>CM068375.1:27956167-28556167 GCA_034769895.1 Magicicada septendecula
CAGGAACTTTGTGTAAAAAACTGTGGATTCCGCATTTGGAGTTGTCGCACTTTTGGGCGTCGTCGATCAGCTTCAGTACTTATATGGTCACGTTTAAAATCGAGTGCCCATTAACAAACCATTGTTTCTGAAGGCGCACCATCTTCTAACGTGTTTACCATTTCGTTCGGCATTTCCATTGACGCCAGACGTTTTTAAAAAAGTATTCTTGATTTTGTCCAATTTTTAAAACTCGGGTGACACGTAAATTTCGGACAGCTGGTGATTAGGTAATAAAGTAACAGACTGAAAATCAACAGCTGTTTATACGAAATATAAATCTTACACCTCGCGAAAAATCTTAATACTACCGCTTATCTATAGATGTCGCCCCGCGAAATTTTAGCTGAGCCTCCTATACGTGCAAAGCGTTACGGAGTCACTCAGCGATGTAGTACTATGTATTTACTCAGTGAAGCAATATGGAGTGTATGTCGTATAAATATATATTACCACCTTCAGCTCTTTTTGGTGAATCTTACTACACCTTGAGCCGTTCAAAGCAAGGGTTAATTTATAAAATTCTAATCATGCATTGAACGGAATCACTACTAAACTAATATTAATAATTATTAAAATTTTAATTATTACACCTATCTTGTAATTGATATGTAGGTATAAATTTACTAATAAATAACTGTTTACTTAACTCTTGCTTTGGGCAGCGACTCTTATAGTTTATCCCAGGGCGCCAGTAATAAATAAACACAACATATAAATGTTATAACTTGTATGTTTAATAACTTTTGCATTTAAATATTACATTTAATAATCTTGATTGATTAGTAATATCAATATGTAAATTTTATGATAATTTTTTTTTGATTGTGGGTTCTTTGAAACTGATTGAGTCACTAATAGTAAAATTTCAAGAATTGATTCTAGATTACAATATTACATGAGTGTTCATTAAACGTTTTTACTTGTTCGTTGAATTCCACAAATCTGCGAAGCGCTGTGTCAAATTCCTTTGAACGTTGTCCGTACTTGAAGTTCTGAAGTCCGCTGCTGAGCCGTAGATCCTGGTGTATTTCACTCGTTGATTACCATTTCACTTATACACAATATTCACATACACTAGATACCATTCACTTTTAAGATCTAGAGAGAATGCGAATGTGCTGTATTACACACTATTTACTGAACACATAATATATAAGTTATTGACGCTAAGTGCCTTCAACACAGGACAATATGCAGCAATCGTCAGCTTAATTGATACGTGACAAGTTCCGCTGTGGCATTTACTTTGCCCACCGTACGCTCACACTTCGAAATTTGGTTTACATCCAGACGATTTTTTGTATATTCGATAAAGACATTATTTTACTCGAATACCGTTAATTACATCTGACTTCTCTACTGATTTACTTTCATTATTATTATTATTATTTAGACGATTCAATATGGTTATTAGTTTCACCCGTATTGTAACTTTACCGTATACTGAATACTATGTTCACTAATAATTATCTCTTAACAACACTATTTGCGAGTCTAATGAATGTAATTTCTCCGCAGACTGCCCCTTTCTTCAACTACGTTTTTTCGTTTTTTTTTTATACTCAACTAAGAACTACCCTCATCTAATCCTTACAGAACATTTCCCGATTGGCTACATGTGCCGCGAAATTCTTTTCTACCCAACCGATCACGAAAATTCTCCCGGAAAAAAGATGACGCGTTTTTTTATTCGTCCAACAACTGCGCGTTCAAAAATAGTGGGAAAAGACGCGTTACATGATTTCTCTCTCTCGACCATTTCCCTCACACATAACGGTCCTATTGTTGAAAGACACTCAACTTTCACAAGCTTTCATTTATTTTTTTCTAGTTTTTAACACAATATAATTTTATGATAGGGTGTTTGCTACGTGACTTTTTCAGACTTTCCAGCCGTCTGACGGTCGCCAGCTTAAGGCTGCGTTTCTTTAAAAAAAACCCGCACCTCTATTTCCTAACGGTACTTTCTTAGTATTGTTTCTATAGCTATATTTTATTTAATATCAATAAGACATGACTTTATCCCCGTAAAATTGCTTTATAGTCAATTTAGCGTCACAATATTATGTGCAAAAGATAAAATAAAAAGGGACGTGTGTATCGTAAATGTACCTAACTACCATAAATTACAGTTTGTGTAATCAAACAAGAACGCCCGTTTTTATTAATGATCAGTGGCGCTGGGTGTACTGTACTCGACAATAAAGTGTAGTGTAGCGGTGAACACTAGCAGTTGCGACAAAGTTGCGCTGATTAATCGACACGCACAACTTCTTACTTACCCGATTCAAGTTTGTCGCTTGAGGTAATTAACATGATGCTCTCTGCCACCTGGTATTGTTCCGTGTCCGTGTCACCGCCACTATACGGAGAAGGTAAAGTTTACTAATGTAAATTTAGCTATAGTAACCTGTCTGAAACGATGGCACTTCACGACTACGACAAAGATGTAACATGTGACTTTCATTGTCTAAGTTAAATCGTATAGTAGAAAATAATCTATTCAAAAAGAATGAACCAATTTCATAACGCAATATTTTAATAAGGAAAAGTCATTCAAAACTCCAACCAAGTCACAAGCATTCTACTTATAATCAAGTTTTATTTGCTGTCTTACAAGCGTTTAATGTGACCACAGCTTGCAGCACGGATAACATCAAGGCGGTAAGAAAATTATTCCCAGTCACGTAGCAACATACCACCATCCACTGAGTTGATCCCTGTTGATATTCGATGTTCAAGGTGATGGAGGTGGGTAGCGGTGGAAGAAAAAACTCTATCTTTATACATATCCCCACAAGAAAAAAATTACATACTGTAAGATCTAGATATCTCGCAGGCCAAGCACAAAGTGCAAGCTCTTTGAGCCCCCTTCTGATCAATCCATAGTTGAGGCACTTTTTTATTCAAAAAAACTCGAACCATTCGCTTTTATGGGGCGGTGCTCCATCGTGTTGTAAAATGAAGTCACCTGAATCTCCTTACAATATCAGGAAGAGCCAGTGCCGAAGCATATCGAGATAGGATTGTCCTGTAACGGTGTTTCCCTCGAAGAAAAAGGGACCATAAACCTTGTCCTTAGACACAGCACAGAAGTTCGTGCTCAACTTTTTCATGTGGGTGATTTGTTCCCCAAAAGCGTACGTTGTGACAACTGACTGTACTATTCAAGTGAAAGATCGCTTCACCACTGAAAATTAAATGCGAAATAAACGTTTCGTCTTTCTTCATGTCCAGCATCTAATCGCTAAATGCCATTCGCTTCCTCTTGTAGTTATTGGTAAGTGCCTGAACGAGCTGCAGCCTGTATGGTTTCAAATGTAGACGTCTTCTCAGTACACACGTCAGATAGTGGATTGTGAGATCGCAAGCTCGATTTGTGGACTTCCGTGGACTCCGCTCAAACGCAGCACGAATTCTTTTCACTTGTTCCTCCGAAACTCGTGGTCGTCCTGGACTTTTTCTTTGCACAGACATCCACTCTTTTCAAACTGTCGAAATCACCGTCAAATGTTCTTCGGAGAGGGCGGACTAATGTCGAATCGCCTTTCGAAAAGCACACTGCACTGTGACAACCGATTTTGTTTTCGCGAACTCGAGGACGCAGAACGCTTTTTTGCTTTTGCCTCACCGTTTCGAGCGTAAACAAGGATTGCCTAGGATATGACGCGACCACAGCGCTCGTTTGGCAGCCATTCGAAACTTAGACACCTCCTCTTTTAAATAGACAACGATTTATCCAATGGCAAGGCTTGAGAACTGAAAGAAAAAACAAAAGGGCTGAGGATTAAAAAACAAAAATAATCATAATTTACCAATCGCGACAGCCATGGGTACGAGTGTCTTTGTACGAGCGTGCTTTACAAGGCACACAACAGGAAGCGGCTGCCTTTTTTCGCACTGTGCTTGTTGAGCTTTTAAAATATTATACAGATTACAGTGCTTGCATAGTATTACTACGTTGATAGAGTAACACTGTACAGATAACAAAGCCAATAAGTCTGCACAGCAGAACAATTACACCAATGACAACAACGAGAGCGAGGTAACGAGACAATCATATCGCTAATTAAGGCAAGACAAAACATTAACTACCAAACGTGTGGATACAAAAGGTATCTCGTTTATATAGTATTTTCCTTTGCATTTCATGTTTAACAACAGATTTGCTAATTTTATCTCCCTGTAGCAGTGCAGTCTCTTTCTCTACTTCCTGCCTTATTTTTCTTTGGATTATTAAATTACCTTGTGCAGAAGAATGTTACTGTTGCATGTAACATTTTAATTTCTTTCGGACACTTAAGAAATTGAATCCAATCGTCAACAGAAAAAAGTATAATTCAACATCATTAGGGGTTTATTTAATGAGCTCTTTAAAAATGAATCAAGTTAAGTGTAAGATTATTTGCATCATAAAACGTGCTCAAGAAAATATTTTGTTTTTTCTACAAACGCGAATCAAAATAAGAAAAATAAGGTAAAAGAAATAAAACATTAAGATAAATCCTTAACTACTTTGAACTACACAAACAAATGATTAAGATTATCCAGACAACACAACTGTTAACAATGAAATAACATCGTAGATTAACATAGCAATTTGCTAGGTATAGATTTAGATTGACGACTCTACTGAAACCCTCCCCCCTCCCATTAATTAGCAAAAGCAAAGCTTACATTCAGATACTGTGAAGGAGCTTACTGGCTGACAGGGAAATATTGTTGTATTTTTACAAAAAAATATTCCACTGCAATACGTACTAAAATTTGTAGTTTGTGTAGGGGTACAATTCAAACTTTCAAACCTGCAATATCTACCTATTCATACATTGTCTTTGTATAGTATCATGTGCTTTACTCACTAATAAATTCCAATTGGCATATATATTATTCTTATAATATTTTAAAATAAATGTTTTAATATCTCACAACATTTTCATTTATAACGAATTGATGAAAGGAATTTTAGAATTTTGTCTTTTAACGGTTAGGAATTTTAAAGTCAGCCTAGAACTGGTTACTTCGGCGCTTCCTCGGACGTCCCACACCTCTTCGTCCCTTCGGCTTATAGTTCCATAGTTGTTTTGGAATGCAGCAGTCACTTTTGATCCATCCGGTTAGTCCTTATTTGAGACAAGTAATGAATATGTCCCTTGGATATGTTGTCACTAGCATATCACAGGACAAGACGTATGGTGGGGCTGTCACCTTAACGTCCAACCTGATTTTCTGTCTGGGTGTTCTCCCATAAACTGGCTGTCTTACCAGACCAAAGAGACCAGTTTTCCCTGTTGAGAAAAAGACTAATTTACAAAAACAAAATTACAATTACTTTCAAAATATTTAAATGGCAATTGCTTTTTTTGTTTAAGGTTGCGAAAGAAACTGCAAACATCGCCAAAAAAATAATCTTCTCATTCTCTACCTATATATATATATATGTGTGTGTGTGTGTGTGTAAATTATAAATATATATATAAATTGTATAAAAGCATGTAGTCATAGCTACAAAGACCCTTTTCTGCGATTATATATATTGCAATGGAACACCGCAGAAAAGGGTCTTTGTAGCTATGACTACATGCTTTTATACAATTTGTGACGTTATAGACATGTTGAAAATTGATTTTGTTAAA
Source organism: Magicicada septendecula (assembly GCA_034769895.1). Taxonomy (NCBI): domain Eukaryota; kingdom Metazoa; phylum Arthropoda; class Insecta; order Hemiptera; family Cicadidae; genus Magicicada; species Magicicada septendecula. The sequence goes on from CM068375.1 coordinate 27,961,846, forward strand.
ATTTTGTTAAATAGCTATAAGTTTTGAAATAAGAAATGGATAATTAACTGTTGTATGACAAAATACCCACAAATTTATTTTCTGACATGTCAAGTGCAAATTTAGTGCGCGAGTGCGCGTGTTATTCGTATTTACATGAATAACTCTGGTGTAAATTAACGTATCGAATTGAAACTTGGACAATTCATACTTCTAAATTAGCGCTACATTTTTCGTATTCAAATACTCAAAACATATTATTTTAATTTGTATTTTTTAACAGAATTCACTTTTCTAAAAAATCCTTATCTTCTGAAAGTCATAAAACTTTTAGATAAAATCTATACATGCTTTTACAGTCTTCAGCAAAATTTATCAGGACATATGTCTATCTATCTAACCCATCAATCACGTGCTATGGGGTTTAACCAATCGGTGGCCCCAATTTTCATTCAGTTTGGTCCCTCGTGGAAGAAGCTTTGCTCAGTTCAACCTAACAGCTCGGCCTTAAGAGACGTTGTCTCTGTGCGAGTTTGTCGTATCAGTATACGTTCTACATAAGGGTTACGAGTACGGAATCTTAGCAACGAGTCGCCCGTTTGCTAGATCGATTGGGTATTAGAGCTCAAAATAATTTAATTATGAATTAAATAGTGCTATCTCGCGATAGTCAAGATTTTCCGCATAGGAATCAGTGTATTTGCCGAAATACATCTGGGTGAACGCGAGGACACGTCAAGATACCGGAAGGTGTACGTAAAACACACCGAAATTGAATTAATTATTGTTAAACCCATTATCGAGCCCTGAGATAAGCTATATCGGTGAAACGGCGTGCGTGCGTGTGTCGCGAGAGTTCTACGTGTCATCATTGCAGCTGATCCAGCAGGCGACGAGTGTATCAGTGGAGCAGTTCAACGGTTCGTCAAGGGAATTCGTCGAACAAGTAAAATAGACTATAAGAAAGAGAAACATTCACACTATTTACAGACACTATTTAAATTTAAGAATAAATAATTTATGTTCAAATCACAGACGATATTAAATTTGTTTTAAAATAAATACCTAACTCCGGATAAAAGACCCCGATATTATTTTGTTCTAATTTACTATGCCTTCTATTTGTTACGTTGCATAGTAAATATGGCGCTGCAACGTGGTTGGCACGAGTAAATAGTATTATATTGTAAAAATTTATTATTATTTTGAACTGTGTTTTTAGCAGAGTGTGTATACTTGGTATATTTTGCACATGCTCTGAAAAACTGTTTTAGGTTAGAACTGTAGAATAATATTTTAGGATAATTATCTGGAGTGAAATATTTAATTTGTATACATGTTAGGTAAAGTATTTGGGTGAACATTGAATTTGTATGATATCTGACTGACTACTGTGCATTACAATAATATAAGAACAGTTAGACATTAAACGTTAACAACGTAAGAATAAGTGTGCTCGTGCGTAAGTCAAGACTATAAGATAAACTTTGTTGTGGTTAGTTACCGCTTGCAAATATGGCAGAACCAGTGCAACTATCAGCTAATCTGGAATCCACGCTAATTGCGATATTAGCAAATATACAGTCCGTACGCGAAGAGAATAATAAAAATATACAGTCCGTACGCGAAGAGAATAATAAAAAATATACAGGCGGTACGCGACGATAATAATCAACTACAAGAAAATTTAAAATCTTGGCGCGACGACAGTAAACAACAGAATAGAAATATTCACGAAGAAATTTAAAAAATATCCGCTGCCGTGCACGTAATCGTTACCACATGAGAAAACTCAAGTAACTTTAAATAGATCATAATCTAGTGCTTTTTTGCGAAGAGTGGACGATTTCCGGGTTAGGGGCGGAATACCTATCGTGGTATTCTGAGTATTAACGCGAGAACACTTCAAGAATCCAGTTGTGTAAGCCTAATACACGATCTACTTATACCCAGTTTTGATCCCTGAGATTAAGATTATACTTACGTTATAAACAATAACAGTCCCATATCGCAGTGCGTGTGTGCTGAGACGTGGATATTCAACGGGGTGATCTTCGATCGCGCGCAGCGGAGCAGCGAGCGGAGTGCCTGGTGTCTACGTTAACAGTTTTAATTCTACGCATAAGTAACTTATATGTAAAACGAAACAATAGACTCATTTATTGAAAGACAATTCTTTAATAAACAATTTTATATTATAAAGCCATAAAACAATAGTAAATATTAATGTGTTAATGAATAAAGTTTTCCTACCTCCAGATATAGACTCTGTTGTAGTAATTTCAAGTTAACCTATCTTTGCAGCTGTAATTTGTATCGTTGCAATGTATATAACATTTCCATACCAGTAAACACTTTACCATAATCAAGTAAATGTAAAGACTGTGGTAGGCTGACCAGAAAGAACCATGCTGTGCAGAAACACATATACACATTACAGTTAGCATTGAAGACTGGGATCATTTCTGACCAGCTATCATTTAATATCAACACCATTATATTATTTATATGAATGCCAAAAATGAATGAGTTATTTAAATATATGAATTTGAAAAATTCAATTGTTGATTTTATTCAAACAAAAAATACAATGGTGTGGACACACGAAAAGAATGGCACAGGGAAGATTGCCAAGGAGAGTTACGGAATGGACCCCACCAGGAAGAAGGAAAAGAGGAAGACCACCCATCACCTGGGTAAGAGAAATTCAGACTGTACTACGGGAAAGAGAAATTGAAGATCTTTGGATGGATAAGCAGCAGTGGAAGATGAGAATTCCATAAATTCTGTAATCTTTGGTTCCGAAAAATATTTAAGCATTGTACAACCTGCATAAATAAATATTTTTATACTTCGATTTTCTTTACAATATAATTGAAAACGGAATAATTTATCAAAAGCATCTATAAAACGGCCTTATCTACAGCCTAAATGAAACAAGGATTTCATAGCAGGTCTAGTTTTTCAATGGAGAATTGAAACTAAAAGAAGAAGTAGGAAAAAAGGCGGGGAAGGAAAAATGATGAAGATGATGATGTAGTGTTTGTGAGGCGAGAGGGTAGTACGTGTGTGCCCTTATGTTTAACACAACGTGTCAGACACCTGTACTACTGCTGTCAGGACTTCCATGATTACACCTAACTGCTGTGTGTTTGACCGCTAACAACAGTCAACTTTAGAAGTTTTTTACCCTTTTACATTGACCATCTCTCAAAACCGACCGCGCTAGTACTTTACAGAGCGTTATAACGGTCGCTCTCTCCACGTTTACATCGTTAATTACACAGTTACCATGGTTACCGTCTATTGTTATTGCAAAAGGAGGTGACACTATACATAAATCTTGATAGTATATGTATGTATATATATATATATATATATATATATATATGTGTGTGTTTATAATACAGGAGTTGACGTGATATGTGATGAGTGATAGAAATTTATAGGTTGCTATTGAAAGTTTTAAACAGCAGGGATAAAAACAACGGGCATAAAATGTATCTATTGCAGTGTATGTACCGTACAAAGTGCATTAGGTATCCTCTCATGCAACTGTGATGTGCTCTGTTCTGGTTGTGGAATGTGCATGTAAATTGAAAGACATGTTTAAATTGGTATCCAAGTCACTTATTGACAAAATCTGTATAATATGTACCTTATTTCTTCCGTCGTGTGACTTCGTGTTGCGTTCGACTTGATTAACGCGTTTCGAAACATATGTTTCGTCTTCAGAAATAAATAAAACATCGTTGAAATGAATGGAAGTGTGTGGAATCGTTTTCCAACATTTGCAGTTTTAATATGTAACGACCTCGCTAAGAGTGAATTTTTATTTATTTCTGAAGACGAAACATATGTTTCGAAACGCGTTAATCAAATTGAACGCAACACGAAGTCACACGACGGAAGAAATAAGGTAAATATTATACAGATTTTGCATGTAATTGTTGATATTCTCTCGTCGCGTACCGACTGCTTATTCACATACAGCCGGAATAATAATAATATAATATTAATAGTAGAACGTCCCATTTTTCTACAACAATTATGTTATTTGATAATTCTTTTCTAATAATTGTACATGTGGAAAAACAAACAATTTACAATCAAACTAAACTGCAGTGACAAAATTCATATTGCTGACTGGTTTACTCACTGAACGGTTGATTAGTTTTTCTATAAACTTACGGCTGGAGGAGGAGGAGCCTCGGTAATATTTGTTGCTCCCTTATAGGAAACCGTTTGTCAGATTTTATTGCCCGGTCCTACAGACAATGTACGCCGTCTCACACGATAACACAAAGTCTAGTTGCTCTCATTGTTAGCCAGGAAGGCGACAGAAATTACGATAATTGTGCTATCTAACAGATTCAACCAATGAGCCTCAACCGCACGATGTAAATACCCCACACTCAATCGTTTGGGAAAAATATGATTATTTTCCGATTAGTTCATTGCTACCAACTGTCTATTACAAATTTTCGCTTTATTATAAAGGATCTTTATATTTTAAGGAATTGTATACTATATCGCTTAACATTTGCGCAAATCTTTGTGTAATTTTTAAAAATATTGACCGCAAGGATAAGTGACCACACGGAGGTTCAGTGGCCGACAACGTTTATACTTAAAAGGGTAGGCAGAGGGCGTTGATAAGATTATACTAAAATTCGAGCATCTGGTATCTCTTTAAGATATGCGAACATCGAAACTTTTGTTTCCATTTACTGTACCTTCAAGCGTATACTTAAATTTTGACTTCTTGCTTAAAATATGAACTGCTTTCTGAATTTAATTTACACCTATTACATAATAAAGTAAATTAATTAAAATTATGAATATAATTAAAAAATTGAAACTACAATAAACTTGACTGCTAAATGAGCGATGAACATTTCAGCGAAAAGAGATGTTCAGGAGAAGGATACAAAAGGATGAACAAACGTTATTAGCAAAAAGACAAGTTGATGTGACAAGGAAGGTGAGTAATTCGATCGTATCGGATACGACATAAGTCGCTACGTTTTACGTGAGAAACATATTAATTTAACATGGAAGAAACTCCGTTGTCAATGGATTGGCATCTGCAACTTGAACTTATTTCATTGATACTTGTTTTATAATTGAAGATTATCTCTAGATGGAATGAATAAATGACGACCGACCTGTCAAGTAAATGTCTCGGTGTTACGTGTTTCAGTTTTGCAATACGGAAATGCTTTCAGTTTATTAAATTCTGAATGCGTCTTCTAACGTTTCGGTCTCAACAAAAGGGTTTCATCTTGACGTTCTAAACTTTGCTTAAAATTTTGCTAAATAATGGCGCTGTTAATGATGTTGCCTTTCTTATACCAAATATCTAAGTATGTGAGTTATCACAGTTCTTTTGTAAACGGTTGGAGACATGTTTACAAAGACGATTACATACAAGATTACCAAAAAAGATGTATTACGTAAAGACAAAATAACAACACATCTTAATGAAGAAATAGCAAAACCTTTGACGAAAAACATACTAATGTAACAAACATTACATAGATATGTGAAGACTGGAGAACGTTCCCTGAGATCTTGCCTCCGAGCGTTAGGCTAAAGACTGTTACTGTTTTGGTCAGCTGGAAACCGGTTACATCTACGTTTTAGGGGCTGCTAGATGCTGAATATGTAGACTACCGTATTTTTGCGTGTATAATGTGCCCTCGCGTATAACGAGTACCCTCATTTTATCGCAAAATTTCTCAGAAAAAAGTGATTCATGTATAATACGCATCTGTATTTGTGATGAGAAACAGTTGGACAAATTTATTAGGACGTAGAAATATATATATATTATTTGAATATTATACTATGCAGAAAAAGTGTTTCACACAAAATAATAGAAATAATCCAGTTACCATCCCCATTTACTTATAAAAACAAAACATAAATATTAAAATTATATAAAATTTTAAAGGACTTTAAACTTAAAAATGGCATTGTTTTCGTCTAATTTGTTTTGTTTTTAGTTTTCCACTAGGACATAACATTTGCATTTATTAACATTCTTCGTCTGTTTCTGAAGAAAGCAGAATTGAATTACTCTCCTCTTCTGATCCTTCTGATGCACCTATGTTTGTCGCGTCCTGTTGATCTGACTGGCATAGATTTCGAACCTTTTTCTTCAATACTCGTGGTCATTGGCATATGCCGACAGACAAAACACTGGTCTGCATTCTTAATTTGAGACGAAAAGAAACTCGTCGTTCGTGTTCCTCATTTTACAATAAATCGCTGAAACTCGACAATTTTATTTTTGTACTTTCGAGGTAAACATTCAGCCAGAGGAGTTCTTCGATTCGATAGACCGTGTCTGCGAATAAACTGTACACACAAACCAAGACTCTCCCGAAATTGTCTGTTGTCTATTTCAAGACGCTGAGCGATTTCCTAGACTGAATCTCTACTATTTCAGTAGTAAAGGCGAAAGCCCCACTTTTATAAACTCAACTAAGTGCTTTTCTACTTCTGGAAACTTACCTTCTTTAGCACAGAAAGAACGCCGATCACGAGTGATAACTATACATTTTTTTTTCTCTTTTGTTTGTTTTTCACTCCCGAACATTAGGTTCCGCTACACCAAATTTACGCTATGCGGCACAATTACAATTTTCTTTTGTAAATTTTATTACGGATAATTTAAACTGAGCGGCTTAGGACAATAGAGCTGTTATGAACAGTCTATATGCATATAAAATCTTCAAAACACACTCAATACCGGTAATAAACTACTGTAAAAAAACAACAGACTAACGACGACAGACAACTACAATAACAGAATGCTACAACAAAGTGTAGTTGTAAGTCTACGACGTAAACAAATAACTGATTGAGAATGGATAAAATTTACGAACCAAATTACTTAAAATCAGATATTAAGTTACAACAATTAAAGGTGTTTTTAAAATTAAAATTAAAAATTTTAATTAAAACTTGAAAACTTTTCACTTATTGAATTAATACATTAATTAAGTTGAATCTATTTATTTCTTTAATAACAGAGCTGAAGACTGCGCCAAACATCAACATCACATAAAAGTATCGACACACGTCAAAAAATCAGACATTAAAGTAGTCCTCAACTGATAAACTAAATAATGAAACACCCATACGTAAATAGTATCAATCCAACTAGGAGGTTATTAGAATAAGCTGCTGAAGGAATGCGAAATTTGGGTTTGAAGATTGCATTTGGAAATCAGCAAGAGATCGCCGTCGAGATCAGAGTCCATCTCTATCTGTATCTATGACACAAATAGAAAAACAGTTTATAAAAGCTAATCTCTGATGTTTTAGTTGACTATGTAAATGATAGAGAAAACGAGTAAATTCTTTTGTAAGCTTACTAACGTTGGTGAAATGCAGACGACAGAACCTTAACTTTAAAAATGTATGTATTTACTCTACACACTATTGTATCAATGAGAGACGCAAAATTGCTGCTGAATACAGTGTACTGAGGCTCCGTAATACGGATTATGTGGATGGTGAGGCAGAAGTTGTGAAAGTTCAAAACACGGATGAAAGAAAGCCATAAACGGAATCCGAGTGAGACCAGCTGGCTTTACTGTGAATCAGTAAAACGTCTTAATCTATGGTGGGGCGAAAACGAGAAGCAGCCCTTTGTTGTGTAAAGGGATAAAAGCTGCCGACAAACTATTGAGAATGCGGGGTGACTGAGTTTTTTGGAATCCAGAATATCTTACTTACTTTGTGCTGAAAGAGACAATACGTCTGCCAATTGTCTTTACTTTGAAAAAAGGATTGTATAACGTATAAAATGTAAAGTTTTTCAAACCACGAACTAATTAGAAATAGAGTTTTTTTACGCAAACTTATAATCTTATCTGCAAACGCAAGTAATTATTTTTGCTAACTTTTTTTGCGTATTTAGAAATGTGTAATACATAATCAGTGACATCAGCTACAGAATAAGCTCTACAAATTAAAGTTTGCTAAGCATGAAAACTGTTTGTAATTTTTTTTACAGTCCGTTAGCCAATGTTTAATGTGTCCGTTCGGCTAGATTTACGTGGCGCAGTAAACATTTCCAGTGGTACACAACAAATCGTAAAAGAAACCGATTGCCAAGATCCATCTCTGGATTACCACCAATATGTTTCATTCCACTGCTATGACTTTTATTTATTTCCAGACATTTAACACTGAGAGTTTCCTCAGTATCAGAAACTGAAAGGAAGAGAGAAACTGGCCGGTTACGATTAACTCGGGATAATGAAGACATCATCATTGTCAGTAACTCTAATGCTTCCGGCATATTAGTATCAGTATATACATCAAATTAGTGACCATATATCTGACCAAGAAGTTTAGCGAAGCGTCTTAGTAATGATTAATTCAGTATAATAAAGTAGATACTATACAGGTGTAAGACGGGGTGATGGTTTATCCTCAATTAATTCTTTTCAACAGTGTCCTGGAGAAAGTAGTGAGAATTTGGAATGAAAAATTGAAGGAATGCAAAATATCACGAATCATATTGGAAAGAAGGAGGAACAAACATATTGAAATAAACTGTTTGGCATTCGCAGATGACTTTGCTATACTTTCTGGACATGGACATCTGACATCTGCAATAACACAAGTTACGTTTTTAGGGGACATAGCCAGTAAAACAGATTTAAGAATTTCTCAAAAAAAAAAATTCTCACAAACATTGAAAATGCGCCAAAATTCCTGCTAACGGATATTGGTCGAATAGAGATGGTTAGAAAATTTAGGTATGTAAGGGAAATAATTCAAGAGAATGGTTTAGAAAAATCTGCTATAGAAGGAAGGCTTCATAAAATGGAAAGAACATACGGTATAACTAAAGATATTTACAATAAAAAGTGCATATCTAAAAATGCGAAAATAAGGTATTACAGTACAGTAGTGAGGCCAGAATGCCTATATGCAAGTGAATGTGTAGCATTGAATTATAATTTAAACAAACTAGAAATATTGGAATTATTAGGAAAATATTAGGCCCACGAAAAACTTCAGAAGTTTGGAAATTATAAAATAATGATTAAAAAATAATGATGAAATATATCAAAGTATAGAAAATATAACTGAAACAGTGAGAAAAAGAAGACTAGTATGTTTTTAGACATTTATATAGAATGTCCGACAATAGGTTAACAAAACAGATCTTTAAATGTCTATGGGGAAAGAAGTCAACATCAAGTTGTATTAAAGAAGTCAAAAAGGATTTAGAAAAAGTAGTATAAAGGCAGAAGAAGCAACTGAAAGAGAAATGTTTCGGGAAAAAGTGTTAAAAATGGAAGGAGTTTACGGTAGGAGAGGGAAAACGCATGTCCAAAGTAGACTGAAGACAGGAAGAAGAGACATAATGGAAATGTGAAAGTATATTGGAGGAAAAGAAAAAAACAAGGAATAAAGAATTGAAATTGGCATGTGCTCCTTAGATGGCCGATACAAATAGAAAAAAAAGATAGATACGACTCAATTGTGGTTAAAAATCAATGGCATAAGAAAATACGTACCGTATTTCTCTAATAATTAATTGTATAGTCTAGTGTCGGCTTTATATAACCAAAAACAGAGACAAGGCAGACAGACACAAATACTTGAAATAATGACGAGCTTTTAATTAATTTTACAAACAAGAGGCACCGTCGTAAAAAGTAAACGCTTTTTAATTATGAAACACCAGACTACCGCGATATTTAATTTGATATTTTACACCAACAGTGAGGCGTGGGTCATGACAAAAAGGAAAGCGCAAGATTCAGAATTCTGAAATGCAGGTTTGAAACACTTTAAATTATACATTGCAAGATGGAATAAGGAATGAAGATGTCAGAGCAAAACTCGAAGTAAATGACATAAATGAAATTATTGCAATTTACAGAAGACAATGGTGGGATTATCTGCAAAGGATGACAGAGGATCGATTGCCGAAAGTAGCACTGAACTATAACGCCATTGGTAGAAGATACGTGGGTCGTCCTGGTATGAGATGGGTGTTGGAACAGGTTTATATAACCTAATGCTTGAAGAAGAAGAAGAAGAAGAAGAAGAAGAAGAAGAAGAAGAAGAAGAAGAAGAAGAAGAAGAAGAAGAAGAAGAAGAAGAAGAAGAAGAAGAAGAAGAAGAAGAAGAAGAAGAATTCAGCTTTCACAGTAGTAGCCTATGCAAGGCCATTGGATATTTGGAAACTTCTCTGAGAAACATAAGTGAAAACAAGTAAATTTCTACGAGTGAAGTTTGAATTTTGTTTCTTGAAGTTTGCTTTTTAATTTTAATATTTGCTTCAAAAAGTCTAGTTGAAGTTTGTTTCTATGTCTAGAATTGAGAGGAACAATCCTATCAATATGCATACGCAACCGAATTCCACACTGTCCTGTCAATGGTTGGTGCCATAACAGAAATGGTTTTAAGAAGAGTCACTATCAGCTTTCTCACTCTTGCCATTTCTTGGCGGTTAATTTAAAGTCATGAAACATTTTATCTCTACCTGACTTTCTACAAGTAAGTCTTCGTTGATCCTAATTTCCTTATCCATCCTAAATTAAATTGGGGATTTTAACTGCTGACGGCTTGCTGCAATGACCAGTGACCGTTGTTGAATGCATAAAGCTTGTGGTTTACTTGGACAGATCGCTTCTTGCTGCCATAGTGTAACAGACAAACACTAAAAGTTACGTATTACGTAATATATTAAAATGTTGTGTGGGCAGGAGGATGACGCAACGGTTCCTCACGTTCCAAACGTTTCTGCGTCTTCCGGTTGTTATATCCTCCCTGCGTCCAAAACCGAGTCACAGTGACTGCATCTAGCAGGAGGCTCGTTCGTGAAGATGTGATTGTGAGTCAGCAGCGTGTGGCCAATACGGAGTCTTGTTATGATCACTTGATTTCTTCTGCAGTCTGTAGCAAGTGAGGGTTGTTCGTAAATATTTTTCCTCACTCGGAATAGCTTGACGGGTGGTGACTTGAGCCATTCATCATTCCAGTGTAAATATTAATTAATAAATATTATAATAAATAAATATTAACTTCATTTTCTCGTATGGTTCCTACAGCATCGTGACTTTCCATTTGAAACGTCAAACGTCATAATATGCATGTGAAAAGGAACTGGTCAGATGATAACACGACGCCCGGCTCTATACACAGGAAACTGTAGACAGAAAGATACGGAGACGATTGGATTACAACTTTGTCTTTGACAAATTGTTTGACGTTTGCGAACGGTCATCAGTATTTTTCTAACGTTTACAATTCTTTTCATTTCCACTTCCCCTTTGAAATACCAACTACAGTATAATTTTAATTTCACACTTAGCTTTTTACACGAAAAGCCCAGCCGTGGACAATGCGAATATCATATCCTTTGCTTCTCCTGCCAGGAGGCCTCATTTGCACACTATGCGCCGCCTTCCTTTCCGCTCTTCTCCTGCCAGAAGGCCTCATTTGCACACTATGCGCCGCCTTCCTTTCCGCTCTTCTCCTGCCAGAAGGCCTCATTCGCACACTATGCGCCGCCTTCCTTTCCGCCCTTCTCCTGCCAGAAGGCCTCATTCGCACACTATGCGCCGCCTTCCTTTCCGCTCTTCTCCTGCCAGAAGGCCTCATTCGCACACTATGCGCCGCCTTACTTTCCGCTCTTCTCCTGCCAGGAGGCCTCATTCGCACACTATGCGCCGCCTTCCTTTCCGCTCTTCTCCTGCCAGAAGGCCTCATTGGCACACTATGCGCCGCCTTACTTTCCGCTCTTCTCCTGCCAGAAGGCCTCATTCGTACACTATGCGCCGCCTTCCTTTCCGCTCTTCTCCTGCCAGAAGGCTCATTCGCACACTATGCGCCGCCTTCCTTTCCGCCCTTCTCCTGCCAGAAGGCCTCATTCGCACACTATGCGCCGCCTTCCTTTCCGCTCTTCTCCTGCCAGAAGGCCTCATTCGCACACTATACGCCGCCTTACTTTCCGCTCTTCTCCTGCCAGGAGGCCTCATTCGAACAATATGCGCCGCCTTCCTTTCCGCTGTCCACCCCTTTTTCGCCTTCTCACCGCAGAGAATCTCAAGATTTTGAATTTTGTTTCTGTATGTATTTCTATCCACACAGTCGTTCAAAAAGGTACACAGTTTCATCATTTCCTCCTTTAGTTGTTTGGTGTATCCGTTTTGACTGGAAAGTTGCCAAATATAGTTGATAATTTGTTTATTTCATCTGGACCGATCCATCCGAACCATATGTCAGAGGAATCTCAGTCTTTTCTTTCCTTCGGAAAGCCGTCTCCAGATCTTCTAGATCTCTGTAGAGCTCTTCTTTGGGTACCTATCTGTACCCATCTTCAGTTTTATTGGCGCCATAAATTTTCCGAAGAATTCGTCGTTCAATTTTAAGAAGTGGTTCCAAATTTTGAAAGCCCATTGTTTCCACTCCATACATGATCACCGGTCTGATCACAAGCCTATAATGGCGGGCTTTCGTAATTCTGGAAAGGTTTGTCTTTCCGTACAGTTTCCGGATTAGAGTAAAGGTTTTTGCTAATTTGAGTTTCCTTATCTTAAATGATTCTTTGTCTGAGGCGTTTCGGGATATGTTTTCTCCAAAATATTTAAAATTGTTAATATATTTTACTATTCGCACTTGCTTATTAAAATAAATTAATCTATATTATGGATACTACCAAACAAAAAAAATAACAATAATGTACAAAGTGTCTAACCAACATTTACGAGAAAAAAGACATTTAGGAAGGTATACAATCAAAGATAAAAACATTGTTACCTAAGGAATAAGTTTGATGTGACAAGGAAGGTGAAAAATTTAATTCAGTAGCACGGAAATGCTTTTTCTATATTAATTTCTAAATATACGTCTTCAAACGTTACAGTCACAATACAAAAGTTTAATTTTTAAATTATAAATATTTCTTAGAATCCTGTCAGTTTTGCTACATAATGCAACTGTTAATAATGTCTTTTTTTTACCAAATATCTCATTATGGTAATTATCTCAGTTTTTTTATAATTAATAGGAAACGTGTTTACGTACAGTATTACAAATAGAATTATCAAAACTAGTGTAAAACGTAGAGACAAAATAGCAACAAGTCTTAATGAAGAAGTAGCATTATCTTTGGACGAAACACGTACAAATACGACATCATAAAAATACAGTACCGTTTACCAAATGGTAAAAGCTTAAGAGCATGATAATGTCTTTCAGCTGCCAGCTAAACGCAACATCTGCGCAAAAGAAACAATCAGTCAGTCAGTAACCATAATGAATCACATACAAAGACAACCATTAACTAGAGGCAGTAACCTATCTACAGCTATCCAGTGTTGTTTGCTTGTTAGGTCTTTAATCTGCGACGACGTTAGCATGTTAGCGGTCGCGGTTTTAGTGAACGATTCCCGGCTGGTAAATTGTGCTAACACTTGATTTTAAACTTTCAGGACGCTTTATAAATCTGGTTTAATTGTTTGCAGTGATATTATTTTTAACACATTGTATACCTATATATATATATATATATATATATATATATATATATATATATATATATATATCTTGTCACCGGACAAAAGGCTTGCCGCATGACAAATGGCGCCAATCGTACACTCTAGTGTTTTTGGTGGCCCTAAAAAGGACCTTGGGGCGAGAAGGCTAATGTTGGTTGTGCCGCGCTGAGATGTTCGGTGGCTGCGCCTGCTGTTCGTGGCGTACTGCAGTCCTCCTCTTCTTCCGGCACTGGTTGTAGAGTCGGTTGCCGGCCCAGCGAAATCCATCGCTGGCGCGGAACTGTAGGGCGAAGACGCAAGAACGCCGGTTCTATACTTCGGCCGTTCCTTCCGGCTGACTCCGTGTGGATGTCGTCCGAGAGAGGAGAGGAGGTGAAGTGCGTCCGATGGCGTGGCGATGAAGTGTGCTCAAAATTTTCCAGAGTCCAGAGTCCAGAGTTGAACGGAGCAGCAGCTAGTCGTGCTCCGGTGGTCGCAGTGTCCGGGTGATACCCGATGACTGCATGTTGCCTTGCTGTTACCTTGACTAGCGATCTCGCGCTTTGAAAGGAATGGGACCTCCATCAATTTTATTTTGGAGGGACAGGATTTATGATTTTACTTGGACCCTGGGACCTCGAAGAGACCCGTGACGGCAGAATGGGGGAGACCTCGAAGACCTTTCGCGTGAGAAGCAGGAATGACCCTCCCACAACGGGTAGGGCGCCCCCAGCCGCTCTGGAAAAGTCGCCGAGAGCTGCCAGGCGGCAATGTCGGCGCACGGGAGAGAGCGTAGGAGGAGGCAGCGTCCACCAGAGGTGGCACTAGGCACACCTAGGGCGAGCGCAGACCCCCCTCTAGTCTGTCGCCGAGCGCCAGCACGGACAAGAGAAAGAAGGAAGGAGGAGGAGCGTGAAAATACTCAAGGTCGGGGGGATGGGGCAGATGTTCTGTAAGTGCTTATGGGGGGTCGTCGAGCAACGCTCGGGGGCGTTTGTGTCGTCTAGGTGGTGGGCCGACATCTGTGCTTAGTCGACGGATGTGAGGATGGGTCGAGACATAGGCTCGGGAGAATAGTTTGAGGGCTAGGGACCGAACGAATTCGGTAAGTGAAGGAACCTTCAACCCTCGCCTGATGGCATCATTTCTGACAAACCAGGGAGAGTTGGAGATGTAGCGGAGGGTTCGGGATTGGAAAGCTTCCAAACGGGCGACAACGGATGGGCTGAGTAGTACCCAAAAGGCGGGGGCTGCGTAAGTCAGGATTGCCCTAAGAAAGAGCAAGTAGATGGTGAGTTTAGTGCGCACAGGCACTGAACCCCGATGAGAGAGAAAGGGAAATAGTTTGGCTCTGACGCCTCTGGCGCGCTGGAGACTCAGAGAGACATGAGGTGCAAAGCTTAGGCGTCGGTCAAGAGTGACGCCCAAGTACTTTACAGTCCGTTTCCACTCGATTGGGCTCCCTTCAAGGGAGAGGGACTGGCAGCGGGAAGTTAATTTACGAGAAAAGGCGATCGCCTCGGATTTCTCCGCATTGACCGCCATCCTCCACTTCCTTAGCCAGTCCGGAAGTACGGCGAGCTGACGTTGCACCAGGCCAGCTGCGAAATCAAGACTCGCTGAGCTGGCGTGGTACATAGCGTCATCCGCATAGAGCGAGAGAGTGACTCCAGGCTGAACAGGCAGGTCGTTCGTGTACACGAGGTACAGAACGGGGCCAAGGACAGATCCCTGAGGTACGCCTGCGGCGACTGGTCGGACGGATGAGTACGACCCTTCGACGCATACCCTAAAGATACGATCGCACAAGTACGATCGGAGAAAATGAACGAATGAGGCAGGGAGTGGGGAGTGGGCCAGTTTGTAGAGAAGGCCTTCGTGCCAGACTCGATCGAAGGCCTTACTCACGTCGAGCAATACAGCGACGGAGGACAGATGCTTGTTGTAGGCGTCCGTCAAATGGGTAACAATCCGGACGAGTTGAAGGGTCGTCGAGTGCTCTCTGCGAAAGCCGAACTGCTCCTGCCGAATGAAACCATCCAGCAGAGGCGCGTACCGACCGTGCAGGAGGCGCTCGAGTACCTTCGATATGACTGGCAACAGTGAGATGGGTCGATGGTTTGAGGGGTCAATACGCAGCTTGCGAGGCTTGGGGATCATGATGATTTTCGCACGCTTCCACAGGCTGGGGAAGTAATGAAGCCGGAGACATCCATTGAACAGCTCGTGGACCAAGTTGATGAGGCTAGGGGGAGCGTGTTGTAGCGCCGCCGCTCCGATACGATCATCGCCGGGCGCCCTCTTAGGGCGAAGTCGACCAATAGCCGAGACAACATCGGCCCGGTCGAACGGGTCAGGGATGTCAGCTGGAGGGCGGGAAAAATATCCAGATAGGAAGTCTGCGACCTCGGCCGAGTGGACGGGGTCGCAGACGCCTCCGTGGACGGTGAATTGCTCCTCCATGGTTGCGGCAAAGACTTCAGCTTTGCCGGCCGCGGAGTACACAATGCCGTCCGGTGATCTGAGGGGATGGCGGGTCCTTTTGTCGCCATTAAGTCGACTCGCAGCCTGCCAGACAGACTCGGGCCGGACTTCAAGAGACTCGAGATACGAGTCCCAACGATGTGCAGTGGCATCAAGCAGAAGCTGCTTGACAAGGTCAGATTGGGCGTTGAGCCTGCGTTTGATAGCAGGATCTCGGGTTTGTTGCCATCTCCGGCGGAGTTGGCGCCGAGTTTGGATGGCGAGGAGCACCTCTTCAGGTAATTGAGACCGGCGATTTGTCTCTGGGACAAGATAGGTGTGCGATTCTTGAAGATAGTCGGCCATACGGTCCGCATCAGCCGTAGAGGCGATGGGGGCGGGGGGGTCAGATGGCACTGTTCGTTGGAGTTCGTCATGATAGGAGCGCCAGTTGACTCTCCGTGGACGAGAGGGGGGTTGGAGAGGTGTGTCCAACAGGGGACGAACAGTGATAAGTACCGGGTCGTGGTCGGACGAGAGGTCCGATACAGCACTGACAGTGATAGGAATGGCCAGGTCCTTGACAATGACAATGTCAAGGACATCCGGAAGGCCCCTAGTGGGCACGTGGGTCGGTGAGTCAGGACCAATAACTGAGACCTGCAGATGACGCTGAACGTAGCTGTAGAGCGAGCGGCCACGCGGGTTCGTGACACGGCTGTTCCAAGAGGGATGCTTGGAGTTGAAGTCTCCGGCAGCTATAGTAGGTAGTTCGTGGTCGAGGAGGGCGTCCCACTCCTCAGGCGGCGGAGGCCCTCCGGGCCCGGGAGGAAGGTACGCCGAAATTAGGCGAACCTCCCGATCCCCGATCCAGAGGGCCACCGCCGTCGTCTCCAAATACCTAGTATCTGGAGGGGGTAAGAGACGATGGGCAATGCGCCTGTGGACGAGAATAGCAGTACCCCCGCTGGGACGAGCGGGGGGTTGTAGCCGGGGCCTATCCGTGCGATATGAAGTGTACGCCGGAAGCTGAAAGGAAGCAGCAGGGGTAAGGAAAGTTTCGGAGAGGAGGATGACATCGAGGTCATATTCAGTGGCAAAGTTAGCCAATTCGGCTCGGCGAGACGGAACACCACACGCGTTCCATGCCACCAGCCGAAGAGGCCTAGACATTGAGAGGCAGGAGAGTCATGAGGGAGGTGAGAATGGTGACTAGCAGAGACTGGACGTCCTTGGCAGCCAAGATTTGAGGGATGAGGGTCTCAACCCAGACACGCAAACGATCGGCAAAGGTCGGATCCGAGGACCCTTCCTCCGTCGATGGCGCCTGCGGCGTGGGCGGGGGCACTCGATACATGATACCATTATCGGGCCGAGGTGTAGTTGTAGGCTGCCGAGGCTCTTGGGGAGCTGGGGCAGATGCTGACTTAGTTGCAGCGGGCTTGTGCTGCGTGAGGATGGTGGTCGATGACTTTTTCTTCTTTGGCGCGGGTTGCTTTCGCGACGAGGCCAAAGGAGGGAAAGATGCATCGGAGGCGGCGGCTGCCGCGTAACTGAGCGCTCCGGCAGGCGCTGGGCAGGTCGGGGGGACTACAGCGGCTGCAGGCGCAGTCGAGGTAGCCGGAACTGGGGCCGCCGGGGCGGCAGATGCAGGGGCTGAGGGTTTCTTGGGGGCAGGTGGGATAGGCTTTTGGGCCTTGGTGATGCGCTTTAGGGCGTCATGATAGTGCTTGCACTGGCGAGAGCTTGCCGGGTGTGGTTCACGACAGTTTGCACACGTGGCAGTGGCGGTGCGTTCACGAGGACAATCGCCCTTGTGATGACCCTCACCACAACGAATGCAGCGTGTCGGGTAGTGGCAATAGATACTGCTGTGTCCGTACCTCTGGCAGTTGTAGCACTGCTTGGGTCCGGGTCGGGACTCGAAAGCTGAAACTTTTACCCGGAGGTAAAAGAGAGAGTCTACTTGGTAAATGGCTTGGAAATTCCCTACCTTGAGGATTTTCACAAGGAAGGCATTTCTGGGAATGCGTCTGCCGGGGGAGAAGAGAGGAGTTACAGAGCTGACAGTAAAGCCCAAAAGTTCAAGGGCGTGCGAGATTGTAGGCTCGGGAACATCGGCGGGGATGCCGATGATCTCGACCTTGAGTTCCCTCTCCTCCGGCAGGGCGTAGGTGTAGTAAGGGATACCACGATCAGTCAGCAGCTTCTGGGCGAGCCGGAAACTGTCGATGGTCGTGGTCTCAATTCTGACGGAGCGGCCACCCTGACAAACTGCAGTCAGGGTATTCGCAGGAGCGGCCCGGTGAAGTCGCCGCATGACCTTATCCCAGTCAGTAGGCCGGTCAAAGATCAGAGGCGGCAACCGCCGAGTCGGGGTAGGTGGTGAGGTGGCCGTAGCGGGTCTATCCGTGGCAGGACCCAGCTGGGAAGACCGCCCGGACCCCGCGGAGTCGCCACTGTTTCGCCGTTTCCGGCTACTCACAGTTTGCCACTCCTCAGTGTCCATGGCACTCGTCCCAGCAGACACTGTCTCGGTTTCGGCAGGTAAAGGTTGCGCCAAAGCGCCAGGTGGGATTTCGTGGCCCTGAGAAGGACCGACGGGAAGGTTGGTTGCGGCCATCGGCGAGGTTAACCTACGCCTAGGCTGGAGAGACTTTACGGATCGCTAGCTGGGTAGTGAGGTATACTACTTAAAAGATACAACACTTACCAGGCAACAGTCAGCAGCGGAGAACACCAAAACACCACTAACACCAGAAACTCGAGTTCACCACTGCCCGCACAAATGTAACACAGAGCACTAATTATTTATAACACTTTGTGAAAGTTTCAGCTTGATTAAAGAAGTAATAAATGAGATATAGCACTCCAGACAAGCTGGAGCCAGTGTTGTGCAATGGAAAATTCCACGCACAAGAACAAGAAAACGAACGACGCAGCCTACCTTGGCAACAGCTCAGGGTAGACTCTGACCGTCTCGCTCAAAATTTTCTGCCGGCCCGGGTTTTATTAACTAACTGGGATCGCTGATTGACTCGCTCCGAATGCTGATGCCGGATTGGCTCGCCTCGTATTCTTCAGGTGTCACGCGCCGTGTCGCTGGTACCGGAGAGCAGACGTAATGAATCGCTGTTCCTCGTATCGATGTAGCGCTGGATTCCTACTACATCTGTGTGTTAGGGACTGTCGCAGACAACTTATCTATGTCGGGAGTGAGTGACTGGCAGACGGCAGCGCTGGATATAGTGGGATGGCGATCAATGTTGAACGAGGCCACGATCCCTCGACGGTTGTAGCGCCAGGTAAGGATGGAAGGTCGGAGACAAGTTACGCTGAGTAAATAGACCTATATTGATTGAGTTAGCCGGCGGTGTCCATTGATATGCAGAGTCTTTGGCATACGTATTGGGACAGGTGAGTTCACCACTGATGCTCTCCAGTGTTAGGACAGCTAATCGAAACGCTACTACAGTCCTAGCGGAAACGTTTGGCTGAAGAGCTAACAGTAACACCGGGAAAACAGAACAAAGCCAACATTCCACTCCCATCTACCGCTAGCGATGACGTAGTGGAGCCGCGACCAATATTGGCGGCGCTACTGCCTCGTCTCGTTCCACGATATATCGATTTACTACACAATAAAAATTAGTTGTCTGTCTCATAACAGAAACATTAGTAGCACTGGTGTTGAAAATGGTTTATAACAAAACTGTACCAACACAAAGTTTAGCTTTATGATCGCGCTGATTAATGAAACAGACCTGTAAACAAAGTTGTACTTGTGTACTGAACACATTGATGAAATAAAAAACTGTAATGATTTGAATTATGAAAAATATCCGGTCTGTTTGGCCGTGGTCCATGGTTAAAAACAAAACCAAACGTTTCGGCAGCTCCACTGGCTGCCATCATCAGTGGAATAAGATTTCTGCACTTGGGGTGTTTACGCGGTTTTGTTTTTAACCATGGACCACGGCCACACAGCCCGGATATTTTTCATAATTCAAGTGACACCGGCCGTGAAAGCCTAAGGAATAATGTAATGATTTGATTTGTAATTAAGATAAAAATTTGTGTTCAGTGCCTCTCGTGTTCTGAATGCTAGAGGTTTCTATTGTTCCAATCTTCTGGCTATTAATATACGTCTCTTTTCCCATCGCCTCATGTTCCGTTCATGACACAATGCTGGCAACATGACGTGGTAATATTCACATTGTTGCCAATCAATGTGATAAGTTATTTTCTCGCATTAATTTTCTATGAAAATGTTTACTATCTATCTGTTAGAATTACGATAGACTGAAACCATCACAGATTAATATAAATCTGTGGCAAATGTAGACAATATAAAGTAAATATAATTATTTCACTACGACTCGGACACAAAACATTTTATGGGTAAAAACGTAAAAGGTTTACCTTATAACCTGAACCTTCTAGAGTGTCTAGCTTCAAACAAAGATACATTGAACACACAAAGGGACTCCACTCCACTACAGAATCCACCTTTGCAAACCGCCTCACTGAAGGAAACCACACATACCAAAACATCAACTTTAACATGGACATTTTACACCTACACACAAAATGCTGAAAACTAAACACTTTCCAACAATTTGAAATATACAAACACACGAAAACAAATAAAAACGACATCCTAAACGAACAGACGCAATTAAAATCACACGCATTATTCGAACATATCACACCTCACACACACAACATCGATCTTTCGAAAATCGATTTCGTCGCCAACAACAAGACGGATAGTGCTACCAGCGGCAACCTCTGAAGAAGCTTTTTAAAAATTGAAAACCGGCTCAGGTTATAAGGTAAAACTTTTACGTTTTTACCCATAAAAAGTATCGTGTTCCGAGTCGTAGTGAAATAATTATATTTAGTTAAGTAACGGACACGTCATGGGCAACGAAATCCAAGAATAAAAAGTAAATTACAAAACATGATATTAAACTTGCAGAAGAAATATTTTTTATTATTTATTTTCTTTATTTACAATCACGTGTATTATTTGTAACTATTTTTTTATGTAAATATTTTGTTGGCTGGATTATTTTTTGCCCAACTTTAACGGAGGTATTTTATACAACTAAATTTTTTGTTTGTTTATACAGTTTATATTAAAAAATGAAAGACAATAAACTGTCATACAAAATTCCCTATAGACGCTTATTTGGTGTTGGTCTGTGTGGTGGGGGGACGCGCTCGCGTCTAATTTGTGGATAGACTAATATAGAGTTTATTGTGAAAGCGTATCTTCATCCACGGTTGACGTTTGTTATGAGAGGGTAGAATTCAGACAAACATAGAAAGGGGTTAAACTGAGTGTAGCAAAGTTGATACAGTACACGGGAATAAAATGACTGTCACTTCAAAACATATAACAATGGGATGATGAACTAACTTGACTGTGAATAATTATTCCCTACTATAATAATAGCGCTCAACAATGTAGTTATGCATCATTGTCAGTAAGTCGGCACAACGGCTCCATTCTTGTCATATTCCCAATGATACAAACTCACTAATATAGTTCAAAATTTAGCTTTCGTTTGAAATACTGTAATTATTACTACGGGAAATGTTTATTTTTATTTAAGTTAAATAAACGAATACAAAAGGTTGCTTCTAAATCCCGCATATGTCTGACGTTTTGGTTATTTATTTGTGTTACGTTCAGTGGTAAAGAAAACAAGTAAATCCGTTGTGTATACATGTTTGCACGTTTAGTTTATAAGCTAAAATAATGTTGGCGAAGTTGGCAGACGATGTTTGATTTAAATTTGACATCCAGTGAATTTAGTGTAAACACTTCTGTATCAACGAGAGACGTTAAATTATTGTAGAATACAGGGTGTGAGGAGTGTATAATACAGATTGTGTGGATATTGCGGCAGAAGAGGTGAAAGTTTAACACGCGGATGAAAGAAACCCTTAAACGGAATCAGAATGAGACCAGCTGGCTTTACTGTGAGTCAGTAACACGCCTTAAGCTATAGCGGGGGGGGGAACGAGAAGCAACCCTTTTCTGTATAAAGGGATAAAAACTGCCGAAAACCTAGTCTGAAGGAGGTGACTGAATCTGTCAGAATCCCGAATTTATTACTTAGTTTGTGCTGACAGAAACAAAACAAATACTATTCGTCTCTTTAACATACATACTTTTATTGGTACACAAGTCATTTATTGATTTATAAATTAATCTGAAGATAGAACATTAGTTCCAAAACGCGTCATTTTAAATAAAAAAACGAAGTCACACGACGGACATAAGGTAATTTATTAATTTATGCATTAGTCTCTTGTTTAAAAAAGGACAATATAGCTTATAAATGTAAAGTTTTTTAACAATAAGCCAACTAGAAACATATTTCTGTACTTTATGCTAATTAATAAACTTCTCTGCAAACGAAAGTAATTATTCTGTCAGTGTTGTGACTAGTTGAAAACCATCTGCACTTTTCACCGTGACTGGCTAGACAACTTTTCTGGCTATTATCCCAGACCCTTCTACCGGTACGACAATTCTTTTACCAGCTGCTTTCAGTAATCCAAGTTTCGCATGTGATATCTCCATCATCATCATCATCATCTGCAAGGATTAAACCAAGGACGGTTTGTTCCGGTCTCAAACAGGAAAAGATTAGATCTGGTCACTCTAGCGCTTCCTCGGACGTCCCACACTTCTCCGTCCCTTCGGCTTATAGTTCCATAGTTGTTTGGGGATGCGGCAGTCATCCATTCGGCAAAGATATTCTCACCAATTCAGCTGATACCGGGTGATCCTGTCGAGTATACTCATAATATTCAGTTCCTGGCGCATACCTGTGTTTCTTCTATGATCATGGAGAGTATACCCTGCCACGTGCCTGACAAATCTCATTTCAGCCGCTTATATACGACTGGCCTGGCCTTTTGTTAGAGTCCAATTCTCCGATCCAACTCTCAGATGTGATAGCTTCTCGTCTGTAATTTGATTACACATTTGACGTAAGAGATTCATACGTTGCTAAATTGGTTTTATTGCAGGTATACCACGAACCACTTGTTGGACAATGAGTTTTGTCTAAAACAACTGTATAACTTTTGTGTTTGATAAATTGTCCTAGACCCCTCCTCCTGAAAAAAATTCAATTCAGTCCGTCCAAATTATCAGTGTCACATTTCCTAGTGTTAACTAGAATCGTCTTATTATTAGTCATTGGCTTGATTTTAAGTCTTAATTGTTGTTTTTATTTGTAGCAATGAAAAATAAAACTACGTAACACTGAAGGAAAAGTACATTGAAGAGATATGCATTTACGTACACAAATCTCTACTCATTTCATACCTAGTACGAGCCTATGTGGTCGTGGGGTGCCACTGGGGCAATTTCGAACAGTTTGTACGCATGCGCGCACTCAAGGAAGTTTCTTATTGTCTTTCCGTTCTAAAGTTAATCAGTTCGTGTTATTCAATTTACACTGTGTGACTCCGTACCAGTAAACATGTACAGATAATATCTGATGTAACTGAAACGTTTTGTACAAGATACTTTGTGAAACACTTGGTAAACTGGAAGTTTTTTTTTGTAATTGTTATTATCTTCTGTGCCGTTAGGCCGTGGTACATAGTTCTTGGATATACTTCCTATACTTGATATCACGCCGTGCTCTCATGCTTACGATTCGGACCGCATTGGCAGTCTGCTGCATCGGCGGGGCGTGAGGTCCACTTACAAGCCAACCAGGAAGACACAACAGTCCTTCACAACGCACAACACAAGGGCGTCCTTCCACTCTCGTCGTGCGGCGTGGCTTGCTCGTGCGGCGAAGTGTACATCGGCACCACGATGCGCAACGTCCGCACCCGCGTTAGTGAACACATCTGCTGTTGTCGTCGCTTGAGGCAGCCGGAAAAGTCTGCGGTGGCTGAGTATGCACTCTCCAACGCTGATCATCAGACCTTCGGCTGCACGTGGAGTCCGTAGAAATCTTCAAACATCGTTCCGTCACTACGAATCTAAAATGAGAAAGCCTCATATTGAATAGGCCTCACATGCTGTGCTTCCAAGCCCCAGTATCAGATAGCACTTAATACTGAGTGGTTGTTGCTGCTTTCCAGCTTGGACTGTAAACCACAGCATATAGCCCGGCTGATAATAATAATTTCAACAGTATTGTGGGCGGCCGTAAAAGCTTAAGACCTTGCATGTAAGTTCCTTGTTATAAAGTTGCAACATCTGTTTCCTCATGCTGGCAAGACAGGAACATGAATATCAAATGTGAAAATTTACACAACTTTAAAGTGATTTTATGTTTGTATGAGACGCTCTACGCTGGAGTTGAAAAGTTGTTACCGAAGTTCACAGACGGATACAAATTCAATTGAGCGGGAGCTGCAGCGGATACAAAGTTAGATGCTACAGTCGCTCTATGTCAACGAATTAAAGCTGCCCTAAATCCTTACACGACATTCTTCATATCGTGACTGTAGAATGTTCTGTGAGTTGGAAGAGAAACTATTAGATTTGTGACGTAATTAGTGGGTTTAACGTTAATTTGCGTCATAAAACTAAGCAATCAACCTAAATTACTAATCAAATAAATATACGCTTTTACACTAGAGCTTGTATCCAGATATTACTAGATTAATAAATGTTCTTTTTTAACGTTTTGGATAAATACGTAGGGGGACCCAAAACTAACGAGAATTTTTCTCTGGCAGTTGGTAGAACGGTAGTTCCGACTTCTCCCGCTAGGTGCCTTCACTAGACAACATTTTGTATCAGTTGCCCTAGCGGCATTGTTGTGGAAACATTAGCGCGGTCAGTGTGACTATTTTTGGTAAGCGCTGTTTCACGTTTTCGGCGATTTTAAAATAAATTTAATGGCAGACATTAAATACCAACGTGCACATCAGGTTCTGTTTCCTGTTAGGGAAATCAGCAGCAGAAACTGTCGCAATGCTTCGGGGAGCTTTGAGCCAGGCAAGGATTTTGAGCCGACAAGAAAGCACACGCGGAACGAATTTTGCTGCAACACGTTTCATCTTCAGATCTTCAGTCAAAATTCGTTGGCATGAACTCCAGGATATTCCAGTCATTTCCTCCAATTCATCGATTGTTCTACGACGATCAAACATGATCGCAACACGGATTTTTTCAATGTTTTCGTCCGTTTTGGAAGTCGAGGGACGTCCCGGTCGTGGTTCGTCTTCAATTGACATTTTACCACTTTTAAAACGAGAAAACCACTCGTAAATCCTTGCCTGGCTCAAAGCCTCCTCCCCGTAAACCGTCCGAAGCATTGCGACAGTTTCTGCTGCTGATTTCCCTAACAGGAAACAGAACCTGATGTTAGCACGTTGGTATTTAATGTCTGCCATTAAAAAAATCGCCGGAAACGTGAAACAGCGCTTACACAAAATAGTCACACTGACCGCGCTAATGTTTCCACAACAATGCCGCTAGGGTAACTGATATAAAATGGTGTCTAGTGAAGGCACCTAGCGGGAGAATTCGGAACTAGCGTTCTACCAACTGCCAGAGAAACATTCTCGTTACTTTTGGGTCCCCCCTCGTATGTGTACGAAGCGATTACTTGGATACAAACGCAAAAATTTGCCAACTAAAATGCTTTAAATCCTGTTTTCCAGTCGCTGAAGAAGTCACACATACACGTCTCGTACAACTGTTGCCCCCACACAACTTTCAAAGTCCGTTACATTCACTTTTAATGCAGTAAATGTTTTCCCTCTCAATACTTCACTTTCTATCCAACACTGTATAAATTTAACGTATTTGATTGCTTGTTTAATATATTTATCTGGTTTTCATTACATTATGAAACAGCTAGTGTCTGCGAGTCATACGTTCATATATGTCACTAAGGTTTGTAAAATCAAGTTTTGAATTCTCACTAACGTAAAAATGTGCATACATTTAAACACTTCTGATTAAACATGGCTATAGCAACTTTCGTTATGGTACATCAAGAAATTAACAAAACCGAATATTTACATTCAAATTAGTATTTTAAATAGTTGAAAACTTCTACAGTAAAACGTAAAATTTCTTAAATTCAACTATTGACAAATGTCTGTTATCCCTTTAACGGGCTTTACAAGACATTGAGGAACTAAGAGTGAACATAAATCAACGAGAAAATTCAAAGAATAACTGGTAATAGTGAACACAGAATAGGGCTATTTCAAAATTAAAACATTAGCACAACAAAATACTCGAGAAACAAGCAAAAATCTACTACTACTACTACTGCTGCTACTACTACTACTTATTATTTCTTGTGTGATATATAATTACCTTAATATCCACTTTAGCGATACAAAGTTTCGTCAATGATGACGCGTTTCGGGACTAAGTCCCATCCTCAGATACACTTAATTAATAAACTAAAACATTAAAATCGCGACCATGATACTGGTCAAGTCAAAAATAAAATAAAATAAGTTACAAATCGCATGTAATAAGTTTTACTAACCACGGCCGGAGCTCCCGCATGCGTTCACCCACAACCGCGATCGTCACGCGACTGGTCAAAGATTAAGACAAACTGATTGCAGTGTCGAACAGGTAATTTGACGCAAAATTTATCTGGTCATTTAATAAACTGTTTTTGGTGTTACTATCTTTTAAAGCTTTATAAATTTAAAATTCCTCCAGACTATCCATCCGTCTACCCTTTTTACAAAAATGCAACGCTGTTAAATTTTCTTCGAAGCTCGTATATTTATGTCCGCTTGATATTAAATGTTGTGCAAAGTTGGACTTGGTATTACTTGGCTTAGGAATATGTTCTAAAAATCTTTTATAAAAACATCTGCCAGATTGACCGATATAGAACGCATCACAATCATCACATTTTATTTTATATACACCACATTTCTTTTTTAATGGTAATTTGTTTTTGTTTTTGAAATAATTTCCTAAATTATTATTTGTTTTAAATGATAAAATATAGTTATTATCTTTGAGAACGGGTTTTAAAATATTTGGCATAATACCTGTGAAATTAGCCGAAAGATATTTATAATTTTTGTTACTTGCTTTTATACAGTTTGAATTTTTATTTTCTAAACGTTTCCTATGCCTATTTATTATTTTGTCAACTATTGTAGATTTATACCCGTTATTTATTGCTATTTGTTTGATAGTGCAAACCTCATTTAAGTAGTCCTCCTTTTCGAGGGGAACATTTAAAAGTCTGTTGACAAGACTGTTAAACACTGCCATTTTTTGTGTAACGGGATGATGTGAATCATAGTGTATTACTGTGTCAGTACTAGTGTGTTTTCTAAAGATTTTGTATTTTAAATTATTCCCATTATGTAATACAGTGAGGTCTAAAAAATTGATACTTTTGTTGTTTTCGATCTCCATAGTAAATTTTAATTTGTTATGAATTTTGTTTAGGTAATTTTTAAATAATTCTATTTGTCTGGCATTCCCGTTAAAAATAATAAAGGTATCATCTACATATCTGGAGTAATGGATGATTTTATTGGCGAAATAATTATCTTTTAAAATGTTTGTATTTTCTAAATGGTTTAGATATAGGTCCGCCAGGATGCCAGAAAGTGTAGAGCCCATGGCAAGTCCTTCATTCTGTTTATAATATGCATTTTCAAATGAAAAATAGTTTTGATAAACAATGGTTTTTAGTATCATCATCAGTTGGTTAAATTTCTGTATTTCTAAAGAACCTTTATTCATTAAATTATGCCTGAGTAAAGTTAATGGTTCATCAATAGGCACATTAGTGTATAAATCTACTATGTCGAATGATACTAGTTTGTGGTTTGGTTGAATTGTAACGTGGTTTATATTTTTGATAAAATCCTTATAGCTTTTTACACTTCGATTATTTTCTAAGTTGGTGTGCTCTCTGATGATTTTTACTAAGGTTTTAGCTATTTTATAATCGGGGGCAGTTGTAAAATTAACTAATGGTCTAATTGGAGTGTTCTGTTTATGTACTTTCGGAAGACCCCTTAAACAAGGCGCACTAGCATTTATTGGTTTTAGTGAGGATTGTGTGCGTTTATCAAATAGTTGCGTGCATTTATTTATTGTTTTATTCAGTTCTAAAGTGTACTTCTTAGTGGGGTCGGATGTCAACTTAGTAATATTGTTGTCATTTATAAAGTTGTGTACTTTTTGTGTGTATTCATCAAGTTTCAGCATGGCTATAGAATTTTCCTTATCTACCTTGGTTATGTAAATATTATTATTAGAAATTTTTTATTTAGTTGTATAGCTATACGTTGTTCATGTTGTGCTTTAGTGTAATTAACTTTATTTTGTATAAGCTTATTGTTCTTGTTTTTAATAATTTTATTAAACTTATTATTTACTAATACTCTTATTTCATTTTGTTTACCTGGGTCAGGAATGTTTTTTATCACTGACTCGGCTTCAATTATTTCTTTAATTAAGTTATGTTTATTTTTAAGGTTGGGGGGAAAATTGTAATTTAGACCTTTGCTGATAAGTTTTGTTTCTGCGTCAGTTAAAGTGACGTCAGTTGTATTTATTACTCTAGGATAGAAAATGTGCGTGCTTTCGATGTTATCTTTATATTTACTGTTACTTAACTGGCTGATTTTAATTGCCTGTTTATGTTTGTGAAGTCTAATCTTATTTGTAACGTATTTGTTAATTTGCTCTATGATACTATCGATCAAAGCAGGATGTACCATGTTATATAATTCCAATTGAGATTTATACATAGCCAAATTCAATGATATTTTTATGCTATATAGAAATTTAATTTCTTCTTTGATTCTTGACTTAGAACTTACACTAGACTCCAGTAGGATGAGATGAGATTTCTAGCGTCTCTTCTGGGAAATGACAAGGAGAGACAGATTTGAAAATAAAGCAATAGAAGACCTTTAGACGTTACAGTATAAACAACAAGATTATAGAATAATGAGAAGGGCGGAAGAAACACGTACTAAGAATGGAGGACCAACCGTGTCAAAAATCCTACATACAGAGGGACAAGAGACATTGGGAGGTAAGAAAAGAAAACGGGTTGCGACAATGTGTCACAGCGGACAGAACTATCTAAAACGTCAGTAAAAAACACCAAAACTATGACCTTTAAAGATAAATGTGTACTGACGACTAACATTGTTTTAAACAACAGCCCTTTAGAACAAGTGAGTCGTTTTGAATATCTCGTCTGTGCAGTAAACTATAAATGTGAATATGATATAAAAGAGAAAAGATAAATTAATTTAGGAATATTTGTCGTATGATTCATAGAAATCTTAGAAATAAAACAATACACACCACAAGGATTAAATTTTATAAGACAATTCCAACACCCACATTGATTTATTCCAGTGAGGCGTATCATGACAAAAATAGAATGCGGCAAGATGCAGTTTCTTCGAAATAATTTAATTATTATACATTGCAAGCTACAATAAGGAATGAGTATATTCAGAGCAGAACTTAAAGTAAAAGACATAAATGAGATTAATTCAATTTAAGAAGACAATGTTGGGATCATCTGCAAAGGATAAGAGAGGATCGATTACCGAAAACAGGACTGAACTATAGAGCTTCTAATTGGTAGAAGAGAAGTGAATCGTCCGAGGACGAGATGGGTGCCGGAACAGGTTTATATAAACTAACCCTTGAAGAAAAGGAGGAGAAGAAGAAGAAGAGGTAGAAGAGAAGGGAGGATCCCAAATCGCATTTCAGCAGCGAGATAAACAGCTATCAACACAGTCGTAGGTTAGGATTTGAAAACTGACAGGTTCCACAGCCATTCGCTGACAAATGACTAGCGGATAAATAGTAATAACATTCCATTGACTATTTCCAAAGCAAATGTTATGTGAAAATCATAATAATTTTGAATGCTTTATTCTTACACGGTAGTAATACAATGCAGGATAGATTGTCGCAGATCAGATTAGATGCACTGCAACTGGACTACTTTCGTCCGGTAGAAACAACAACTCACTAATAAAACAAGATTGTACAACCGATTGTAGCAAAATCTCCTGATTTTTCTTACTTGAGTATCTGTAATGTTGCCTTTTGCAACGTCGCGTGTTTCAATCTTCATTTTCTTCCGCCTCTATAATCTTCATGTTTAAGAACTATAAATTGTAGCTTTCTACTGCTGATTATCTTTTCTGATAACCAGCTCATGATTACTTGGACGAATAATTATCTACTTCTTCAATTTTGTTAAATACGGAACATTCTTATATAATACAGTTCTATAATTTTTAGTATTCCTCGTTAAAGCTAAATTAATTTAATTTAAAATTTATTCTTTACTTTCTTACATGTTACTGTTAACGAGCTTATTTCAAATTGAAGTCCGGCACAAAAATTGTATTAGTCATAATTTATTTATAGGCTGTTTTCCGCCATAAATCTGTTACATGTTATCGGATTTAAATAAACAAGATTTTATTTTGTTTAAAAAAACAATTACAATGTTTTACTTAATAAACAATAATTTATAAGAATTAAAATTTACAGAGCTATTGGTGATTAAAACTTAAAGTCGCTGCTACTGATCACAAATTAATGATAATATTTTGTAATTATATAACGTTAATTACAGGTATACGAAATTTTATTATGACAACTTAATTTCTACTTGTGATATAAAGTTTTACTTAAAACAAAACACAAAATGGCAGCCACACGAAAAACGAGACATTTCCCGGGCGGACCTATGATTTATATTAACTATTGAATGTGTACAGTGGCAACGACACCTTTTATGTTACATTTTAGACATATGTGTGCAAGTAATTTTGCCTACAATTATAAATTGTTTAGTGCTACAATGTGGTTTTATAAGCAGAGAAAATACGAATTTAAATGTGAAATTCTGTTATATTGTTATATTCGTTACGCAATCGGCTTTACAATGTAGGGAATACTACCTATAAATAAATGAATACCGAATAAACCACAATGCTGAACATGTCTGGACGTTCAATGAACAAAACCTCGTTCCTGGACAGTCACAGTCGATAGAAATACATAACTCTACGGCTTTTGTTTCAGAATATGCAGATAACAATACATCAGGGCCAACACATAGTTCAGTACACATACCATAATCTAATTATTTAATACAGTGGATATTACATAAATATTTTCAATCATATCTGTTGAAACTCGTTATTAATGTATTGTCATCTATGCTATCTTACTCATCTGCATATATATATTTTCATTATGCTATGAAAAAGCAGTTCATTATTTTCAACAACGTCCATTATAACAAACACTGAATTACTTATAGTTTAATTCCACTTCGCTAATTATTAAATCATTAATTATGTACAAAGACCTGTTGGCGATCTGGAATTGCAAAATGATACTGTAACTAATTATGTCAATTGGTTTATGTTTAATAGGGAGGTGTGTTTTTTTACTTCAAAATTTTAATATCTGCAGGTAACTAATCAAATGTCTATTTTTAGTTTACACCATTAATACGTTGAACTGTAAAGTAAAATGTTTTCATTTCATGTTATAATTCAAATTACATTAATTGAACGGAGCAAAGAGAGTTTTTTGTTTTACGTCGACTAATTGGCGTTTGTCTGCCCATGTCTTTTGGGAGATATCTCAAGACAACTCTGATTAGACTAAACCATGTTTGTAAAACTAAACCAGTCTTTTCGTATTGTTGTCCCACACATTGCTTTTATTTTTGATACTGATTTCCCCAAAACTAGGAGGACGGGAGGCAAAAATATGTCGTCATCATCATCATCCTCAAGGTTTAAACCAAGAATGGTTGTTCCGGTCTCAAATAGGCAAATATTACAGCTGGTCTCTCCAGCGCTTCCTCTGACGTCCCTTCGGCTTATAGTTCCATAGTTGTTTGGGAATGCGGCAGTCATCCATTCGGCAAAGATGTTCTCAACAATTCAACCGATACTGGCCGATCCTGTCGAGTATACTCATAATATTCAGTACCTGTCGTATATCTGTGTTTCTTCTATGATCATGGAGAATATACCCTGCCACGTGGCTGAGAAATCTCATTTCAGACGCTTGGAAGCGACTGGCCTGGCCTTTCGTTAAAGTCCAATTCTCAGACCCATAAAGAAGTGTGAAAGAGCCATCACCTTGTAGAATTTTAGGCGTGTTTCAAAAATACGTAACAGCAATTAAAAAAAAAAAAAAATCCACTTGAGCATCGAATTAAATTCTAACCAAAATCTAAAAGTAGTGTTTCTAAGGCTTTCACGGCCGGCGTCCGACATCACTAGTCGGGGTGTTAGGCCACGGTCTAGAGCTAGTCGGGGTGTTAGGCCGCGGTCTAGAGCTAGTCGGGGTGTTAGACCGCGGTCTAGAGCTAGTCGGGGTGTTAGGCCGCGGTCTAGAGCTAATCGGGGTGTTAGGTCGTGGTCTAGAGTCTACGCTAACAGGCGTATCGGTGTCACCATCAGTGGCCATCATCAGTGTCGCTAAAAATGGCTCGGTGTTCCGCCAGTTCACCCCAGTGATGAGGTAGGGTTTGTCACAGGCCGGAACGTTTGTCAGCGCAGACTGTAGACCACGGCTTAACAGCAAGGCCAATAATGTTTCCAACTATCTGAAAGTAGTGATTTGTTTCGAAGCTTCAAAATTTTAGCTTCAAGGGTGCGGAGGAAGAGGCGGAGGCGGACGAGAAAGGAATGGGGAGGGAAGAGAAGAGAAGATAATTGTCCTATGCTATGAAACACATTTAGCTCAGTAGGGTATGTTGGTTTTAAATGTTCTACCAAACCCTGTAGATCGCTTACTCTCTAACTTGAGCTGTGTTTACTTTTCACAGTTCAATATTGCTACGAAAGTACGTAACGTTCCATGAAAATTCTACGCCTTTCTCGGCTAGCCGAGCAGGTGCAGTGTCTCAGTACCTTCCAGATTCTTCGAGTACTTGTAACTACGCAAATTATGCTGGCACGCCGAACGAATGGAAAATTATTCTGGAACACCTGCGGGACTTATATAAGCAACAGCGGCCGGCTTACAAATTAGTTACAACTGGAGAGATTGTAGACTGCGCATCAAGTCATTGTGGAAAGTGATTACTGTTTTCGAATTAGTACGGAAGCCTTAATACTTGACATTATTGTTGGGCGTGGACAAACGAAACTAGAATTATTGTACGAGAGTACTTTGTTGATTTAAGTTGTCATTTCCGACTAATTAAAGCTGGTGATTAGTGGCTTCATTTGTGTCTGTAGTTTGTTTCCACTGTACAATTCGACAATCCATGAGGCTGTCGTAAAATATAACCAGTCTAAGGTACCTATATAACTACAAAACAGTACATAACTGTACAAATATTGTCTCGCTAATGGCCCAAGTGAAGAGTATTGTTTGTTTCTGAGAATCTTGTGCTAAGCGGAGAACACAAAGCCAGCAGACACTCAGATAGACAAACAATGACAGTAGACTTGAAGTAAATGATAAACAATTACTCAACAGTGGGCGTACATATACGCGTAGTGTATCTTGTTATCGTTATTAATAATACCTGACCCCTTGTAATGTCATGCCACTTGAAAAGAGACTGAAAAGTACACACGAAAAGACATATTCATGTCCCGGTTAGGCTATTGACCTCAGCCAGCGCTAATCTTTACCTAAGAGTTACATAAACATTCTGCTTATTAATTGCTAATGGCTTAAATGATGAAGGCAATTGCTAATAAAAATACTGGCGAGACGATTGTGGTGAGCGCGCGCTCATGCGTTTGAGATTACTAAACAAACATGCGCACGCGCACGTGCCCCCCACACGCACACACACACTTGTATTACTACTCTTACCTAGAACTGTTATTAAGTAACGATTAGTTTAATTCTTATAAATTGCTGCTGCTGCTGCTACTACTACTACTACTACTACTACTACTACTACTACTACTACTACTACTACTACTAACTACTACTGCTGCTGCTGCTACTACTGCTACTAGTATTACTAGTCCAGCTTTAACCACCGACTTTTGCGTTTGCTGGTTATGTATTCAACCACTTCATATTAAAAGTTACAAATTAAAGTCTCAAATTTCCATGTATTTTCTCGTAGTTTTTGAGGTCACTTATCTTAATTGCACCGTTTAAGGTGTTCAAGGCTGATCAGCAGTGTACAGAATTTTAATTACTGACAAAGGCGTCGAGTGTTCTTCTGTACTGCATCAATACGCACACTGAATGATTAAAGCGACAAAATCAGTGTGCGCAAATTAAAAACAAGAACCAGGCGATTTGTTTAAACTTTGGCAGAGTCCATGTTAGTATATATTGAATAGACTTACTGCTAACGTATGTTATGGTAATCATATTTATTGTGTACATTCCGTTCTGTAGACGATTGTAAAGAGACGGGACTATGATTGTGTACGTAATTCTATCTCAGTCTGAAGCGGTGGGGTCAAACAGGTCAACAGTGGGCCACGATGCGTTGTTTGTGTTGAGCTTTATCTCGAGGCCGTTTTTTGCTAGTCACTGATACACTGTGAACAGGAACTGTCGTATCAGCGTCAGGCTTCCTTAACAAGTTAGCTGTAACTCAACCATGCGCATGCGCAATAGACTTCTCCTCCAGCACTCATAGTGTGTCTGATTATCTCTGCGTAAATAGCTTGTTCAGTCCATTATATAACGTAGCCTACTTTGTGCGTGTTGTTGGCTAACAAATTTTGCTGTTAGGCAATGAAGTGTTATTGTCGGTACTGAAGCCTGACAGTTGTTCATCACAACGGAATACAAACTATCATGTAAGTTTGTTGCTTTCATTCCGTTTTGGTTAAAATATTAATTATAGTTTTCAAAAAATTAATATAAGTTAGCTTTATTAATTTATGAAAATAATATGTTTTATTCAAATAACAATTTTATTTTAATAATTTTGATAAATTTACTGAAAATATTCAATAATTTGTAAGACTGTAAAGCGTAATTAGACTATCATATTTTATTTAGTTTTCTGAAATTAATCAAATGTTAGTAGTAGTAGTAGTAGCAGTAGTAGTAGTAGTAGTAGTAGCAGTAGTAGTAGTAGTAGTAGTAGCAGTAGCAGCAGTAGCAGCAGCAGCAGCAGCAGCAGCAGCAGCAGCAGCAGCAGTAGTAGTAGTAGTAGTAGTAGTAGTAGTAGTAGTAGTAGCCGTAGCTGTAGTAGTAGTAGTAGCAGCAGCAGCAGCAGCAGTGGTAGTAGTAGTAGTAGTAGTAGTAGTAGTAGTAGTAGTAGTAGCAGCAGCAGTAGTAGGCCTAGTAGTAGTAGCAGCAGTAGTAGCAGTAGTAGCAGTAGTAGTGGCAGCAGCAGTAGCAACAGCAGTAGCCGTAGCTGTAGTAGTAGTAGTAGTAGTAGCCGAAGCTGTAGTAGTAGTAGTAGTAGTAGCAGCAGCGCAGCAGAAGCAGCAGTAGCAACAGCAGTAGTATTAGTAGTAGTAGTAGCAGCAGCAGCAGTAGTAGGAGTAGTTATTTTTTTTGCGTGGGAGGAAAAATGCATTGTGCATTATCAGGAGACACCCGACTGGTCTCCCGGTGTGTAGGACTCGCACCCACTAAAAAATCTCCACTTTACAGGCAGGGAAACCCCCGTGGAACAACTATTCGTATGGCTTCAGGGTGGCACCTCGTATTGCGCCTACTAGGCTTCTACAGCTTTATCTATATCATCGACCTGTGAGACGGTCCAGTTCAGGCTTCTTCTGCCGCAGGGCCATCCTCACGAAGGTCACAACCATGTCCCAGTTCTCTTTGCTGTTGAGCATGACGCTTATGATGTTATCAGGCGTCATGGGGCCAATCTCCGATTCCAGTCCTCCCCTCTCCAGCACCCACCATTGACACTCGAAAAAAGTATGATGAGCGTCATCAGAGTCTGAGTCGCCATACGCGCACGACGGATCCTCCATCTTACCCATCCTTCGCAGGTATGCACAGAAATAACCATGCCTTGTCAGGAATTGAGTAAGGTAATAATCTACCTCGCCGTGTGTTCTGTCCACCCATTCAGGGAGGTTCCCAATCAGCCTCGCCGTCCACCTAGCTCGACTCTCCTGCTCCCATCGTAGTTGCCAGCTCCGCATGGAGTGTGCCCTGGCCACTGCTCTTGCTTCTACAAACCCCAAGTCTTCCTTGGTTGTGTAGACCCTCCTTCTCTCCTCAGCCATCAGATCTATTGGCATTACTCCAGCGACGACCAACACTGCTGGTTCCGACACCGTTCTGTAGGAGCTTGCAATCCGAAGTGCTCCTCTCCGTTGTACTGCGGCCATCTGCTTGCGGTATTTTTCTGGCTTCAGTGCGTCGGCCCAGACCTCGCATCCGTAGAGGAGAATCGAGGTGGTCACCGACGTCAGCAGTCGCCGTCTTCCTGCAGCTGGGCCTCCGACATTTGCCATTAGCCTGCTCAGCGCAGCAACGACCTTAGCGGCTTTCTCCGAGGAACATCGAATTTGCTCCCAGTAGAAAAGCTTAGTATCCAGGTGCACCCATAGATACTTCACCGCTGGCTTTGATATTATCGCATTTTTCCCCACCACGAACTGTGTGATTGTGGGTATACGTCGTCAAGTGAGCAGCACAATCTCTGTCTTCTCCGTCGCAAGGCTCAGATCGTGTTCTTCCATCCAGATGCGGACCCTGCGCATGACCTGGTTCAGCATGCGCTGCGCCTCCTCTGCGTCTCTCGCGGTGATCACGGCAGCCACGTCATCAGCATATGCTACCAGAAAGGTATCATCTGGCATCTCCATCCGGAGGATTCCATCATAGAAGGCATTCCACAGGTCGGTGCCCAAGATAGAGCCCTGAGCTACGCCTCCTGTTATTTCTCTGCTGCGTGGCCCATCTGCTGTGTCGTACCGGAGCTCCCTGCCCCTCAGGTAACTTCGTATTATCCGGAGCAGGTAGTCCGGCGCTTGAAAGACGGCCTCCAAAGCCGCTAGCAAGTCTGTCCACCTGGCCGAATTAAAGGCGTTGCATACGTCCAGTGTAGCGAGTAGCACCGTCCTTCTGGATAAGTGATTACCCCGCTGGGCCACCTGGACTGCATTCCAGATCTCCTGTATGGCTCCAGGCTCCAATGGTGGATCTGGCCGTTCTGAACCCGTACTGCCTTGCTGACAGATCTCCCGCATCCCGAATTGCCGCTACTAGGCGAGGCCTGAGTAGACGTTCCAGTATTTTCCCCGCCGTGTCCAGCATACAAAGAGGTCTGTATGCCGACGGGGAATTCGGACCGCCCTTCCCTTTGCCGACTAAGACTAGTCTCTGGATCTTCGGGAAGACTCCGTCTTTGAGGCAGCGGTTGTACATATTGAGCAGCACCTGGGGGCAGGATCTAGCGACCACCCTCAGCACTTCCGCAGGTATACCATCCGGCCTGGTGCCTTCTTGTTACGCAGGGAG
This sequence comes from Magicicada septendecula, assembly GCA_034769895.1. Classification (NCBI taxonomy): domain Eukaryota; kingdom Metazoa; phylum Arthropoda; class Insecta; order Hemiptera; family Cicadidae; genus Magicicada; species Magicicada septendecula. The sequence goes on from CM068375.1 coordinate 27,999,238, forward strand.
CTAGCAGCTAGTGATAGCTCGTCCTCGCTGAAAATCGGGACGTCTTCCAATGGGCCTGGATATTCCTCACGATCTCTCAGTGGGTGACGAGGAAATAGACCGTCCACGATGAAGCGCATCCGATTTTCGTCTATCCTTGGGCTACGAGGCCGGGCTCCAAGCCTGTACCCCAGACCTCAGGGATCAGAATCTAGATCACTCCTGAGGGTCTCCCACTTGAGCCGCTTGCTTCTGTTGATGGCCTCCTTCAGTCTTTTCCTGGCGAGCCGATATTCGTCTTATTCGTCTTGCGCTTCGGCTGCTGCAATCGCGTTTCTCCGTCTGTTTCTAGACGCCATGCGACGCGAGCGCAAGCAACGTCTCCTGAGGTCAGCAATCTCGTCTGTCCACCAGTACACCACTGTTTTCCCCCCGCGGCGTCTCGCTCTCCTGGGCATAGACACATCGCAGGCATTCCGTATGAGGCGCATTGTCGCACCGACGACTTCCTCTGTCGGACCCAAGCTGTTCATCACCGCCTCCTTTCCGATCGCGATGACATCCTGCAATAACTCGACGTCCAGTTTGGACACGTTTAAGCCAGGTGTTCGGCTGGGCTCAGCTATGGGCGAATGCTGAACTCTCCGCAGGGTGAAAGTGATATACTGGTGATCACTACCAGTATAATCTTCCAGCACCTCCCAGTTCATGACGCTGTGCGCCAATGCGTCGGGCACCAAAGTAATGTCCGAGATTGTCCCGGCGTAACCAGGTCTTCTAAAGGTTGAGACACCTCCCACATTGACCACCGCGAGCCCGACTCTTGCTGCCATCTCTAACACGTACCGTCCCCTGGCGCACGTCGCAGGCATTCCCCACTCCACCGCTTTGGCGTTGAAGTCTCCAGTGACCACGCAGGGTCCTTCCATCTCACGAATTGTGTCTTCCATTTTGTCCACTTTCTCACAAAATTCGTGGATGGTCTCGTTAGGGGTGAGGTAGCAGCTCACATAAGTGATGTCCTCGCATCTCACCCACACGAAACCACTTCCGGCACCATGGCTTGAAGGGAGCGGCACGGTCGAGTCGGGAATCCAGATTGCAGCTCACATAAGTGATGTCCTCGCATCTCACCCACACGAAACCACTTCCGGCACCATGGCTTGAAGGGAGAGCCACGGTCGAGTCGGGAATCCAGATTGCAGCCGTTCCGAGTAAGTCAGCATACCATCCCGGTTCCTCTCTATCGTGGTGCTGCTCGCTGATGATCAGAAGATTGGCACCCACGTCCAGCTTCAGCTGCTCCAGGAGGGCGTCCGCCGTCCTGCTCCTATGCAGGTTTCCCTGGAGAATCTTCATCGGCCAAGCCTGCTTTGGGCCCTCCCAAGCGCCTGTCGAAAGACCGCACAGATACCCGACCCGGGAACATGTTTCAGAGCATCGGAGTCCAAACCACGCTCCTCGCAGAGGAAACACCTCGGCTCAGCTTGGCAGTCTTTATTCAGATGGCCGCCACAGCCACACTGTATGTATATACCCGCCTTCTTTCTGTAGGGGCCTTTGCAGTCCACCTGACGATGGCCAAAACCAAAGCAGGCGTAACAGCGAATCACCAGGGCCCTTCGGCGCACTCTGCCATACACCCATCCGATCTTTATGCGGCCAGTTTCGAGGAGTTTAGCAGCTAGTAGTAGTAGTAGTAGTAGTAGTAGTAGTAGTAGTAGTAGTAGTAGTAGTAGTAGTAGTAGTAGTAGTAGTAGTAGTAGCAGCAGCAGCAGCAGTAGTAAGCTAGTAGTAGTATTAGTAGTCGCAGCAGCAGTAGCCGTAGCTTTAGTAGTAGTAGTAGTAGTAGTAGTAGTAGCCGAAGCTGTAGTAGTAGTAGTAGTAGTAGTAGTAGCAGCAGCGCAGCAGCAGCAGCCCAGCAGCAGCAGCGGCAGTAGGCTACTAGTAGTAGTAGTAATACTGATTGTTTTTGTTGTAACAAAAATGTAATTAATTAACGGAAATGTTATATTATAGCTGCAATTAATTTAGGATAATGTACCTAAGAAGTATAAGAAGACCGACAAAAGATTCTTGAATCAATTTTTTCAAATTGAAGTTTGAAGAATACAAACAATTTATCTCCATAAATACGCAATTTCACATAATTTATCAAGACAGAAATGTAAAGTCAGTCATTCCTAATATTTTGATTCTCATTACGTCAAATTTTACCAAAAAACTGGATTTTTTGTAATTGTAAATATTTTTCATTTTCTTAAAATTAAATTAAAGTTGATTTACTCCACAACCGAATGTCACAAAAACAATTACTTGGACAGAAATTTAGTTAATTCTATTAACATGAGACTTATTACAACCTTCTACTATAAAAACCGGCCACGTTATGTCCAAAGTATTGAAACAGTAGATGAATATCAATTTTAAATGAAACTAAAATATTGTTTACTGACATGTAAAGTTATTATTTAATTTTTGTTTTATTAAGTGTACTTTGGACCGTGCTGTACAATTTAAGATTTCCTCTTTCTCCAGTAGGCCTTCAATCTTTACACTTCCGATCTCTCTCTCTCTTCTTCTGTGATTTCATCTCACATCTTTCGTCTGTAGATCTTTTCTTTCAGCTTGAATGCATGTATAATATTTCTAAACTTAAAAAAGTGCTAAACTTCTTATTTGTTCTAAACTTGATCGTATAAAAAATGTAGCTATAACAGAAGAGTTACACGTTTTTAACTTGAATGAAAAATTTAAATATTTCAAAAACTGTGACAAGAACACATAAAAGAATGTCAAATTCCGGACTGGCCAAACTAGTCTTGAAGTACAAATCTATAGGACAGAGGTGTGTAGGTAGACCCAAGAGGAGATGGCTGCAGGCTCTTTGAAGGTGGACCAGGCACCACCTTGCCTATTTCGTGTTGTGAAAATGATGATGATTTTTCTGCTGTTAATTATTTCCTCGTTTATATTTCCCATATCCTTCTGTACTTCTTTATGCCAGTCAATTTTTTTTTTATGTTTATTAAATATTATAATACCTGCCTGATAGTGTTTTTTTATTTTCTTAATATATGTATTTAAATTTTAATATAATTAAATGTTGCTTTCATTCCGTTTTGGTTAAAATATTAATTATAGTTTTCAAAAAATTAATATAAGTTAGCTTTATTAATTTATGAAAATAATATGTTTTATTCAAATAACAATTTTATTTTAATAATTTTCATAAATTTACTGAAAATATTCAATAATTTGTAAGACTGTAAAGCGTAATTAGACTATCATATTTTATTTAGTTTTCTGAAATTAATCAAATGTTAGTAGTAGTAGTAGTAGTAGTAGTAGTAGTAGTAGTAGTAGCAGTAGTAGTAGTAGTAGTAGTAGCAGCAGCAGCAGCAGCAGCAGCAGCAGCAGCAGCAGCAGCAGCAGTAGTAGTAGTAGTAGTAGTAGTAGTAGTAGCCGTAGCTGTAGTAGTAGTAGTAGCAGCAGCAGCAGCAGCAGTGGTAGTAGTAGTAGTAGTAGTAGTAGTAGTAGTAGTAGTAGTAGTAGTAGTAGTAGCAGCAGCAGTAGTAGGCCTAGTAGTAGTAGCAGCAGTAGTAGCAGTAGTAGCAGTAGTAGTGGCAGCAGCAGTAGCAACAGCAGTAGCCGTAGCTGTAGTAGTAGTAGTAGTAGTAGTAGCCGAAGCTGTAGTAGTAGTAGTAGTAGTAGTAGCAGCAGCGCAGCAGAAGCAGCAGTAGCAACGGCAGTAGTATTAGTAGTAGTAGTAGCAGCAGCAGCAGTAGTAGGAGTAGTTATTTTTTTTGCGTGGGAGGAAAAATGTATTGTGCATTATCAGGAGACACCCGACTGGTCTCCCGGTGTGTATTACTCGCACCCACTAAAAAATCTCCATTTTACAGGCAGGGAAACGCCCGTGGAACAAGTATTCGTATGGCTTCAGGGTGGCACCTCGTATTGCGCCTACTAGGCTTCTACAGCTTTATCTATATCATCGACCTGTGAGACGGTCCAGTTCAGGCTTCTTCTGCCGCAGGACCATCCTCACGAAGGTCACAACCATGTCCCAGTTCTCTTTGCTGTTGAGCATGACGCTTATGATGTTATCAGGCGTCATGGGGCCAATCTCCGATTCCAGTCCTCCCCTCTCCAGCACCCACCATTGACACTCGAAAAAAGTATGATGAGCGTCATCAGAGTCTGAGTCGCCATACGCGCACGACGGATCCTCCATCTTACCCATCCTTCGCAGGTATGCACAGAAATAACCATGCCTTGTCAGGAATTGAGTAAGGTAATAATCTACCTCGCCGTGTGTTCTGTCCACCCATTCAGGGAGGTTCCCAATCAGCCTCGCCGTCCACCTAGCTCGACTCTCCTGCTCCCATCGTAGTTGCCAGCTCCGCATGGAGTGTGCCCTGGCCACTGCTCTTGCTTCTACAAACCCCAAGTCTTCCTTGGTTGTGTAGACCCTCCTTCTCTCCTCAGCCATCAGATCTATTGGCATTACTCCAGCGACGACCAACACTGCTGGTTCCGACACCGTTCTGTAGGAGCTTGCAATCCGAAGTGCTCCTCTTCGTTGTACTGCGGCCATCTGCTTGCGGTATTTTTCTTGCTTCAGTGCGTCGGCCCAGACCTCGCATCCGTAGAGGAGAATCGAGGTGGTCACCGACGTCAGCAGTCGCCGTCTTCCTGCAGCTGGGCCTCCGACATTTGCCATTAGCCTGCTCAGCGCAGCAACGACCTTAGCGGCTTTCTCCGAGGAACATCGAATTTGCTCCCAGTAGAAAAGCTTAGTATCCAGGTGCACCCATAGATACTTCACCGCTGGCTTTGATATTATCGCATTTTTCCCCACCACGAACTGTGTGATTGTGGGTATACGTCGTCAAGTGAGCAGCACAATCTCTGTCTTCTCCGTCGCAAGGCTCAGATCGTGTTCTTCCATCCAGATGCGGACCCTGCGCATGACCTGGTTCAGCATGCGCTGCGCCTCCTCTGCGTCTCTCGCGGTGATCACGGCAGCCACGTCATCAGCATATGCTACCAGAAAGGTATCATCTGGCATCTCCATCCGGAGGATTCCATCATAGAAGGCATTCCACAGGTCGGGGCCCAAGATAGAGCCCTGAGCTACGCCTCCTGTTATTTCTCTGCTGCGTGGCCCATCTGCTGTGTCGTACCGGAGCTCCCTGCCCCTCAGGTAACTTCGTATTATCCGGAGCAGGTAGTCCGGCGCTTGAAAGACGGCCTCCAAAGCCGCTAGCAAGTCTGTCCACCTGGCCGAATTAAAGGCGTTGCATACGTCCAGTGTAGCGAGTAGCACCGTCCTTCTGGATAAGTGATTACCCCGCTGGGCCACCTGGACTGCATTCCAGATCTCCTGTATGGCTCCAGGCTCCAATGGTGGATCTGGCCGTTCTGAACCCGTACTGCCTTGCTGACAGATCTCCCGCATCCCGAATTGCCGCTACTAGGCGAGGCCTGAGTAGACGTTCCAGTAGTTTCCCCGCCGTGTCCAGCATACAAAGAGGTCTGTATGCCGACGGGGAATTCGGACCGCCCTTCCCTTTGCCGACTAAGACTAGTCTCTGGATCTTCGGGAAGACTCCGTCTTTGAGGCAGCGGTTGTACATATTGAGCAGCACCTGGGGGCAGGATCTAGCGACCACCCTCAGCACTTCCGCAGGTATACCATCCGGCCTGGTGCCTTCTTGTTACGCAGGGAGCTAGCAGCTAGTGATAGCTCGTCCTCGCTGAAAATCGGGACGTCTTCCAATGGGCCTGGATATTCCTCACGATCTCTCAGTGGGTGACGAGGAAATAGACCGTCCACGATGAAGCGCATCCGATTTTCGTCTATCCTTGGGCTACGAGGCCGGGCTCCAAGCCTGTACCCCAGACCTCAGGGATCAGAATCTAGATCACTCCTGAGGGTCTCCCACTTGAGCCGCTTGCTTCTGTTGATGGCCTCCTTCAGTCTTTTCCTGGCGAGCCGATATTCGTCTTATTCGTCTTGCGCTTCGGCTGCTGCAATCGCGTTTCTCCGTCTGTTTCTAGACGCCATGCGACGCGAGCGCAAGCAACGTCTCCTGAGGTCAGCAACCTCGTCTGTCCACCAGTACACCACTGTTTTCCCCCCGCGGCGTCTCGCTCTCCTGGGCATAGACACATCGCAGGCATTCCGTATGAGGCGCATTGTCGCACCGACGACTTCCTCTGTCGGACCCAAGCTGTTCATCACCGCCTCCTTTCCGATCGCGATGACATCCTGCAATAACTCGACGTCCAGTTTGGACACGTTTAAGCCAGGTGTTCGGCTGGGCTCAGCTATGGGCGAATGCTGAACTCTCCGCAGGGTGAAAGTGATATACTGGTGATCACTACCAGTATAATCTTCCAGCACCTCCCAGTTCATGACGCTGTGCGCCAATGCGTCGGGCACCAAAGTAATGTCCGAGATTGTCCCGGCGTAACCAGGTCTTCTAAAGGTTGAGACACCTCCCACATTGACCACCGCGAGCCCGACTCTTGCTGCCATCTCTAACACGTACCGTCCCCTGGCGCACGTCGCAGGCATTCCCCACTCCACCGCTTTGGCGTTGAAGTCTCCAGTGACCACGCAGGGTCCTTCCATCTCACGAATTGTGTCTTCCATTTTGTCCACTTTCTCACAAAATTCGTGGATGGTCTCGTTAGGGGTGAGGTAGCAGCTCACATAAGTGATGTCCTCGCATCTCACCCACACGAAACCACTTCCGGCACCATGGCTTGAAGGGAGCGGCACGGTCGAGTCGGGAATCCAGATTGCAGCCGTTCCGAGTAAGTCAGCATACCATCCCGGTTCCTCTCTATCGTGGTGCTGCTCGCTGATGATCAGAAGATTGGCACCCACGTCCAGCTTCAGCTGCTCCAGGAGGGCGTCCGCCGTCCTGCTCCTATGCAGGTTTCCCTGGAGAATCTTCATCGGCCAAGCCTGCTTTGGGCCCTCCCAAGCGCCTGTCGAAAGACCGCACAGATACCCGACCCGGGAACATGTTTCAGAGCATCGGAGTCCAAACCACGCTCCTCGCAGAGGAAACACCTCGGCTCAGCTTGGCAGTCTTTATTCAGATGGCCGCCACAGCCACACTGTATGTATATACCCGCCTTCTTTCTGTAGGGGCCTTTGCAGTCCACCTGACGATGGCCAAAACCAAAGCAGGCGTAACAGCGAATCACCAGGGCCCTTCGGCGCACTCTGCCATACACCCATCCGATCTTTATGCGGCCAGTTTCGAGGAGTTTAGCAGCTAGTAGTAGTAGTAGTAGTAGTAGTAGTAGTAGTAGTAGTAGTAGTAGTAGTAGTAGTAGCAGCAGCAGCAGCAGTAGTAAGCTAGTAGTAGTATTAGTAGTCGCAGCAGCAGTAGCCGTAGCTTTAGTAGTAGTAGTAGTAGTAGTAGTAGTAGCCGAAGCTGTAGTAGTAGTAGTAGTAGTAGTAGTAGCAGCAGCGCAGCAGCAGCAGCCCAGCAGCAGCAGCGGCAGTAGGCTACTAGTAGTAGTAGTAATACTGATTGTTTTTGTTGTAACAAAAATGTAATTAATTAACGGAAATGTTATATTATAGCTGCAATTAATTTAGGATAATGTACCTAAGAAGTATAAGAAGACCGACAAAAGATTCTTGAATCAATTTTTTCAAATTGAAGTTTGAAGAATACAAACAATTTATCTCCATAAATACGCAATTTCACATAATTTATCAAGACAGAAATGTAAAGTCAGTCATTCCTAATATTTTGATTCTCATTACGTCAAATTTTACCAAAAAACTGGATTTTTTGTAATTGTAAATATTTTTCATTTTCTTAAAATTAAATTAAAGTTGATTTACTCCACAACCGAATGTCACAAAAACAATTACTTGGACAGAAATTTAGTTAATTCTATTAACATGAGACTTATTACAACCTTCTACTATAAAAACCGGCCACGTTATGTCCAAAGTATTGAAACAGTAGATGAATATCAATTTTAAATGAAACTAAAATATTGTTTACTGACATGTAAAGTTATTATTTAATTTTTGTTTTATTAAGTGTACTTTGGACCGTGCTGTACAATTTAAGATTTCCTCTTTCTCCAGTAGGCCTTCAATCTTTACACTTCCGATCTCTCTCTCTCTTCTTCTGTGATTTCATCTCACATCTTTCGTCTGTAGATCTTTTCTTTCAGCTTGAATGCATGTATAATATTTCTAAACTTAAAAAAGTGCTAAACTTCTTATTTGTTCTAAACTTGATCGTATAAAAAATGTAGCTATAACAGAAGAGTTACACGTTTTTAACTTGAATGAAAAATTTAAATATTTCAAAAACTGTGACAAGAACACATAAAAGAATGTCAAATTCCGGACTGGCCAAACTAGTCTTGAAGTACAAATCTATAGGACAGAGGTGTGTAGGTAGACCCAAGAGGAGATGGCTGCAGGCTCTTTGAAGGTGGACCAGGCACCACCTTGCCTATTTCGTGTTGTGAAAATGATGATGATTTTTCTGCTGTTAATTATTTCCTCGTTTATATTTCCCATATCCTTCTGTACTTCTTTATGCCAGTCAATTTTTTTTTTATGTTTATTAAATATTATAATACCTGCCTGATAGTGTTTTTTTTATTTTCTTAATATATGTATTTAAATTTTAATATAATTTTCCGCGTTTATCGGTGACAGTGTAGACATGTTTTTTTTTAATTTCTTAATTTCCTCTTAATCTAGATTAAAAATTTTTGTTTCGTTTCATGTTTTAAAGTTTCATGTTTTATTTTATAAAATATATTTTTTAATCAAAATTTAAATAGAGTTTTTGTGATTAGTATTTTACTGGGAACATGAAGAAAAACATCAATAACGTTTTACTTATGATTCTTATGTATATTATTTAATTAAAGTGGTATTCTGAAGGTTTAATCTGTTGTTACTGTCAATATATTTTTCCCAGAAGCAGAAATCTTGTTTACTATTATTTAAGTTTGACGGAAAAGGCTATACTGTATTAATTTTGTAGCAATAATTGCTTTGAATTTCTATTCAGTTAAATTTTTTTCAAACTAAAATTTATATCTCTCAAATTATATCATCATCATCTTAGGTTCATCTGCTGTATAGCAGGTTTTCTTTATGAACTCCTCCACTGTTCTCTGTCCTCTGCCAGCCTTTTCGTGGTAATGTAGTTTTCAACCTTGATGTTGTCCATCAACTATCGTTTCTTTCTTCCTCTTCCTCTTCCTCTTCTTCTTTTTCAACTAACCATGCCTTCTAGACTGTCTTTTATAATAGAATTTCTTCTTAAACAGTGTCCTAACCAGTTCTTCTTTCTTTTCCTTATTGTTTTTAATATTTCTCTTTTCTCTCCCACTCTTCTTAATACTTCCTCATTCCGTACTCCGTCCTCCCATTTAACTCCCTCCATTCTTCTCCACATCCACATTTTAAAAGCTTCAATCCTTTTTTCATCTTCCTTCCTTAAAGTCCCCGTCTCCACTCCATACAATGCCACACTCCATATGTAACACTTTGCTAACCTTTTCCTTAGTTCTTTGTTTAATGGCCCGTTTAACAAATTTTTGTTTTTATTGAATGCTTCTTTTGCTATTGCAATCCTAGTTTTTATTTCTTTCGTGCTTTTATGTCATCTGTAACTATGCTTCCCAAGTATTTGAAACTGTTTACTTGTTCCATTTGTTCGTTATTCAGTCTAATATTTATTCTTTCTCCTTTTCCACCAACTACCATACATTTTGTCTTTTTCTCATTAATCCTCATTCCGTACTGCTCACACTTACCAAATTATATAAAATTGAAAATTCTATTCTTCATAAACGTTTCAATAACATATTTTTTACATCATTTTTTCAAGTTTTTTTTTTTAACCTGAGTCTTTGTTGTACGTCTCAATAATTTTGTGAGAAACGTGTAGAATATTTTTTCAAACAGTTTTTATCCTATATTTTTTAATCATCATCATCATCATCACCATCCTCAGGGTTTAAACCAAGAATGGTTTGTTGCGGTCTCAAATAGGCAAATATTACAACTGGTCACTCCAGCGCTTCCTCGGACGTCCCACACCTCTCCGTCCCCTCGGATTATAGTTTCATAGTTGTTTGGGGATGCGGCAGTCATCCATTCGGCAAAGATGTTCCCACAAATTCAGCCAATACTGGGTTGTCCTCTCGAGTATACTTATAATATTCAGTTCCTGCCGAATATCTGTGTTTCTTTTATGATCATGGAGAGTATACCCTGCCACGTGCCTGAGAAATCTCATTTCAGCCGCTTGGATGCAACTGGCCTGGCCTTTCGTTAAAGTCCAATTCTCAGACCCATAAAGAAGTGTGGGAAGAGCCATCACCTTGTAGAGTTTTAGGTGTATTCCTTTACTTGCTGACTTAAGGGTTCGCCTGATGGTCCCGCACATAACGTTGAACTTATGCAAGTTGTTTACCACGTCGTTGCTTGCATTGTACGACACACTGTAGCCCAGGTATTCAATACTGATAACTTTTCGTCCCCATTTTTATTGGATTACAAATTGCTTTATTTATTATGAGGCACACGTACATCTACACGTACGAGAGATAATTAATCAACGGAATGTCAGCCTACGTTGTAAGCATATCTTGTACCAACGGTAAACTGTTCTCTCACAACAGCTGTTTGACTCTTTAATTAGCAAATTGACCTCGTCTCGATACGTATACAATACTAAGAATTTTTTAATTTAAAGGCATTTTTCATTGCCATTCATTGTTACTAATATCTCGGACTTTGAGAATTTTCTTCTTATTTCGACTAATTTTAAACATTCTCATTATCATCATCACTCCAAGGAGTTGGCCCTAGACCTGTTCCGAAACCCATTTCCTCTTCGTCCCCTTCGGTCTACCGACATCTCTCTTCCTAGTAGGGTGATAACCCAAGGCAGCCACAGGTAGACGGATCAAATGTATACACCATCTCCTTCTGTGGTCTTCAATTTTCTCGTGCAACGGTACAATGTTTAATTCGCGTCTAATATTCTCGTTCCTTTCCGATCCAGAAGAGAACAACCTTGTGTCCCTCTTTGAAATTTCGTTTCAGCTGCGTGATTCTTCTGAACGCCTCTTTTACCAAGAGTCCATGTCTCTATGTACATATCTGTAGCATACAGTAATGTGGGGACAGCCACAGTTTTGTAAAATTTCATTCCGGCGTCTTCCCGTGTTTTACTTTTTAGGTACATATGAATCGTTTCACAGATGCGTCTAAATTTTGTTAGCTTACTGTCTCAATCGATATCGATTCCATGGAGATATCACAACTCAGGTAATTAAAATGACTAACCTGATCCAAAATCTGATTTTTCACGAATTTCAAACTTCAGAAATGTTAATAACTAGTCAAAACAAACAAAATTAAAATTAACAATTGAATCAACTAGCTTTCGCGTTGATAGAAAACTAGAATACATTTCTCCTAACTCCTAGGTATCACTGAAACGCTTCTGTAAAACCTATTTAGTGTTAAGCAAAATAAATTAATCACTTTTTTACTCATTTGGTTCTTTATTTGTGTGTTTCAGCATCGTAATGGGTCTAATTTTTGAGACCACTGGTTTGGACATGGTGCTTGGAGTTCTCTTACTCATCTGGATGTTCTACATGTATTGCAAATCATCTTACTTGTATTGGAAAAACAGATCAATTGCGTACGAAGAACCCAGTTTTCCCTTCGGAACCGAAAATGATATTGTGTTTTTTAAAAAACCATTCGGCCATCACATCCAATCTACATATATGAAATTCAAAAATGAGAAAGTTGTCGGCTTGTTTTCATTGTTTTCAATTACCGCACCTTATCTAATGATAAGAGACCTGGAACTAATAAAGGACATCATGACAAAAAGTTTTCACCACTTCGTAGATAGAGGAAATATTGATCCTGAACTTATGCGCCCGGTCCAGATGAATCTTACCCAAATGGTTGGAGACTCTTGGAAAACAATGAGAAATAAACTAATACCGGCTTTTACGTCAGGAAAAATGAAAATGATGTACTGTCTGATGGAAGCCTGTGCTGACGAATTCGTGAAAGCTTTGGAGGCGATTGCCGTCAAGGACGGGAAGTTTACAGTGAAAGATCTTATCGCGTGCTTCACAACCGACGTTATAGCAAGTTGTGCTTTTGGATTGCAGTCAAACTCGATTCAGAATCCTGACAACGAGTTCAGACAAAATGGAAATAAGATTTTTGCAATGCCACGAGTGTGGGATTTAATTAAATTAAGAATTGCTATGTCAGCGCCGCCACGGCTATATAAAATGATTTTTAACCCTATTAGTAACGATGCGGAAGATTTCTTCCTGAAGATTGTCGGTGACACGGTTGCGTACAGAGAGCAAAGTGGCACCATAAGAAAAGACTTTATTGATATTATGATTAACATTAAAAATAATAAAATTGTGAATGAAGACGAAAGTGAGGGTACCGTTAACGGCCACAAATACATTCCAAACAGTGAGCCAGGTGAGTTTGAAACTCGTATTATACGTTTGAGTCTTTATATCTGTTCAAGAATAAAACAATATAAGTATATTTAAAATGAATTCTTAATTTCGTAGTGATCGTCAATTAATGAATTTTAACGACGCGGGGGGATCGGTTGCGAGGATCGTTCAAGAAAGTATAACACAAATTTTAAATTATATATATTATGTATTACATATATATATATATATTATTATAATATATATAGTCTATATATTATGTATAATATATATATATACAATTTATATATTATAATAAATAACAATATTTATTATCGTCATCAAGACCTGTGTACGGATACAAGAGAAAATATCAAACACAACAGATAATTAACTGAGTGAAAGCGTTGTGTATGTGAGTGTGCGCGTAAGTGTGAAGGAGTTGAAACATCATTAAAATAATTACATATTGCATACTGTTGTTATTACATATTGTTTTCCTTAAATACATCAAGAAAATTATAATACCCCAGACCATAATTTATACACTATTACCCAATTTAAATTACTGATAATGTAAAAGTTACTTAATGGTATTTGTAATTAATTATAAAAGCAGTAATCAACAATTGTATATTAGAGTTGGTACAGAAAACATTTCTACATATATATATATATATATATATATATATAACTACATATAACATAGTAAAACATATTATAGACTAATATAGATTATAGAATTGTTCAATCACTGTCGTTCATTTAGAGTACTTGTGTTCAAAACTCTGTACACAATAATTGTAAAAATTACAAACTTAAATCAGAGAATTTACAAAACATTACACACACAAGTTTATGGTTAACCAAATTATCAAATGAAAATGGATACTACTTAAAATCATATTCCTGTAAATTATTATTTACCGAGAACTTCATATATAGCCTACAGAGTACTATAGAATATTTTCAGATTATGTATACATCAATATGCTCCCTCTCTCTCGCTCTCTCTCTCTCTCTCTCTCTCTCTCTCTCTCTCTCTCTCTCTCTCTCTCTCTCTCTCTCTCTCTCTCTCAACTCTCTCTCCCGTTCTCCCTCTCCTGCGCTCCCTTCCCCCTTCTCTCTGTCGCTCACTCTCTCTCTTTAAAATTTTTGTTATACTTTTCTGACCAATCCTCGCAAACCCTTCATCGTTAAATTATAAATTATGTAAATAACTGCCTGCTTGAATAGGAGTAAGATATAGGAGGGAGAAAAGCAGCCTAAATGTATCGTCCATAAAATTGTGGACAATACTACAGTTATGTTTTTAATAAAAATATTGTACTCATTAACATTACACGAAACGTCTTTTTTACTAATGAACTCTCGACTAAGCTGATACAAACGTGAATTATAACAAGCACAATTTTTTTTCAGAAATATTTGTTAATGAAGAAAGTTGTGTTAGTGGTTGAAATCACAAGCAGAATGATCACTGTTGCACACCACTATATAAAATTATCCCGATTAGCGCTTTCAAGCTTCACAGCTCATCGTCAGATCGGAATTAAACCAAAAACCTGAAAAAAACCCTTCAGTCACATCTCACCCCACCCTACTCACACACAACAAGCTATAATTGAATGTCCCTTCCCCACCCTCAGACCTGTCCCACCATCTGGACAGTTACATATTTTTCTAGCAAATTCCTTGTGTATCAGTGTGTGTGTGTGTGTGTGTGTGTGTGTGTGTGCATTCCTTTTAAACCTAGTCTTTCTCATCCACACATGTGTGCCAGTCACACACCCTTATTTTAAAAACACCTAATTAGTTCTAAGCAATTTAATTTTTAATCTTACCTATCTGTCCTCTATCATTTACTTCTTAATTATGTTATAAAATATTTCTTAATTATCAAATTTAATTTTAGTATTAATTAAATTGTGTAATCCTTTTTCTCTTTCTTTCAATATTTCTAACTCCTCCCTAAGCTTCCTTTCAACTGTGTTATTTACTATATTTACAATTTCGTAGTCTTCCAAAGGATTAACAAACTTATGGTTGTCTTCTATGAAATGTCTTGCATATAACGAATTCGTTGTTTTATTACCTTCTCCACGTTTGTGGTCAGACAACCTGCATACGAATTTTCGTCCTGTCTCACCTAGGTACACTTTGTTGCAGTCTCTACATTTTAATTTAGAAATTCCGCTTTTCTGTAATACTGGGATTTTTTCTATATTTTTATTCCTTATCTTCTCAAATACCGTTTCACATTTTTTAATAGCTATATCTACTCCGTATTTATTAAAACATTTTATAATTTTTCTAGTATGTGAACCTATGTATGTCAATGACCCTGCATAATTCTTTTGTTCTGGTTCTATTTTAGCTTTTTGTATGTTAACCCTTTTCATAACTTTATCCACTATGTTGTTGTTATAATTATTATTCCTTACAATTCCCTTTATCGTTTTTAACTCCCTATCTTTTGATTCGGTCTCTTTTAAACACTTCTGAGCTCTATAACAAAATGAATTGATTGCTACCATTTTATATCTATAAGGGTGGTAAGACTCTCTTGGTATAATTATATCAGAATACGATTCTTTCCTAAATATCCCAAACTATAGTTTCTCATTATCTTTAATTTCTATGTGTAAATCTAAGTAATTTATTTTCTTACCTCCTATCTCTTCTTTAAATTGTAAGTTTTGTCCTTATTATTTACCTCATTTATAAGGGTTTTTTTTCAGGTTTTTGGTTTAATTCGGATCTGACGATGAGCTGTGAAGCTTGAAAGCGCTAATCGGGATAATTTTATATAGTGGTGTGCAACAGTGATCATTCTGCTTGAAATATTTGTTAGATTGTGGGAAAGCAACACAGAATTCAGATTTCCACATTCAAGTGTATCCGATCAGCTCAAATACACAAAGAAATGTTGTCACACAGTACATTCATTTCTGTATAATCAGAGTTAATACACTAACACTCAAGTCAACAGTCACTGGAAAATACGGAAATTTCTTCGTTTCTTTAATTCAAAATCATCATCATCATCATCAACGCCAAGGATGAGGCTCATACTGAACCTGTTCCGGGACCCCCGGCCGTGCTACATCTCTCTTCCCCACCGGTCTATATTCCATTGCCAGCACTGGGATTCTGTCACCCGCCATTCTTCCCAGATGTTTAGACCACTTTCTTTTGTTGCTCCTTAGCTGTTCCAACAATGTGGGCTGACCCCCCAGTTCCGTTCCTATATCCACATTATTCTTTCTATCGAGAATGGTACAGCCTAAAGTACTCCTTTATAAACTTCATCTCCGCTGTCTGAATCTTTGCTTTGCCTCTTTGTGTCATAACTCTGGCTTCATTTCCATGCATCAAAACTGGTATCGCCACCGTGTTAAAAAAACCTTATCCTTGTTCCCATCGTTGTCCTTTCTTTTAACGTATCTGTGAATTGTTCCATAGGTATTCATAAATTTGTTAAATTTTTCATCCAGATCAATTTCTGTCCCATATGTAACGTAACATCCTAAGTAATTGAAGTTTTAGATCTATGTTTTTCGGTATCCAAGCCACTTATAGTATATAATTAGTAAAATAGTTTACCTTCTTCTTGTCCGTCTGGTGGCCTTTTCTCTATATTTTATTCAACGCGTTTCAGGACATATGCCCCATCATCAGGATATCCCTTGTTGAAGTTCGTCGATCGTTAAAATATTAAAAACACTGTATATACAATTCTACACATAACAATAAATATAATATAAACATAAAAACACATAAAATACCCAGATTTGAGACACACGCGATATCGAAGTGCTGGACTTGTTCCGTAATCTTTTGATCTATAACTATGTTTGTTCTTACCGGTTGCTTCCCTCTGAATGCCATTGTTATAGTCTTGTCAGCTGATATTTTAAAACTATATTCATCTGCTGATCCGTTTAGTATGAACATTGATTTTTAATTAAAAATTTAAAGTAATTATTTGTCCGTTTTCGAGAAAAGAATTTTATGAAAAGGTAATTGTTACCACAGTGAAATATTTATAAACGTACTTATGGGTTACAAACAAATATTAGTTATGGGTAGGCAAATATTTATTAATGTTAAGATAAAAATTGGAAATATAAATTTCTATATACAAAGTAATTGTTTGTAGTGAAAGCATTAAAGTTGATTGAAATTTAACAGCTATGTTGACAAATATTGATAATAGAGTTTCTAAGGCTTCCACGGCCGGAGCAGGAAACATTATTTGTTAGGCCGTGGTCTGTGGTTGGTGTTTACAGATGTTTCGGTCCCCACCATCGGAGGTGTCACCTTCAGTTTTGGAAGCGACTGGCACTGTGTCCGCGAATTCATCCAGTCATCAGTCTATATCTCACCATTCAAGTGAATTGGCGGACAACATGCCAATTGCTTCCAACAGTGAAGATGACATCCGATGGGGGGGGGGGTGCGAAACATCCGTAAACACAAACGACAGACTACGGCCTAATAACCCGATAAATAATGTTTCCAAATATTGATAATATTATCATATACCTAAATGGCTCAAAATTGAATATTGATTTAACTGATTTAAATTAATGTACATTTAACTAATTTCACTGTATTTGAATAAAATAGTAAAATATTCCACTTGGGTTTATAATTATGATGCAGTAAATACAATTATTATTCCAATGTCTGTCACAGGTCTTACACTTGAAGAAATGACCGCTCAGGCGATGCTGTTCTTCGCTGCCGGTTTTGAAACGTCCGCTTCAACGCTGTCCTTCTGTTTGTACGAAATATCTGTGAACCCGCAAGTCCAAGCGAAAATGCGTAAAGAAATCGACGAAGTACTGTCAAAGCATGACGGGAAACAAAATTATCAGGCTCTACAGGAGATGACTTATATGGAAGCGGTTATCAATGGTAATTTTATTTTAATAATAAACTTACGTCTAGTGAATATGAGATTAACAAACAGAAAATACAAGTGTTGCATAGTTCTGTATACACATCTGCTGATGAGCGCCTTCCTCAGATCGGAAACACACAGCAACAACAATGCGATTTGAGGATGAGGTGAAAGGCTCGAAAGCGCGGCGCTAATTGTGAGTTGTGTCGTACAACAGTTTCATTTTCAGTTTGTAAATACCATGTTAGCAAAATTTAAAGGTACTCTAAATTTTCTTTATGTATACAGTAAAACTACACTGTATAGTTCTTTGTGTTTTATAGTGTTTATGTTAAAGGTAGCTTGTACGAAAATACTTAATGCCCAAGATAAATAAACGCGGTGAATGACAATTTCTTTAATAATAATAATACTATTATACTCGTATTATAGTAAGTGTGTATAAAGTCCTAATAATGCCTAATGCCTAATAATAATGAGTTTTCAGAACAAAGTCCTAAAAAAATTTCTGATTTCAGAATTTAGTTTCTTCTTCTTTTTCTTCTTCTTCTTCTTCTTCTTCTTCTTCTTCTTCTTCTTCTTCTTCTTCTTCTTCTTCTTCTTCTTCTTCTTCTTCTTCTTCTTTTTCTTCCTCGTCACTTCAAGGATTAGGTTATATAAATCCGGCACCCATCTCATCCTCGTCGGACGACCCACATCTGTTCTACCACTGGCTTTATAGTTCAGTGCCGCTTTCGGCAATCAGTCCTCTGCCATCCTTTGCAAATGATCCCACCATTGTCTTCTGTAAACTGAAATAATTTCAATTATGTCCTCTACTTCGGGTTCTGCTCTGGTATCCTCATTCCTTATTCTATCTTCAATGTATAGTTTAAAGTACTTCATAGAAACGTTTGCATTTCAGCACTATGAATCTTGCCGCATTCCTTCTCACTCGTATAATATGTCAATGTGGGTATTGCAATTGTCTTATAAAATTTAATCCTTGTGCTGTCTTGTTTTATTTCTATGAATTGTTGTACAAATATTCCTAAATTTATTTATCTTGTCTTTTATATCATATTCAGACTCATAGGTTACTGCACATCCGAGATATTTGAAACGGCTCATTTATTCTAAAGTGCTGTTGTTTATAACTATCTTAGGCCTCACGGGATATTTATTTTTTTATTATTAATTCGGGGTAGATACGCGCTACGACGCTGTCCGATGCTTAATCTGGGTTTCTGTCTGTCGTTGCAGTTTTCTTGAGCTTTCCTTTCTGTCTGAACTCTCTAGATGCATCTCATTGTTTTCTTTGGTGGTCGGTCTTATGCCATTCTTTGTACATGTCAGTACCAGACTAGCTCTTTTTCTTCAATGCAGTCGATGATTGTCTTTTGTGCGCCAATTTCATCTTTGATCGTTTCATTTTTTATTCGTTCCACCCTTGAAATTCTAGGAGTTCATCTCAAAGCTTCCAGTTCTGTAGCTTCTTTTACTCTCTCTTACTTGTTTTTTTATTCTCCAAGTTTCGGATCCGTATATCAACGTGCTTTTAATCATACTATCGTATATTCTTTATTTCCTTTCTTTTCCAATTTCTGTCTTCCATAGAATCTCATTCAATGATCCAATTTTTTGTTTTGTTTTGTGTATTCTTGATTTTATTTCAACATAATCTGTTCCTTCTTCATTAAAGTTTATACCTAAGTATTGTAGCTTTTGCATTTTTTATACGATTGTTGTTTTCTAAGGTTAAATCTGTTGTTTCTTCTCCGACACACTGATACTGCGTTTTCTATGTTCATCAGTAATCCCTATTTTTTATACTCTTCCCTCAGTTTGCGTGTCAATGGATATTACTTTTAATTAAATAAGTACAGAATTTTTAAAAGTGTTCAAAAATAGCAGCTATCTTTTTATTTCCACACAATAATACAAAACTGGCTTTGAGTAATGGACACATCTGAATAAAGTACTCAACCTAATCGCAGATTTGCAACTACAATTAGATTTCTTCCAATTTTACTCATTTTTAAATAGTATTCATCTTTAGTTTATATTTTTATACATTTATAATGCTTTGTAAGATATAATTGTCTAGAACGCACAAGAGAATTTTTTTAGTATATATGTGCATATTAATTGTTGTAGGCCTACATTGAAAGTAGGGTCCCTCTTTTTTTAAATCGAGTGACCGTGCAATGATTTTTCTTGAACAGTATGCATTCTTTCTATTTGTTTAGGTTTATGATTCCTTTATTACTTAAGTAAACAATGTCTAACCTAATGGCACTACATTAGTGTAAGTACGTGAATGGTCTTATGAACTATATTGTGCATAAATTTTGTTGTTAATTGTCTTTGACTTTTTTACTTAAAATGTTAATTTTTCGACAGAAATGTAAAACTAAATCAACCAAACAGATGGATTTTTGGGCATCGTGTAGAGTGTATACAAGTTTCTTATATTTAGACACCTCTTTGGTAAAATAAAGCACTTAACATTTATTCATCATTCAAATTTTAATACACTCATATTATCAATTCTGTAGCAATATCATTTGCTTAACTATGAGAACCAAATTTAGTGCATAATTATGGTGCTAAGCATTTTGGCGCATTGATTCAAAGTTGCCAGACCACACAATGTCTGTCTGTAACCCCCTGGCGGGAACGCAACTTGAGACTTGGAAAACGTCAACATCGCTCAGTCCCCCAGCCAAATACTGTACATGGTCACGTGTTTCCAGAAATAATCATGTATTTATACAAATTTAAATATTTTTAGTATTTATACTTAGTTTACCTCAAGATGTTTTCCCCCTTATTTGGAACGTGTTTCGGGAATCCTATTGTTCCCATCCTCAGCCTTAGTTTAGTTTTTGTAAATTTGTAAATAACCCACACAACAAAGATAATACAACCAACCAACCAATGGTATATACAAACTTGAATGCCAAGATTGCAATAAATGATATATACGACAACAAAACAATTGAAAAACGTTATTTTTAACATGTAAACGCACATTAAAAAACAGAAATATATAAATAAATCTAATTTGGCCACACATGAAGTAAACACAGGACATGAATTCCCAGACAACCAACATGACACTAATAAACGACTTGCCACACAAAGGCACCATAATGAACATATGGGGAAATTTACAAATATACAAACACAAAGCACAAAGCATACTAATACCTGAACAGATACAAATCAATAAAAACATGACACAATTTTCAAAGCACTCAGCATCGAAAATACAGAAAAAGTTAATATATACACCACAATCACACACAATAATACCAGTTTAAAATACCAAAAGCCAACAGGAAACCATAACAACAACCAACCAAAACACAAGTACTCCACAAGATTCAAAATTAAGAAGGCTGAGGATGGGAACAATAGGATTCCAAAACATGTCCCAAATAAGGAAAAAAGTCTTGAGGTAAAGTAATTATAAACATTAAATATATTATATATGCATCAAGAAACAGACTGTAGCAAAAAGATTTAAAATTAAATATTGTATACATACATTAAAATATTCCTGGTAAATACAGTCAGGAACAATTACCATTTTATAATACTTCCATAATATTGACATAGAGACAGTCGAGTATTCACAGAAATATAATATACAAACATTTATACAAACACCATACACAAAATATAAAATTAAATCAAATATAAAATAAGGACAAAACATGTAAGAAATTATCGAAATGAACCACTCATAAATAGTAATAACAACAATACTAAAATATGGGCTACTTTCACATACATAAACAATAGGATGACAAAGTTTACAAAACTATTTAAAATCGCAGACATTAAAATAGCTTACAGAACAAACAAATATAATATACAGAAACTAAATAACCCACACAATTGGATAATACAGTGTCCAATGGAAAATAAACTTAAATGCCAAGACGGCAATAGATGTTACATAGGCCAGACAAAAAAAATAAAAAAGTTATTTTGAACATTTAAACGCATACAAAAAAACAGAAATATATAAATCCACACATGGCCACACATACAATAAATACAGGACACGATTGCCAAACATCACCAATATGACACTCATATACCACACAAAGGCAAAATAATAAATATATGGGAAAACTGATAAATATATAAATGTAAAACATAAGACAAACGAATATCTAAAAAAATACAAATTAACACAAAACACGACACAATTTTCAAAACACTTAACATTGGAAACAATCAAAATAACAACATTTGAAAACTTTAAATATTTCAAATATTTAAAAGTCTCTTCCTGTAAGTAATTAGTCCCACGAAGGAAAATATTTATTTAATCTTTACAAAGTAATATATTTGTCTTGACAATTCCATTGCACATAACTGGTATCCGGGATATCCGACTTTGATTAGCACTGGGAAATGAAATTATATATTATTCACTATGGTTTGTCATGTCGTCATAGTGTACATTTTCAATACTGTACAACTACATTTTCAGTATTTTCAGTACAGTCCAGTAAGCTTATGTTTATAGTGCGACCGAAGGATAAAAGAATTTAACATTTGTAAAGTATAATTATTTATTTTTCCAGAAACGTTACGTCGATACGCGTCATTGGGCGTGTTGTTCCGTCAGTGCACTGAAGACTACAAACTGCCAGACCTGAACCTAGTCATACCTAAAGGCATGAGAGTTGTAATACCTGTTTACGCCATCCATCATGATCCGCAATATTATCCCGACCCCTACAAATTTGATCCTGAACGTTTCACGGACGACAAAATAAAAACCAAAAACAATTACACGTTCATACCTTTTGGAGAAGGACCCAGGATGTGTATAGGTGAGCAGCATACTTTTCATTATGCCTTACTTTATTATATTAGATGCTAGTAGAGGTATATCACATACACTAGTATGGTAAAAATCATCGTCATTATCGTCTTCACAACAAGGTGCTTTCAAAGATCCTTCAGCCATTCCTTTCTGGGTATACCCACACGCCGGTGTCCTATGTGGGTATGTGGTAAGTTTGGTAAGTGTGGTATGGAAAGTTTGTACTTCCAGTCTTGTTTGGCCAGTCTGGACTCTGAAATTCTTTAAAAATGATTTCATTTTCCGCTTTCCAGTCGTTAAGAATGGCAGACACTTATCATATAATTGTTCTCTCACACAACCTTAAAAATGTGCTACGTTCAGTTACAAAGCAGTGAAGGTTTTCCCCGTCAGCGACAGTCAATTCCCCACCAACACTCTATGGAGTTGACGTAGCGTTACATTAATTAACGTGATGATACACGTATCGAAATGGCAGACTAATTAGAACGTTATACAGCGTAATTGCTGTACGTTATTGCGGGATTAATTAACACGATATTACATGAATCATAATGACAGGTACACACGGACGTAGCGTCGGCGCCACGTTACCGCCCGGCGGTTCAACAGTACATAGCAGTGGCGGCTGGAGGTTCCACATTTTGGTGGTTGCAGATGTCGGTAGAGGGGGGGGGGGTAAAAACACATTAAACAAAAGGCAGACCTACTACATATTTATGTGCATCATACATAGTGCTTCCGTATGGGGGAAAATAGAAAATGACTCTTTTCCAATTGTTTGACCAATTAATTTGTAGGAAATTCCAAGTAAGTTGTGATGAGACAGTTCATCTAACAAGCATGATGCAAGCGACTGAGCATTCTGTTTAGGAGGAGCAATGAAACCCAAGAATCTTCAACTGGTTTACCTTTTATTATATAACGATACACTATGACCACTAACAAGCATGATGCAAGCGACTGAGCATTCTGTTTAGGAGGAGCAATGAAACCCAAGAATCTCCAACTGGTTTACCTTTTATTATATAACGATACACTATGACCACTAACAAGCATGATGCAAGCGACTGAGCATTCTGTTTAGGAGGAGCAATGAAACCCAAGAATCTTCAATTGGTTTACCTTTTATTATAAAACGATACACTATGACCACTAACAAGCATGATGCAAGCGACTGAGCATTCTGTTTAGGAGGAGCAATGAAACCCAAGAATCTTCAACTGGTTTACCTTTTATTATATAACAATACACTATGACCATTTGAAAAACATTAGCAATTAACATCAGTGGTATCGTCAACAATTACAGCCAAATAATCCGCTCAAGTTCAGAACTGAAACCAATTAAGCCTCGAAATACGCCAGGATCTGATAAAGATTCAGTCTCATCATGACCCCGCAAAGCGAATTCAAAAGCTCCACAGAAGCGGATACAATTTATTATTATATTTAAGACGTAACGTTTATTGCGTACTCTTTTGTTGTGTAAAACAATATTTCGTCTATATTCACTGCCCAGCTGCTGTACTATATTAACTGTACCAAAAGAGAACACTGAAAATAATTCTTTATATGTAGGCTACACTTGACGCCTGATGATTTCTTATTTTTTCTGCTAGATGATTAATATCTTTCTTTTAGAAATTTGTCCAGGGGTCCGGTCCTCCTCCAAACAATAAACATGAAAAACAAAATAACGAATTTCTTTCGTCACAACCACACAACTAGTCGCTATTTTCATTATATTCTAGTTTAAATAATCGATTAAATTGTTGACCGCCTGATTTTACAATTTGATTTATTGTTAAGGGAGGCTTTTGGCGTCCTAGTCTATTGGTTCTTAACGCTATTCATTTTGAACTAATAAAAAACACGTTGTTTAAAAGCACGAAGAATCATTAATCCAAAAAGCACCAACACAAAAGCACACAGCGGCACTAAACAAAGAAAAAATAATACTTAACACGCAACTTAATTAATATAAAGTCGATTGACACTTTATTATCACAATCGCAGTTATACAAAATTATTACTATAATTTTATAAATTCAAACATCGGTAATGTCTACTGGTATCTCTGATATGCATGTGCTGTACTGCACAGCAGCGCTTGCGGTGGCGGTTTGTAGTACTCCAATGCACCACCTGAACGTATTCACAACCGCGTGTATTTCATCCCTACCACCGCGTTTGTCACTGTGCTGTGTTCAAGTCGTATCACAACGATCGCGTTTGCTGGTTTGCAGAGCTCAAACAACCACCCGCGTGCAAACCAACTACCGGCAGTGCGCGTACTTACTCGTTTGTAATGTGCTGCGTTAAACATTATATTTCGACATTTTCCGAGCTGTAGCTAAATAAGTTCGTTTGAAAAATAACTGTGAAAAATAAGATTGTTTCAACATAAAAAAATTTGTTGTATCACTTAGTCTATATATATATACATTGTTATGTTAGACCTATAAATACTGGTGGTTGTGCAACCTTACAACCTTGACACCAGCCGCCCCTGGTACATAGAATAAGATTATCCTGTACACACGGCCGAGCGTTAACTAGCGTTGGCTCGGCGTTGGTTTTTGTCACCGCTGGGACTGCTGCACCGCGCGTTGAGAGGTAGTATTGGTAGTATTGAACGACTACACACGGGCGTCGACGTTCAGACGATTTTGGTTTTCTGTGACGCGCTCTCTTTCATTTTATTTTTCTTATCAATGGCCGAATCATTGGACATAGAACTTTTGATCGAAGAAGTGAAGAAATACAGGGAAATTTGGTACGTGAAGTATGAAAAGTATTATGATATGAAAGGTTAATGATAGAATCTCTTGTCGTTAAAATTATTTTTAACGATATGCAAGATGATAAAGGTATTCAACTGACTTTTCATTTGTTAGCCAAGGTTTCAAATGTTTAAGAAGAATTGTGTTTTTTAATGTCAGTACGCAAGAGACTATATAATCTAGGATAAATCAACGTTATCAGCTACGTCAACATAATACTGATTGAACAACTCTGCTATCTCACCTTTGTCGATTATCAGCTATCCGTCTGTAAACAAACTCATAATCTCAGCTTTGTCTTTTTTTTTCTCCCACTATACTAGTTACTACTAGCCATACACCGTCACACTAACACAAAAGCCGTGCGGTACGCCTTGGTCCTTAACGGACTGTTGAGCGGAGGTTTAATTTAATTTAATACTAGTTACGTCTCTCCATTGTTCTTTATTTTTTTCCCTGCACTTGTAAAAAGACACTCATGTTTCCCTCTAGCTAATGATAACGCGTATTTTAAAGACCGTTTTAAACTGGTGTGATAAATTAAAACGTTTATGTCAAAGGGTCTCCTCGTTTGCCTATTTTGTGCTTTTTGTAAGATTTTAAGTTCTCAACCGTGTTATGTTGTGCTGAGATTTTATAACAAAATTTCAGTTCAAGTACGTATTAAACTATTTATAAAGCTTATTAACATTGGAAAGCCAATATAAGCATGAATTACGGCTAAAATAGACCAGTCATTGGTCTGCCATATCAGAAATTATTTTAAAATTCAATTTCCCTGTGAATTGTTTTTGATGTACATTTTTTGGGTATAATTTTTTAAATCTACAACTAAACTTATCATATGATGATCAGTTATACAAGTATTAACTATGTTTGCAGTATATTTATGGATATTTCTAGCTACAATCCACACATGATCAATCCACCACAATATACAAGTAGCACTATATAAAGTTATGCGTGCAAGTTTATAAAATGATATGGCACAACCTAAGATTAAGAATTACATGGAAGTGAGAAATATAACAAAATAACCAGATATATAAAATAAATGTTTAACGTTGTCTGTTCGAGTAAAGATGATAATTGTGCACAGGTATGGATATTGTAGGGAAGAAGAAACACTGTGAAATTGTACTTCGTTCAGTGTAACAGCACACGTTTTCACCGGATTGACTGCAAATCTCATGTTCGTGTCTTGGCAACGTATCATGTCTCCAATTCTGCTGGAGAGTTCATCAAATGATCTTCTACTCATCCGAAAGTAGTTGAAAAATTTGTTTTCATCGTTGCACAAATCAGTGAATAGGTACGTGAATGTACCTTTCAAAAACCTAGCACTAACGAATGGATTTACCCAAAATCGCCTATTTTTTCATAAAGTATCTATTAACAACAAATGCAAATGCCACCTTCTTATGTTGATACACTTCTAACTCCATTGCACTGACGTGAGCGGACGTGATGCCCCTGGATTCGAGCTGTGGAGGGGATAGCAACGTCGCGTTGACGGTGCTCTACCGCCGCTCGTGTGAACTACCGCTCAACGTTGGCCGAGCGGTAACGTCGCGTCGACGCTACGCCCGTGTGTACGTATCGAGCTATGGAGAGGATAGCAACGTCGCGTTGACGGTGCTCTACCGCCGCTCGTGTGAACTACCGCTCAACGTTGGCCGAGCGGTAACGCCGCGTCGACGCTACGCCCGTGTGTACGTATCGAGCTATGGAGAGGATAGCAAAGTCGCGTTGACGGTGCTCTACCGCCGCTCGTGTGAACTACCGCTCAACGTTGGCCGAGCGGTAACGTCGCGTCGACGCTACGCCCGTGTGTACGTATCGAGCTATGGAGAGGATAGCAACGTCGCGTTGACGGTGCTCTACCGCCGCTCGTGTGAACTACCGCTCAACGTTGGCCGAGCGGTAACGTCGCGTCGACGCTACGCCCGTGTGTACGTATCGAGCTATGGAGAGGATAGCAACGTCGCGTTGACGGTGCTCTACCGCCGCTCGTGTGAACTACCGCTCAACGTTGGCCGACCGGTAACGTCGCGTCGACGCTACGCCCGTGTGTACGTATCGAGCTATGGAGAGGATAGCAACGTCGCGTTGACGGTGCTCTACCGCCGCTCGTGTGAACTACCGCTCAACGTTGGCCGAGCGGTAACGTCGCGTCGACGCTACGCCCGTGTGTACGTATCGAGCTATGGAGAGGATAGCAACGTCGCGTTGACGGTGCTCTACCGCCGCTCGTGTGAACTACCGCTCAACGTTGGCCGAGCGATAACGTCGCGTCGACGCTACGCCCGTGTGTACGTATCGAGCTATGGAGAGGATAGCAACGTCGCGTTGACGGTGCTCTACCGCCACTCGTGTGAACTACCGCTCAACGTTGGCCGACCGCTAATGTCGCGTCCGTGTGTACCTAGCCTAACACCGTACCACTGTTCTTAATCATCACCATCTTAACAACGCGGCATAGGCAAGGGGCTGCCTGTCCCACCTTCAAAGGTCCTCCAGCCATCTATTCCTGGATCTATCCACACACCCCAGTGTCCTACACGTTTGTATTTCAGACTTTTTTGGCCAGTCCGGAATCTGACATTCCTTGTAAGCGTTCTTTTCACGGTTGTTTGTAATCTTTTAATTTTTCATTCAAGTTAAAAACTTGTAGCTCTTCTCTTATGGCTTCCTTCTTTATACGGGTCAAGTTCAGAACAATTTTAACTCCTCTTAAGAACGTCATTTTTGAGGCCTGTAATTTATTGTCTTGTTTCATGGTTGCTAAAAACATTTTAACAAGTTGAAAACAAATTAATTTATAATAATTTTGAAATAGTATGTGATACTTTTTGTAATTTTATTTATTGCTTCATTGTGGGATTTTATTTTTAATAAACGCAGGCCTGTCATTTGTCAGTGATATGGTATTATCTATCAATCCAGATTAAGTATAGATAGTCATTAAAATTGAAAATAATTGTTACAACTTTAATTGAATAAATATCTGAAAGGGACGTACTAACGTGATTGCGGTATAATTTCGACATAACAATGGACACGTACTTTTGACCAGAAAGGTTTAGGGCGTGGTTCACTTGCCAAATCTTCATTAGAGGCAGCTCATCTTGTTGGATTCACACCTCCAGCTGAATTCCTGACAAATTATTAACGGTTATGACAGAACAATAGTCAGTAAACTCCTACACAAAACACAAAACAAACAACAGACAAAGACAGAAAACAACAAATTCATAACACTAACATACATCAACAAACAAACAGAAAAAATTGCCCACAAATTCAAAAAGCAGGATACAGAGTCGCTTACAAAACTACTAACAAAACAGAACACACACTATCAAAACGCATGCCCAAAGCACAAAACAAATTCGATCTACCCGGTGTAGACAAGCTAAATTGTTCAAATTGCAATAAATTCTACATAGGCCAGACAGGACGTAGCTTCAAACAGAGATACATTGAACACACAAAAGCACTCCACACCACTACAGAATCTACCTTTGCAAACCACCTCATTGAAGCAAACCACACATATAAAAACATCGACAATAACATGAACATTCTACACGTACACACAAAAGGCCGAAAACTCTAGAACACTCTAGAACAATTAGAAATATACAAACACACAAAAACAAATAAAAACGACATCCTAAACGAACAGACACAATTCAAATCGCACGCATTATTCGAACACATCTCACCACACACACACACACACACACACACACACACACACACACACACACACACACACACACACACACACACACACACACACAGCTTCGATCTTTCGAAAAACTATCCCGTCGCCAACAACAAGACGAACAGCGCTACCTACGACAGCCTCTGATGAAGCCTTCTATAGGTGAAAGCCGGTTTAGGCTGTAAGGTAAAACTTTACGTTTTTACTTATAAAAAGCTTAGTGTTCCGAGTCGTCAATACTATAGTGATATTTAGTTAAGTAACGGACACGTCATGGACAACGAAATCCAAGAATTATTAACTTATTTTGGCTACAAGAATTTTAAGCATTTCATTCATTACAATAAAAAGAGCTCAACATAATGATTGCTATTAATGATTATTAATGATTAATGTCATTAATGATTATTAAGTTATTAATGATTAATGTCAATCATTAATTACGTTTTAGCATTAAAAAAATTTTCTGAATTACTCTAAAAGTAAGGTAAATATGCAAGTTTTCAAGGCCGACTTCAACATTATGATTATCAGCCGGGCTGTTAAGCCGTGATCCATAGTTGTATTTATTATCAAAAGTTTTTTCCTCCCACCATCGGGGCCATCATCAGTGTCCAGATTGGTACTTAGAAACGTCTCTACCTCATCTCTGAGGTGAATTGGCGGACACCGTACCACCGTACCGTAGACAAGCAACGGTAACCTCAACAATACGCAGGTGACAAAATGAACAATATTATGTTTTTGTGTTAGAAAAGAACTCATAAAGAACAGAATATGAGATAAAGTAGTGTAAAGACTTAAATGTAAATAGTGTCAATATAAGACGTGAATAAAATACGTAATTGTAAATTGGTGTGAAAAATAATAATTTTATTCTGTTTAATTTTTAAAATTGGGTGTGTCGTTATAAATTATAATTGTTCTTGAAAAATTGTTATTTTATTAAATATTAATAGCAACCATTCAATTTTTATTTTGTCAAGTTAATATTATTTTGTAGATGAGTTGAAATGAGTTTAAATTTTTAATAATGATTCAAAGTCAGGCGCCCATGCAATATAAAAGAATTTTTATAATTTGTCCATCATATATATGTTTAGATATTTAAGGCTAAATGTTATTAATGTGTACTAAATAGCAAAGATTTGTTATGTTTATTGAGTGCAACCTTATAAAAAAGAATATTTTAATTTTCTGATTTCAAATTTTATAATCAATTAATTTTATTTGCAATATTTAATAAACCGTTGAATGCTTCTTTTACTATGTTTTAATTAATTATTTCATGTCATCAACGTCTCACTCGTCTTTTTAAAAAACACGTTTACTGTGCAACCACATATACTTAACGCAACGAACACAAGTAGTATAAAAGTGGGAGTTAGAAAACAATGGCGATGACGTCACAGAGAGGCACTGGTAGCTGGCTTCCGCGGTGTGAAAACAATGGGTTGGGGAACCCCCCAGTTGAAAACACTACCGGGTTCCAGTTCATGACGTCATAGAGGCACTGGCAGCTGGTGTCCGAGCTGTCCATGTGACGTCACTGTTTTGTGTGTGTGTGTATGTGTGACTGAAACACTTCCGTGTTCCAGTTCATGACATCACACAGAGGCTCAAGTCGCTGGCGTCCGCATGGTTAAAACCTGTTTCAAGACGTCACGGAGGCCGTGGTTTCTGCATGTCCGCAATTTGGTAGCCGAAAACAATGTGTAGCGGATGGGGGTACCCGGAATTCGGCGGTTGCCCGGACGCGCAGAGGCGATGTCATCGGGTACCGTTACTCGAAATTTTGGGGGTATCGGGTACCGTTACCCGAAACGTTTAAATCAACGGATGGGGGTACCCGAAATTTGTGGGTACGCCCTAACCGGGTTCCAGTTCATGACAGAGGCCCTGGCAGCTGGTGTCCGAATGTTAAAACACTTCCGCGTTCTGGTTTATTTTGATGTAACAAAATAATCGTTCTCTCTAGAAATTTTTAATGTCTGAATTTTGGTACCCTAAATGATTAAAACAACGGATGGGGGTACCCGAAATTTGTGGGTACGCCCACATGACGCATGTATAAAACACTGCTTATGACGAAACAAGAGGCTGGGTGGATATGATACCTGGTTCGACGACGACGACGTAGAGGGCGTGATGTCTGAAATGTTTAAAACAACGGATGGGGGTACCCGAAATTTTTGGTGTCTGAAATTTAGTACCCGAAATGTTTAAATCAACGGATGGGGTTACCCGAAATTTTTGATGTCCGAAATTTTAACACCGGAATGTACGACCACATGACGCATGTGTTCAACTGTAACAATGGTATGTCATTGGATATTAATTTTTACATAAAAATAAATTACGGCCCCTCCGGGATTTGAACCCGGGACCTCCGGTACACCAAACCGGCGTGCATCCACTACACCAAGGGGCCGTTATCGCTTAACTGTAATTATTTCTGTACTTATACTTCTCATCTCTTACTTGTAACCATGAGGTGGGCGAGTGATATCTACTGTCGTCCTATGTGTAAAATCATAAAAGCACAATATAAGTTTATTTATTATTAAATAAATAAACATTTCGTTATACTTTTATTTTTTTACCTCTCATCCTCTTCCTAGCAGCCTGAGGGAGGCGAATGAGAGCCTGCTACGCTTTTTTTAACGTGGTTTCCCCAACTTTACAGATTCGTAAAGCAGGCCTACTCCACGTTATCTATCGCTGTACTATTGACTAGTACAGTGGTAGATAATAATAAAGATACATTATGCAATGCTAAGCCAATGTGTAAAAGCAGTACATATTTTTTTTTTTACTTTTTTATTTATTTTTTTTATTTTTTTAATCGGGTGAATATGTTGTTCATACATGATGCGTATTCACATTTGCTGTACCGTAATGAGTAATTTTCACACCCATACTGGTTCTTGGCGAGTTTACAGGTATATCTACCGTGCCAGTGACCCGTCTCGAACTACCAGGACTACGTTTATGAGTATTTCTACCGCGACAGTGACGTAGTCAAGGTTAACAAACACGCACACACTACGGTACCTAATTCTACGTTTATGGACATTTCTGCCACGTAGCATTCACACCAACACCATGATGAAAACATGTTCACAACCGACTATATTTTATATCGTTGCCGCAACCATCCTGCATAAAACAAAGCTTTGCGCAATGCACAGTGTAAAGGGGGAGTGGTAACGGGTTGACGATGAGGAACAGGACATTGTATGATGGGTACAAAGGGTCTAGAAACTACAGGTGCTTGAATATCGTTTAAGTCAATCACCTCACCATGGTGATACAACTGTCGTAAGAAATTTGTCTTCTCAAACCCTTTTGTATAGACAACAGGATAATCTGAAAAAATGTCTGCAACGATGCGTACCATATTCTTGTACGGTACATTACCATCGTTCCATCGTATCCTGTGATAATGTGTTTCCAACCAGTCATTGATTTTTCGGAATTTCTGGTGCAGTCGTGCACTTTCGTATGGTGGAGCGAACAACACGATAACAAAACGTCCGGTTGTTATGTCAACTGTAACGAACTCTTTGATTACATATTCATTTTTGTCACCGCGAAACGCTTCAAACTCGGCAATAACCGTCCTATTCAAGTTCATTTTTCCGAGTGACACATGTCCGCATCGAGTACGTTAATTTTTTGAAATTCCCCCTCTACTTTTCCTTCCAACACCAGTTCATCGTAAAGACGATCAAATGTTAGCTGTTGGTCGTGACGACTGCTTTCCAATCGAAAAAACGAGGGGAAAAAGAAGGATGGTGGTACATAACACCCCTTGGCTACTACTTGATTAATGTACGATTTGAAGTGATCTTGATCATAAAACAAGCGAATAAGATATTTCTTTAGTACGGTTAATAAATAACCAAAACGCATCCACTCGGGTTCTGTGAAAACAAATGTTTCGTTCTTACTACCGTTAATCCGAGCAAACGTTTTCCCAAAGTGATGACTGATCATCACACTCTTTTTATTTTCACGGTTTTCACCTTCTTCGTACAATAACATACTGGATAGTAACTGTTCACGAAAGATCATCAAGTAATTCCACTCTGAAAAATCAAGTAATATACGTTTCTTTTTCCCGTTTGTAAACAAAACACCCGGTTCATAGTTGAGTTCTTTATACAGTCCGACGGTAACGAACTTAGAGTACGAGTTGATTGGATATGCAAGAGACAAGTAAACGTTATACTCACAATGGCTGCTGCTGCTGCTGTCACAGTCACCTTCCATCGTTGAAATGGACTGAGGTTGTTGTTATGTAGAGATCGCTAATACCTATCTTTATAAACTAGTAGAGGGGAGAACAAGTTCTTTTTATGACAAACGATGAACAGTATTCGACAACGCTGTGTACTGTACTATCCTATCGTGTATAATCAAAGCGTAAGCGGTGGTTTTATCTGGAAAATTGTTACTGGATTCAAATTCTAAACGCACATCAACGGCAGACGACTTGATTGGTTCTTCTTGTCTGGAACAATCGATGACAAACAACGGTGCTTTCGTTATAAATTCATTAGGTGTCAAAAGAGGCGCTCTGTTGCGACGGTCGTAGTATGATGTTTGAAAACGTGTATACATGTCGTAGAACAGGGCGTAACGTTTTTTATCGATATCCTGGTTCAGGTTATCGTACGGATAGTATTTATCGTTCAGAAATAGCTTGACATTCGTTAAATTGCAGTGATCAAATTCCGACGCGTTTTTCGCTATATTGTTCTTCCTATCCGTCTGAAATATTAATATTACATACCGAGGTTTTTCCAACTGTGACGATGTCTTCAAGGTCCACGAATGTCGATTTGTCATCGGTAGAACGGGATACTCGTGCAATTCCCAACTGCGGAACGGCATCACTAGTTCATGATCCTCCTCGATGTGCTCCAATAGCGGTATTCGGTACTTGTTTGACACGCGCACATAGGGCATCTTCCAGTGTACTTTGTTTATTACGAGATTACCGTTTGCAGTTGCACCCGATTCTTTTAGCACCATTGCGTTATGATCGGTAGAGGTACGCAACAGAATCAATTCTTGCTTAACGTTCAGCATGATGCGTGTATAGTCTTCGTTGAAACCGAGTAGCATTTTCAACGGAAGACAAAACGTAAAATCACCGGTACTCTCGTGTACTGTCAACGACTCGTCGGTTGTCGTCACCCATCCTGCATTGATTAGATGCTTTCTTTCATGCTCATTGTTCGATAGTAACAATTTCACAGTGCTCGTAATTCCAACGTTTTTCGTACGATCTACTTCCACACCGCACACTTCGTAACGGATCTCCTCAAACAAGAAAGCCATTGCATTGTTGATTAATTTCACGTTCAACGCTGTGTCGGTAGCGTTAACCTTGGTCAATGTTCCTTCGATGTACAGAAAACTCTCCGCCGGTAAAGTGAAAACATCCTGTTGTTGGATGGGTATACGTATTTCGTCGTTGTTACCGTATCGGGTGGAAGCATACGGTGCGTGCGTACGATATTCGAACTCAACGATTCTGTTATCGAAAGCCGCTCCTCGTTCGATAGCTAGAATTTCACCCGACATTATTTTAATCGTATAATTTGAATCCAAGTGAAAGTAAGAAACGCTTGTTCCTTGATGTCAATCGCTTCAACGTTGAACACCGACTACCATGTTTCTTTCGTACACACTCCCTTTTTACAGGTGACGTTTGTCCGAAATACAATCCCATATTTTCAGATGCAGTCGTATCGTGATAACTTCACCGCGAAAATCGACTAAATCCCCGTCCTGATCAACGACAGACAAAATTATGTTGTCAACGCGTTGTACGTTTACCGGTAAGTATATTACGTTTGTCGGCGTTTCAACTATTTTGAAACCTGGTGCCACGGTCGGATAAAACGAATGCAACGTGTGCTGGTCCTGGCCGTCCTTGTACGCACCCTGTACGATATTACTCCGTACGTGAACGGTGTTAACTTTGATTATGTCGACGGGTACGTTCGACTCGTGTGTTTTATACGCTTCCAGCTGCTGATTCTCCTTAAATCCTAACATACTTGCAATGGTATTCGGTGTATACGAAAAGTCGATGACATGCTTACAGTAAATTTCACACTTTAATGTGTTGTTGTTTGGACGTAAACTGATTGTTCTCTCGCCTAACTGTTTCTACAGATACGTTTCGATATCACTGATTTCGTAGGTGCCGGTAGGCAACTTGATGACGGACCACTGATCCTTGGAAATTTTTACTGGAAATGCATTATTTTTTCCTTCAGTAACGTTTGGTATTGAATTATACGATGTAAAATCCAACAGACCAACGTACCATTCACCGTATAACTCGAGAGGTGGGAAAAAGTTACACACGAGATTCGCAGCGTCGGTACCCGTCACGGTGACCGTTAGCGACGACATGTTGAAGTTTACTGATCAGAAGACGATAAAAAGTCTAAACATAAATGACCGCAGATGATCGTGTTAGGAGGTTGCTTCCGTTCATAGTTGTAACGAACGTCGGCTGTATCACCAAAATATTGCATCAGCTCGAGAGGTGGACGTAAATTACCGAACCCGTCAAAATAGTGTACTCGATTTCCACGCTTCTTGTAACATACCCAGTGGGTTCCCGGTCCGCTCTCGTCGTCCAAATTTACGATGACGCTTTCGTTCTTCCACGGCGCTGTATCCGGTAATGCGTTACGCATGTAAACACCTCTAAAATACGGTATGTTTAGCTTTTTTGCGTATACACGTAATTCTTCTTCGGACAACGGGCGGAGCGGTATGTGAATTAGTTTTTTCGGTACGGACGTAGATACAATCCGGACGCAGTTCTCTTCTTTTTCCTAGCGGTTCGGACAGTTCTCTTCCTCCTCTTCTTCATCCCACCACCAGCACCACGACCACGACTACTCACATTCTTTTTATTTTTACGACGTCGACCGCTTCCTATTGCTGATTTTGCTTTCATGGCCGCTGCAACTGCTGTCGCATAAGCTCGTTCGCTGATACCCGAATCCAAAGCCTTTACCCGTCCCCACGCTTTTTCCGCGAGTTTACGATCTGCAATACGTCTACTTTCGTTGTCTTTGTATTGAGCGTAAGCGATGTCGTGTTCGCGACAGGCTTCGTCTAGTTGATTGATTCCACGATCACCACGCGCTAATCTTTCTTCGAGTTTCGTGCCCGGTCCACAGAATCTGTAACCCGGCAGATGTAATTCGACAGGTAGTGCGTCCACCGCTCGATTGATAACTGACGAAACAACGGACGGTACAACGTTTTTAAGCACGTTTCCGACGCCCCACCCCTTTTTCCTCTTAACGTTGTTGTACATCGTAAACCGATCTCCAGTCTTTCTCTTCTGTGTTTTTATCGTATTCATCTATTAACCTTTTTATTTCCTTCGTGTCGAGTGTCCACTCGTCTTCTGAACTACGTGGCTTAGAGAATTTCAATAAGTAGTAATCCAGTTGATACTGAAATGTTTTAACGACTTTATACATCTCGCTCTTTACGTATCGTCTCACGTCATTTAATTGTTGTAAGTTAACAGCATCGCTCTCCGCAAAACCATCCGCTACGTCTGTTATTCTCTTTTCCGCCGCTTTGAAAACACCATCTTCGCCCAAGCTAACGGTGTTCTGCAACATGTATTTTACGTTAACCGCGTCATCTGCAAAAATCGGTGAACTCACTCCCGACAACCAGCTCTGCCCAAACAAATAGCTGTTCGATACTTTTTTAATGACGTTCGAGTCTACATAGTTTTTGTTAACCGCATCGGTCGCTTGTTCTGGACTTCGAACGTTGATTACCCATCGATCTCGTGCATCGATGACCTCACTTCTCTCTTGACTCGAGTGTTGTATACAGTTGTCATCAACGTAATATTTGTTGACTACGTCTTTAACGTCTACAGGAGTATCAACATTTTTCAATCTACACCCTTTAACGTCCACGCTTTTACGTTCATCATCGAGTAGCAGACAATGTGTTTGCATATAAGTCAGAGATACAGCATCCTTTGCTGCATCCGGTTCGTTCAGATTGCGGATCTTTTTGTTTTCAACATCTATATGCCCATCATTCGTAATCTTAAATCCTACAGTATCGCGTAATTGTCTTTTTGTTTCTCGTCGCACGCTCACGGCGCTTTGATGTCTCCCGAACTTGTCCACTACCATTGTACGACTGCACGCTACAAATGATGTGCTAACCGTTTTAAGTAACGACACTGTGGTGACCATCGCGTGTGTAACACAATCGGATCGTCACCCTCTTTCCAACGAAAGATTTCTATACCGCAAAATGAACATCGAACCCTGTCAATTTCATTTGTGTAATGAAAGCCTGCGGCAACCATAGCGGTTGGACTGATGAAATGCACAGGCCATGATGTAAAGGTTTTCAGTCTCTCGTTTTCGACTTCAAAGTCAGGTGTCAAATCTAACCCGCACATGTTGACAGTGTTGACGTCAATGAGTTGTTACACCGACGTTCATAAAATTTATACGATAATGTTGGCTTCACGTAATTCC
The DNA here is from genome assembly GCA_034769895.1 of Magicicada septendecula. Taxonomy (NCBI): domain Eukaryota; kingdom Metazoa; phylum Arthropoda; class Insecta; order Hemiptera; family Cicadidae; genus Magicicada; species Magicicada septendecula. The sequence continues at coordinate 28,036,540 of CM068375.1, forward strand.
TCCACAACGGAGATGATTTCGTTGTCGTGTCCGGTGTGACCGGCGCGTTTTGAACTTACCAGCAGTCTCAACCGTTCAACCAGTTCGTTGGGATCGTTCCAGTGTACGTAATCGATACCACGTCCGCTGCGCGGTGGGAACAATCGGGCGATTATCTCTCTGTACTTTACACCTTTGTTTGTATTTATTTTAGCACCGGGTAAATGATAATGTTTATGTGCGTTAGTGTCCGATAGTATAGATTTGTACGCTGCTAAATCGTTTTCATCGTAGACGCCCTTGTTGGGTTCTTTCATAAACATAAGTTCGTAGAGACCCGGTGTACCCCTGTATCGTTTTCCAGCTATGTAGAAGCTGTCGTCTTGATTGATCTCCAACACCGAATTTCCCACCATCCATTTGTCTGCAACGTTACGGATACCGTACGTATGATCCATCTTTTTTTCTCGATCATCAGATAAAGCGAGTAGTAAGTATTTCCTCGCGAGCGGACCTTCGACAGACTGTTCAACGTATTCTTGTGCTTCGTGTCGACCTTCGGGTGTTGCTAAAAACTCTTCAAGAGTCACGTTCGATGTTTCGACATCAGGAGTTTGTGCCAACACTTCCGTTCTAAGGAATCGAGGTTGTGATGGTGGTGGTGTCATCTCGACAGCTGTCTTCGTATCTTCATCTTCAACATTTATTTTTTTAATTTTATCACCGGAGACATTCAACTTTTCCGAAATCTTGGTTAACGGTTCCAAAAGAGGTTTGTACTTTCTCGTTAACGCTTCATCGCTCTCTCTGATGTCATGTTTCAACGCGCGATACTTTTGTCTTATGTTATCGCTAATTGCATCGATTTCATGTGTCAATTGCTTGTCATCCATCTTGACACTGATGACTTTCTCGCACAAACTATTCTATTTATGTATAAAACGATCGAAACCCACTCTGTATCTACCCGCGTTTATCAGTGAGTCCTTGTTGATGACTATGAATCCGTAACGATCCTTCCACGCTTCGGCGCACATCGCTTTGAACTCTTCGTATTTCATATCTGTGTTAACGTGATCGTTGTAAACGTGACGTAAATTGAGATCATCTTGTCTGAACAATACTAAGAAATTGGTATTATCACGCACCAGTTGCTTTGGCACCAGACTGTACGTCTGACAAAGGTACAAAGTGTCCACACCGCTATGCCGTCCCATAGCGAAATATTTTCGTATGTTATTCTGCCGTTCACATACCACATCATCGAACAACATGATTGAATTAGGTACAATTTCGTGCGGAGGTGGTATTTCATCGTTTTCACTGTATGTGAAGTACGTCATTCCTTCGTCAGCGAGAGCATTAAAAACGTCTTCCAACATACGATATTTTGGTTGAAATAACGATTTGGAGAACACGTACAGGTTCTGAAATCGCAGTCCGTTTGAATCGAATAACATGTTAAAGGCAACGTTTGACTTCCCGCTGCATGACCCGCCGCACACGATACATCGAACTGTGTTTGGAAACAGTGGACTGTGTTTATTATATGCAACTTCACCGTTGTACTTAGCAGAGTCTACGTTCTTAACATTTAACTTTAACGATTGTTGTTCAATCTTCATCTTAACTCGTTTACGTTCGGTTAAATACTGTGGTAATGTTATTATATCAGATCTTTTTTATGTATCCACGAATCGTGTTTACCGTCAAAGCCGAGCCAGCGCACTCGCACGCGATCACCTTTACGTTGTAATATTTTCTCAACGAGATACACATCACCAACGCTGGTTTTACTCAATTCTTGTTCATAAAACCCACCTTCCACAACGTCACCCGTGTGATCTTTCAACAAGTACGTAACCGGTACGGTTGGCTGAACTCTGTGCACTGTATATATCTCGTTCGTCCAGTTTGGTGTATAACCTTTAGCGAATGTGATTTTGTATTTACTGATACGCACTCGATCGCCTATTTTAAACTTATGTTTCTTGCTCACTTTCCGCGGTACGGTATTTTTTCTTATTCGTTCCAACACAATTTGCTCGTTGCTCTTGTCGACTTGTCGCGGCTTCATCTCTATAGTTCTATGCACTCTGTCGTTGTATTCCATCACCAGTTTAGGCAAAAGCGACAACCACCGATAATGGCCTTGCTCGCTGAACGCGCGGTACATGTTCGTTTTCAACGTACGATTAAATCGCTCTACGATGGACGCTTTCTTCTCGCTATACGTTGAATAGTGTTTGACGTTGAATCTCTTTAGTAAAGCTTGTACGGTAGTGTTAAAGTACTCTTTCCCCTTATCCGTTTGCAGGTATTTCATTTTATTTTTTACAATTATTGGTTCGAGAGCATGTGCTACTTCAACACCCGATTTAGTTTTTAAGGGAATCGCATATGCATACTTGCTAAATGCGTTTATTACCGTCATTAGATATTTGTACCCCTTGTTCAACTTGGCATGCGGTATCATTTCCACCAAATCCGCTTGGTACAGATCGTGTAACCCCTTCACCTCCACCGCACGTCTGGGAAAGTTCCTTCTCACCGGTCTGTGCAATTCCTTTGCAATAGTTTTGCGTACGTTTTCCATATCGCCACCCGAAACGCGAATCGCAAAATTTTGGTACGAGATATACCGTTACGTTTTCACTGAACTTCACCGACTTCATCGTCGTTACTGACAGTGTGTTGCTCCTGCAAGCGAGTCTTATATCAACGTATATCGAACGCATAATTTATAACGGATTTTCTCGCTTGCTGAATTATCTCGCGTCTGGGTTGACAGAGTTTATAATGACCGTACGCCAGTGTTGTTTCACCGTCATCCAAGACATATCGTTTGTCATCGTACGGTGACAGCGATAATTTTGTAAGCTTTCTTGTGTATATGTTATGTTTTTTGCTTTGGATAGTCTGCGCCGTAGTATAAGTTTGAGAAGTGGTCTTTACACATTGTTTATAAAGTTGATGTTTCAACTGTGTAGCTATCGCGGAACGTGGCACACCTTTCGCTACCTTTTTCTCTTTATCGTTTGCCGTAACGAATGAATTAACATTTTGCGCGCAACCCGACAAATTCAAGTATCGGTATTCCATTTGTTTCGTCTTTAAACGTACCCAACTTTTTCTTGTTTGTTTCACTATAGCAGGGATGTGTCGTAGGGTACTCCGACGTGTCAAAGAGTTCGAGATGCTCTTCCATGTCTTTGTACACATCGTCGGTGCGAATGTCGTACAACAGAGAGTCAGTGTCCGTCATACATAGACGTGCACGTGACCCGTACGTATTCATCGTGAATCCGTAATGGAACCGATACATGATCAGCTTACTAATATCCAATACACTGAACCCAACGTACAAAGGTCGGTTCAGTGTAATGGACATTTTTTTCATCGTGAGACCTACCAGGTCCTCGTTATAGATGAAAAAATGTTGTAGCCTGGGGTTAGCGGTTAGTTTGTGAAGTTTCTTCTCGTTTGGAACTAACTTGAAATCGATTCGCTTCCGTACGTTTTCCAACGATTTTCCGTACGGCGCGTTATTCATTAACTTAAAAAAGTCTTTTTCAAAGGTGTTTCTGGCTTCCTTTCGTCGCTCCGTATTAAAATCGATGAAAGGTTTCAACCATACGCACTGTGTGAATGCTAACACACGGTGAATCGCTTTCAACTCCATTCCTAGTTCGAGGTAGAGTTTCAATGTTCTGTAATGAACAATGTATTTTGTCTTGTCCTCGAGGGACGTTATCAGTTTCTCTACCTTACCGTTACTACACACAAAGTCTTTTAACAGCTTCATGCGATAGCAGTACGGTGAAAGCATACTGTCCGTAATAGTACACTTTTCGGGTGCTAAAGGGTAGTCACTGTGTAAGTCGTGTAGGTAATGTGGATACCCCAGATCGACTTCTAGGATATAACCGGTGTCATCATCGTCACGTAACGTGTGCACGTTAACGTATCGATCTCTGTACGTTCCAACCATCGAAAACCGGACAGTGGTAAAGGCTGTGTCATAGCCGTTCCGTACAGGTTGGTACAATCGAGGTAGAGTAAATAGTTATGCGGCTTGCTTGCGTCATAATCGGGAATGTACGGGTTGTTGGCCTTGGCGTACCGATTAGAAATTGCTGCTAAGCCGCCACGGATACCTCTTTCGATGTACAGGTGTACGTCTATATCGCGGAGTAACTCTAACCTAACTCCTGTCATTTTCAGCATCGCGTTCCACGCTAAACCGGCGGTGGTAAAAACGTTACACGGATCGAGTTCGTAGTACTGCAGGCTCATGTTTCGAAAGTTTTCAAATACATCTGCAAGCAGTAGTACATCCGTTTTTAAATAAAGGTCATGATAATCACCGAACGTTTGCATGTCGAAAGCCGACCAAACCGCTCGAGCGTGCGCGTAATCTTCTTCGTTTATATCCGACTCTGTCAACCCGTTGTAAAAATGTACGCGGTCCGGTAACTGCCTCTCGTCAAATTTTGAATCGTCCGTAACGTATTCGTAAGGGTACACACCTTTATGCAACAGTAAATTAACATTACGCGTGTAAAATTGATTAAGAATTTTAAATTTATCCGCGGATAAGTTGGAGACGAGTTTTTCAAGTGACGCGTTCATGAACCGCAGAGAATCGAGAAACCGGAGCTGTCCGAGTGTAACGGAGATGTAACGTTCGCTTGTAGTAGCGATACACGTTATTTCATCTTCCTTGTACTTTCCGAAACCTTGCATCAAATGATGCGAGTCATAGCCACTTAAATTATGGAAAAAAACCGGAACGTGTGTTGGTATTTTGTAATTTATATTACACGCATTGTGAGCAGCGCCTAAATAGTTACCCGTTATGTGGCAATGGTTTCGAACCGTGTCGTCCGTTAACGACTTCTTGCACAGATGACAGTGCGTAGCGTTTCGGAATGACCGTTCATCGGCCGCTGTCATTTGGATCGGTTTATTAAACTTTCTATCGAGTCGTTGAACGTCGGCTAAAAGCACACGAAGGAACGTGTCCACCACGTCTTTACCGCGGTATATTACAGGTTCCTTGACGGCGTTTCCCATCCAGTCAACTATCACATAGCAGAAACTGGCTGGTATATGATGTGCCACGTTTTTACCGGTGGCCGGAACAATAAACGATTCGAAGTCAGCGTATACCGTATAAGGTACGCGGTGACAAAGTGAAAAGTTTTTAAAATACATCCACTTTTCGTTCTCGTCAGGAAGTTTTACTTTCTGTACTCCGTGCTGAGAACAGTTGCGTTCGTGTTCTTCAACTCGTTTTCGTGCCGCGTTAGTATCTTTACTGTCCGAAAATCTGTGTAGACAGTAGTTGCAGTACACTGATACGGCGTGATGTTTTGTCAACGACGAAAGCATACGCGAAAGGTTCCGTATGAGGCAGTAGTGAGTAGTGTTCGAGTCGGACAGTAGCAGTAGGTTTAAGTGGTACTTTCTACCGCGATGTTCCGTGATACGTAAAGGATATACCTCGTCTTCGTAGCCAAAAACGTTAACGGATATGTTTTCGTTTAATTTTTCAAAACGTTTTATCTTATTGACTGCGACGGGATAAGGTATGTCCTTCATGTTTATTTCTTCTTCGTACGGAAGGTAATGGCTAACGCGATGCGGGTTACACGCGATCGGGTGTATACCGGCGAGCACAGACCACAAGAAACACTTTTCATCTTCTAAATTTTTCACATTAATAATTCCTTTCTTACTGTGTGACAATTTCGATGGTGTAGGTAGAAAGCTCGACCCCACAAGAGGATTGTATTTTGTAATATTTAGTTCCACCGACTCGACACCGTTTTCGACCCACCCGCTTCCGTCACACGTGAATTTGTCAACGGATTCCATTATTTTCTCGCTAGCTATCGAATACTGTTCATCGATATCGTCATACTGTGACTTAAGTTCTGTACGCGATCTGAATACCGCATTACAATAAATATTTTCGGTGTTTATTAATTTTTTAAAAGACACACGAACTGCTAAATACCATTTTATATAATTATTTAATGCTACGGCTTCGCTACAAATCTTATCAACAATCGTGCGTTTGTAATCTAATAACACTGTTTGTGTGTTTAGTGTATTGTCAAGTATCATAAATTTTACAGTAATTACATTACCATTGATAGCACGGTGTTCGCTGTTGCTGCCGCTGCTGCTGCTGCTGCTGTCGGTCATTGCGAAAGGAGTGAGGCCGGCTTCGCGTCGTCGGTTCCCTATATAGACAGTCCGGTAACCGGTGACTCTGTCGCCGCGCGCCCTTGACCGATCGGCCTCGCGAGGAGCAGCGGTGCGGGGTAGGTAGTCGTCCGGTCGTGACCGACGACGCGCGTTGCGGTGGGTGGGGTGGGGTGGGGGTGCGGTGTAGGAAGCCGACGTCCGTGACCGATGCGGTGCGGGGTAAAGGTGTGGGATGGGGGTGCGGGGTAGGGAGCTAGGTTGCAGCCGGTGTCCGTGACCGAGAGGTAGGCGAGGTGCGGGGTACAGGATGCCGGCGAACTTGGCCGAAGCGCGCTCGTTGAGTCGCCTCCCGCGGGATGTAGGGTGCGGGGTACGGGGGGCTGGGTTGTACGACCGGTCGTGACCGAAAGCAGATGGTGGTCCGAGATGACGCGGGGTGGGGTAGGAAGCTAGGTTGTCGCCGACGGACTCGATTGGAGTGCGGGGGGGGAATACCGGTCGTTGCGGAGCGACAGACAAAGTAATTGAACAAAATATGTAGGCGAGGTGCGGGGTGGTGTTGAGGCTCTGGGTGCGGGGTAGAGGTGCGGGGTAGAATGTCATCGTCCGGTCGTGACCGAAAGCAGATGGTGGCCCGAGACGACGCAGGGTGGGGTAGGAAGCAAAATTATAGCCGTTACCGTTGCGGTGGAGGTGTGAGGTGCGGGGTAGGGTGTCGTCGTCCGCTCGTGACCGAAGGAGATGACGCTTTAGAAGGAAGGAACGTGGTCGGGGGAAACAGAATAAATACGCCAGTGTTTCCCTGTGCAGTCATCAGTACTCGCCATGGAAGGAATCGTTGCGAACGCGAAGACAGTTGAAAATTTTTTACCAAAAAGAGACTTGTCAAGTCTTTCTTTAGGAGTAAAGTATCATATAATTCACATGAAATTTGTGAAAACGAAATTCGGGGAGTCAGTTGTGGTAGATTTGGAAGATACCGGAGCCTGTCCTCAGCCGGAGGATAAACTGTTCTATGTATACCTACCTAAAAGATGGTGTGACGTATTTACAGAGGAGCAATTGAAAGCTGTGAAGCCTTGTGTCCTATCACTATGCGTAACCTCACACACTCCGCTGGCGAACGAGAAAGTGAGCGTGCAGTTGGATATTGATTATGTGAGTATGATATTTCAGTACCACTAATAATTACTTATACAGAAGTGGTTATGTATTAATTTTGTTTCTCTTTTTTTTCCAGACCAAATAAACGAGAACAGGATTGATTTATTATAATAATAATAGTAATAATAACATTAATAGTAAAATGTTTTTAAATGTTGAAGTAGACTTCTCTATTTTTAAATTCTCTATCGTTTCTTAATGTTAATTGTTCATTTTCAGAGAAAGAACAAGGTGTTGCTTGGATCTAATATTGTAGAAAACTTTTAAACAGAGAAATAAATGGTAATAATAGATTATATTGTCAATGCGATATGATTAAATTCGATTATAATTTTAGAAATAATCGTAAGACACTGAGTAGATGGATATCAATACGAAACGAAAAGAATATTTACAAAAGGAAAGTATTTATTCGTAATGAGATTTTCAAACTCTTCAAAACATCAATTAGTTATTGTAACAACCATAATATTGAATATCTTCAAATAAAAGATTTGCTAATTGCTAAAACAAAGCTGGTTAATCAGATGTACTATATGATGTATAATTTTACTGGTACAGCGTATACCTCGCTGGTAAAAAAAATATGAGTGGTCAAGGCATGACTCTAGCGGATGTCCGCTTTGTAACCGTTGTCGCGTCTATTGTTATCTAAGATATCAAAATGACTTTAATTCATTTAATTCAGAATACATGTTTTTTTTAATACCACACTAACTATCATTTGATGTGTCCACATTCTTTTGTATTTGATCAAGTATTATTAATTGTAGGAAATTATATTCTGCTTTTAATTATTAAAAAACGTATGTGGTTTATAACATAAAAAGTTGAGATAAACAATCATTAAAGTGTTAATTAAATTTTTATGTGTAATTAAATTTTTTAAAAGATTTCTCTCATAGTTACAGAAACCTTGTTTCGATGTTATGTGTTTGTGCGAATGCGAGGGAGATGTATGTCGTTCACCACCATATGGTGACCACTGTAACATTCTGAGTGCTTGTGAGTGGAGAGAATTTACACTCTGAAGAACAGTTGTTTTAAAAAATTATTTTGATGAAAAAAATGTAATTGGTTAAGGCATAATTCCACTGGATGTGCTCTTTATAAGCGTTGTTACCTCTGTTATTATCTAAAATACTAAAAAGAGTTGAATTCAAGGTTTTGGTGTACCATTTTACACATGTAGTTAACACCATAGTAAATATCATTTGATGTGTGTCTACATTTAGTATGTTATTATTAACATATTACACATCAACATTGTAATATTGTATGTTATTAATTATTATTATTATTATTGTTAGACATATAAGGCTTGTTTTGGATGTAGTAAATGTAATTATTATTTTGTTAATTATGTGTGTGTGTGTGTGTGTGTGTGTGTGTGTGTGCGCGCGTGTGTGTATGTGTATATATATATATATATATATATATAGAGAGAGAGAGAGAGAGAGAGAGAGAGAGAGAGAACCTTCAAGGCTGCAAAAGAGAGAGAAAGCGAGAGAGAAAAAAGATTATTTTGTATAATTATGTAAATATATATATATAAATATATATATATATATATATATATAGATAAAGTGTCTATTTTGTTTAGTTATGTATATAGAGAGAGCGCGTATAATTTGCTCAATTATAATTGTCTTGTGAATAGAGAACGTGTGTGTGTAGAGACAGAAAAAAATTATAGCTTATGATTTGATTGTAAAAGCTTTCGATATTATTAAAACTTATATATATATAAACCATAACCTACGTTATTTTTATTATTATACCCCTTATACAAAACAATTATTCCTATCATTCTTGAATAAGCGCAAAAGCAGTTGAGATGTAGCAGCATGGAATGTAGCAGAAACCGGTTTTTATAGCGCTACATCTTACAACAACTTGCCTGAGACAGCTCAACGTCTGACAATAAACCACACACACACACACACACACACACACACACACACACACACACCGCTTTATAAAACACGGACGCCAGCTATCAGTTCCTCTTTGAATACATTAACTGAACGTGGAAGTGTTTCACACACACACACACACACACACACACACACACACACACACACACACACACACACACACACACACACACACACACACACACACACACACACACACACACACACACACACACACACACACACACACACACACACACACACACACACACACACACACTGCGTGTACCAGCTTAGATGCTGTTTGACTGGTTTACAGGCGAATCGTCACAAGAGTAAATATATTTATTCAGTTAACAATTTTAGTAACGCATAATAAGAATATATGTTTTCTAAACAGTATTCAAATCAATGCATCTGTTTTATATTAACACAATATAAACATTATAATAATACAATATCCGGTTTTGAGTACCGGAGGAACCGCGTCGGGATGTCATTAATCACCAAATGTCTGAACCCCTCAGGTACCTTCTGCCCCAAATTTTAACCGATCAAATTCGCGTAACGGTACCCCCTCCCCCGTCCAGAGTTTAGACATACAGGACTTGTTTTAGGGTGTAAATAACATCCGTTGATTTAAACATTGCGGGTGTTAAAATTCGGACACCAAAATTTCGGGTAACCCCATCCGTTGATTTAAACATTTCAGGTACTAAATTTCAGACACCAAAAATTTCGGGTACCCCCATCCGTTGTTTTAATCATTTCAGACATCACGCCCTCTACGTCGTCGTCATGTGGGCGTCCCCACAAATTTCGGGTACCCCCATCCGTTGTTTTAATCATTTAGGGTACCAAAATTCAGACATTAAAAATTTCGAGAGAGAACGATTATTTTGTTACATCAAAATAAACCAGAACGCGGAAGTGTTTTAACATTCGGACACCAGCTGCCAGGGCCTCTGTCATGAACTGGAACCCGGTTAGGGCGTACCCACAAATTTCGGGTACCCCCATCCGTTGATTTAAACATTTCGGGTAACGGTACCCGATACCCCCAAAATTTCGAGTAACGGTACCCGATGACATCGCCTCTGCGCGTCCGGGCAACCGCCGAATTCCGGGTACCCCCATCCGCTACACATTGTTTTCGGCTACCAAATTGCGGACATGCAGAAACCACGGCCTCCGTGACGTCTTGAAACAGGTTTTAGCCATGCGGACGCCAGCGACTTGAGCCTCTGTGTGATGTCATGAACTGGAACACGGAAGTGTTTCAGTCACACATACACACACACACACAAAACAGTGACGTCACATGGACAGCTCGGACACCAGCTGCCAGTGCCTCTATGACGTCATGAACTGGAACCCGGTAGTGTTTTCAACTGGGGGGTTCCCCAACCCATTGTTTTCACACCGCGGAAGCCAGCTACCAGTGCCTCTCTGTGACGTCATCGCCATTGTTTTCTAACTCCCACTTTTATACTACTAACACACAAAAATCGTAAGACCTGGCTGGTGTTTAACACTATATAGTTGCGTTGGGTACATGGACAGAAGTGTATTTATTTCGTATTACTTATAACGTTGCAAAATATATATATATATATAATGTTTTTATAACTTTCGTATTCTCAAACAGTCCTGATAAGTATCTGCTTTATAAGTTTCCTAGAGCCGGCTATGTTCAAAATGTAATGTAACACAACCCATTAATTTGATACTTAACGAGTTCTGTTTTTATTGTTTTAGGAAATCGTTTCGCCATGATGCAAATGAAGATCTGTTTGGCTATGATGCTTCACAAATATGAGCTGGCCGTCACAGAAGACACTCCGATACCTCCTCTCGACATATCAAGGAAGCATTTCATTACCACTCCGGAATCACCAATAACATTGAAAATATCTAAACTAACAAGTTAACGGGTCATTTATGTGGGAACGAGTTTTACTGTGTGTTTGTGTATACTGTAATATGTCTGTGATACATGCTGTAAATTTGCGTTAGGTTTAACCATTGTAAAATTAATATTAAAATTATATTGTGTGCAGGTTTTGCATATTTGAGAGCCACACTAACATTGGCAAAATGCGGACGAATTTTGGCTTAATTTTTAACAAACTATGATCTTACTCTAAACACTACTGTATCAAATAGAAACGTTAAATTATTGTAGAATACTCTACGATTGTTGTAGTATTAGAACTTTATAATACGAATTATGTCGATGATGGGGCAGAAGAAGTGAAAGTTCAGCAGGCGGATGAATGAAACCCATAAACCCACTCAGAATGAGAGCAGCCGTCTTGTCTGTGAATCAGTAAAACGCCTTAAGACGTGACGGGGCGTAAACGAGAAACAACCGTTTGCAGTATGAAGGGATAAAGGCTGCCGAGAAGGCGGTGCCTGAGTCTGTCGGATCCCGAATTTTTAACTTAGATTGTGCTGGCAGAGACAAAACAGCTGTCATAATTCGTCGTTATTTTGAAGACGGACAGCACACACGTAAAGGAATAAAACGCAAAGTTTGTTCAAGCACTCGACCAATCAGAATTCGATTTCTTCTCTTCCATGCAAACGTATAAAAGCATGGGTTCCGCAAATGCAAGAAGTGTTCTATAAGTTTTGTGGTTAGTTATAAACTGGCGACTGAAGTTTGATATTGAAGTTTTACCCATGTTCGACTATACAAATTTTCTGGCCATTGTCTTTGAGCGTTCAACCGATACGAAAATTATTTTACTTTAATGGCTGATGTTCTAGTTATAATATCTTCTGGTATGGAGCCTGATTACATCTATAAGGTAAGAGGTAAAGGAAAAAGTGTTTATTTGCAGATATACCATGAGGCAGTTGTTATCCTGGGAAGGGGTTTGTCTGAAACGCTGTAGGACGTTTTGTGCTTGATGGCTTGCATTAAAGCGTTTCTTTGCAGATATACCGTGGGGTCACTTGTTATGCTGGGAAGGGGTTTGTCTGAAACGCTGTAGACGTTTTGTGCTTGATGGCTTGCATTAAAGCGTTTCTTTGCAGATATACCGTGGGGTCACTTGTTATGCTGGGAAGGGGTTTGTCTGAAACGCTGTAGACGTTTTGTGCTTGATGGCTTGCATTAAAGCGTTTCTTTGCAGATATACCGTGGGGTCACTTGTTATGCTGGGAAGGGGTTTGTCTGAAACGCTGTAGACGTTTTGTGCTTGATGGCTTGCATTAAAGCGTTTCTTTGCAGATATACCGTGGGGTCACTTGTTATGCTGGGAAGGGGTTTGTCTGAAACGCTGTAGACGTTTTGTGCTTGATGGCTTGCATTAAAGCGTTTCTTTGCAGATATACCGTGGGGTCACTTGTTATGCTGGGAAGGGGTTTGTCTGAAACGCTGTAGACGTTTTGTGCTTGATGGCTTGCATTAAAGCGTTTCTTTGCAGATATACCGTGGGGTCACTTGTTATGCTGGGAAGGGGTTTGTCTGAAACGCTGTAGACGTTTTGTGCTTGATGGCTTGCATTAAAGCGTTTCTTTGCAGATATACCGTGGGGTCACTTGTTATGCTGGGAAGGGGTTTGTCTGAAACGCTGTAGACGTTTTGTGCTTGATGGCTTGCATTAAAGCGTTTCTTTGCAGATATACCGTGGGGTCACTTGTTATGCTGGGAAGGGGTTTGTCTGAAACGCTGTAGACGTTTTGTGCTTGATGGCTTGCATTAAAGCGTTTCTTTGCAGATATACCGTGGGGTCACTTGTTATGCTGGGAAGGGGTTTGTCTGAAACGCTGTAGACGTTTTGTGCTTGATGGCTTGCATTAAAGCGTTTCTTTGCAGATATACCGTGGGGTCACTTGTTATGCTGGGAAGGGGTTTGTCTGAAACGCTGTAGACGTTTTGTGCTTGATGGCTTGCATTAAAGCGTTTCTTTGCAGATATACCGTGGGGTCACTTGTTATGCTGGGAAGGGGTTTGTCTGAAACGCTGTAGACGTTTTGTGCTTGATGGCTTGCATTAAAGCGTTTCTTTGCAGATATACCGTGGGGTCACTTGTTATGCTGGGAAGGGGTTTGTCTGAAACGCTGTAGACGTTTTGTGCTTGATGGCTTGCATTAAAGCGTTTCTTTGCAGATATACCGTGGGGTCACTTGTTATGCTGGGAAGGGGTTTGTCTGAAACGCTGTAGACGTTTTGTGCTTGATGGCTTGCATTAAAGCGTTTCTTTGCAGATATACCGTGGGGTCACTTGTTATGCTGGGAAGGGGTTTGTCTGAAACGCTGTAGACGTTTTGTGCTTGATGGCTTGCATTAAAGCGTTTCTTTGCAGATATACCGTGGGGTCACTTGTTATGCTGGGAAGGGGTTTGTCTGAAACGCTGTAGACGTTTTGTGCTTGATGGCTTGCATTAAAGCGTTTCTTTGCAGATATACCGTGGGGTCACTTGTTATGCTGGGAAGGGGTTTGTCTGAAACGCTGTAGACGTTTTGTGCTTGATGGCTTGCATTAAAGCGTTTCTTTGCAGATATACCGTGGGGTCACTTGTTATGCTGGGAAGGGGTTTGTCTGAAACGCTGTAGACGTTTTGTGCTTGATGGCTTGCATTAAAGCGTTTCTTTGCAGATATACCGTGGGGTCACTTGTTATGCTGGGAAGGGGTTTGTCTGAAACGCTGTAGACGTTTTGTGCTTGATGGCTTGCATTAAAGCGTTTCTTTGCAGATATACCGTGGGGTCACTTGTTATGCTGGGAAGGGGTTTGTCTGAAACGCTGTAGACGTTTTGTGCTTGATGGCTTGCATTAAAGCGTTTCTTTGCAGATATACCGTGGGGTCACTTGTTATGCTGGGAAGGGGTTTGTCTGAAACGCTGTAGACGTTTTGTGCTTGATGGCTTGCATTAAAGCGTTTCTTTGCAGATATACCGTGGGGTCACTTGTTATGCTGGGAAGGGGTTTGTCTGAAACGCTGTAGACGTTTTGTGCTTGATGGCTTGCATTAAAGCGTTTCTTTGCAGATATACCGTGGGGTCACTTGTTATGCTGGGAAGGGGTTTGTCTGAAACGCTGTAGACGTTTTGTGCTTGATGGCTTGCATTAAAGCGTTTCTTTGCAGATATACCGTGGGGTCACTTGTTATGCTGGGAAGGGGTTTGTCTGAAACGCTGTAGACGTTTTGTGCTTGATGGCTTGCATTAAAGCGTTTCTTTGCAGATATACCGTGGGGTCACTTGTTATGCTGGGAAGGGGTTTGTCTGAAACGCTGTAGACGTTTTGTGCTTGATGGCTTGCATTAAAGCGTTTCTTTGCAGATATACCGTGGGGTCACTTGTTATGCTGGGAAGGGGTTTGTCTGAAACGCTGTAGACGTTTTGTGCTTGATGGTTTGCATTAAAGCGTTTCTTTGCAGATATACCGTGGGGTCACTTGTTATGCTGGGAAGGGGTTTGTCTGAAACGCTGTAGACGTTTTGTGCTTGATGGCTTGCATTAAAGCGTTTCTTTGCAGATATACCGTGGGGTCACTTGTTATGCTGGGAAGGGGTTTGTCTGAAACGCTGTAGACGTTTTGTGCTTGATGGCTTGCATTAAAGCGTTTCTTTGCAGATATACCGTGGGGTCACTTGTTATGCTGGGAAGGGGTTTGTCTGAAACGCTGTAGACGTTTTGTGCTTGATGGCTTGCATTAAAGCGTTTCTTTGCAGATATACCGTGGGGTCACTTGTTATGCTGGGAAGGGGTTTGTCTGAAACGCTGTAGACGTTTTGTGCTTGATGGCTTGCATTAAAGCGTTTCTTTGCAGATATACCGTGGGGTCACTTGTTATGCTGGGAAGGGGTTTGTCTGAAACGCTGTAGACGTTTTGTGCTTGATGGCTTGCATTAAAGCGTTTCTTTGCAGATATACCGTGGGGTCACTTGTTATGCTGGGAAGGGGTTTGTCTGAAACGCTGTAGACGTTTTGTGCTTGATGGCTTGCATTAAAGCGTTTCTTTGCAGATATACCGTGGGGTCACTTGTTATGCTGGGAAGGGGTTTGTCTGAAACGCTGTAGACGTTTTGTGCTTGATGGCTTGCATTAAAGCGTTTCTTTGCAGATATACTGTGGGGTCACTTGTTATGCTGGGAAGGGGTTTGTCTGAAACGCTGTAGACGTTTTGTGCTTGATGGCTTGCATTAAAGCGTTTCTTTGCAGATATACCGTGGGGTCACTTGTTATGCTGGGAAGGGGTTTGTCTGAAACGCTGTAGACGTTTTGTGCTTGATGGCTTGCATTAAAGCGTTTCTTTGCAGATATACCGTGGGGTCACTTGTTATGCTGGGAAGGGGTTTGTCTGAAACGCTGTAGACGTTTTGTGCTTGATGGCTTGCATTAAAGCGTTTCTTTGCAGATATACCGTGGGGTCACTTGTTATGCTGGGAAGGGGTTTGTCTGAAACGCTGTAGACGTTTTGTGCTTGATGGCTTGCATTAAAGCGTTTCTTTGCAGATATACCGTGGGGTCACTTGTTATGCTGGGAAGGGGTTTGTCTGAAACGCTGTAGACGTTTTGTGCTTGATGGCTTGCATTAAAGCGTTTCTTTGCAGATATACCGTGGGGTCACTTGTTATGCTGGGAAGGGGTTTGTCTGAAACGCTGTAGACGTTTTGTGCTTGATGGCTTGCATTAAAGCGTTTCTTTGCAGATATACCGTGGGGTCACTTGTTATGCTGGGAAGGGTTTTGTCTGAAACGCTGTAGACGTTTTGTGCTTGATGGCTAGCATGAAAATGTTTAATTGCAGATATACTGTGGGGACACTTGTTATGCTGGAAAGGGTTTTGTCTGAAATGCTGTAGACGTTTTGTGCTTGATGGCTTGCATTAAAGCGTTTCTTTGCAGATATACCGTGGGGTCACTTGTTATGCTGGGAAGGGTTTTGTCTGAAACGCTGTAGACGTTTTGTGCTTGATGGCTAGCATGAAAATGTTTAATTGCAGATATACTGTGGGGACACTTGTTATGCTGGAAAGGGTTTTGTCTGAAATGCTGTAGACGTTTTGTGCTTGATGGCTTGCATTAAAGCGTTTCTTTGCAGATATACCGTGGGGTCACTTGTTATGCTGGGAAGGGGTTTGTCTGAAACGCTGTAGGACGTTTTGTGCTTGATGGCTTGCATTAAAGCGTTTCTTTGCAGATATACCGTGGGGTCACTTGTTATGCTGGGAAGGGGTTTGTCTGAAACGCTGTAGGACGTTTTGTGCTTGATGGCTTGCATTAAAGCGTTTCTTTGCAGATATACCGTGGGGTCACTTGTTATGCTGGGAAGGGTTTTGTCTGAAACGCTGTAGACGTTTTGTGCTTGATGGCTAGCATGAAAATGTTTAATTGCAGATATACTGTGGGGACACTTGTTATGCTGGAAAGGGTTTTGTCTGAAATGCTGTAGAAGTTTTGTGCTTGATGGCTTACATGAAAATGTATAATTGCAGATATACCGTGGGGACACTTCTCATGCTGGGAAGGGTTTTGTCTAAAACGCTTTAGACGTTTTGTGCTTGATGGCTAGCATTAAAATGTTTAATTGCAGATATACCGTGGGGTCACTTGTTATGTTGGGAAGGGTTTTGTGTGAAACGCTGTAGACGTTTTGTGCTTGATGGCTTGCATTAAAGCGTTTCTTTGCAGATATACCGTGGGGTCACTTGTTATGCTGGGAAGGGGTTTGTCTGAAACGCTGTAGACGTTTTGTGCTTGATGGCTTGCATTAAAGCGTTTCTTTGCAGATATACCGTGGGGTCACTTGTTATGCTGGGAAGGGGTTTGTCTGAAACGCTGTAGGACGTTTTGTGCTTGATGGCTTGCATTAAAGCGTTTCTTTGCAGATATACCGTGGGGTCACTTGTTATGCTGGGAAGGGTTTTGTCTGAAACGCTGTAGACGTTTTGTGCTTGATGGCTAGCATGAAAATGTTTAATTGCAGATATACTGTGGGGACACTTGTTATGCTGGAAAGGGTTTTGTCTGAAATGCTGTAGACGTTTTGTGCTTGATGGCTTACATGAAAATGTATAATTGCAGATATACCGTGGGGACACTTCTCATGCTGGGAAGGGTTTTGTCTAAAACGCTTTAGACGTTTTGTGCTTGATGGCTAGCATTAAAATGTTTAATTGCAGATATACCGTGGGGTCACTTGTTATGTTGGGAAGGGTTTTGTGTGAAACGCTGTAGACGTTTTGTGCTTGATGGCTTGCATTAAAGCGTTTCTTTGCAGATATACCGTGGGGTCACTTGTTATGCTGGGAAGGGTTTTGTCTGAAACGCTGTAGACGTTTTGTGCTTGATGGCTAGCATGAAAATGTTTAATTGCAGATATACTGTGGGGACACTTGTTATGCTGGAAAGGGTTTTGTCTGAAATGCTGTAGACGTTTTGTGCTTGATGGCTTGCATTAAAGCGTTTCTTTGCAGATATACCGTGGGGTCACTTGTTATGCTGGGAAGGGTTTTGTCTGAAACGCTGTAGACGTTTTGTGCTTGATGGCTAGCATGAAAATGTTTAATTGCAGATATACTGTGGGGACACTTGTTATGCTGGAAAGGGTTTTGTCTGAAATGCTGTAGACGTTTTGTGCTTGATGGCTTGCATTAAAGCGTTTCTTTGCAGATATACCGTGGGGTCACTTGTTATGCTGGGAAGGGGTTTGTCTGAAACGCTGTAGGACGTTTTGTGCTTGATGGCTTGCATTAAAGCGTTTCTTTGCAGATATACCGTGGGGTCACTTGTTATGCTGGGAAGGGGTTTGTCTGAAACGCTGTAGGACGTTTTGTGCTTGATGGCTTGCATTAAAGCGTTTCTTTGCAGATATACCGTGGGGTCACTTGTTATGCTGGGAAGGGTTTTGTCTGAAACGCTGTAGACGTTTTGTGCTTGATGGCTAGCATGAAAATGTTTAATTGCAGATATACTGTGGGGACACTTGTTATGCTGGAAAGGGTTTTGTCTGAAATGCTGTAGAAGTTTTGTGCTTGATGGCTTACATGAAAATGTATAATTGCAGATATACCGTGGGGACACTTCTCATGCTGGGAAGGGTTTTGTCTAAAACGCTTTAGACGTTTTGTGCTTGATGGCTAGCATTAAAATGTTTAATTGCAGATATACCGTGGGGTCACTTGTTATGTTGGGAAGGGTTTTGTGTGAAACGCTGTAGACGTTTTGTGCTTGATGGCTTGCATTAAAGCGTTTCTTTGCAGATATACCGTGGGGTCACTTGTTATGCTGGGAAGGGGTTTGTCTGAAACGCTGTAGACGTTTTGTGCTTGATGGCTTGCATTAAAGCGTTTCTTTGCAGATATACCGTGGGGTCACTTGTTATGCTGGGAAGGGGTTTGTCTGAAACGCTGTAGGACGTTTTGTGCTTGATGGCTTGCATTAAAGCGTTTCTTTGCAGATATACCGTGGGGTCACTTGTTATGCTGGGAAGGGTTTTGTCTGAAACGCTGTAGACGTTTTGTGCTTGATGGCTAGCATGAAAATGTTTAATTGCAGATATACTGTGGGGACACTTGTTATGCTGGAAAGGGTTTTGTCTGAAATGCTGTAGACGTTTTGTGCTTGATGGCTTACATGAAAATGTATAATTGCAGATATACCGTGGGGACACTTCTCATGCTGGGAAGGGTTTTGTCTAAAACGCTTTAGACGTTTTGTGCTTGATGGCTAGCATTAAAATGTTTAATTGCAGATATACCGTGGGGTCACTTGTTATGTTGGGAAGGGTTTTGTGTGAAACGCTGTAGACGTTTTGTGCTTGATGGCTTGCATTAAAGCGTTTCTTTGCAGATATACCGTGGGGTCACTTGTTATGCTGGGAAGGGGTTTGTCTGAAACGCTGTAGACGTTTTGTGCTTGATGGCTTGCATTAAAGCGTTTCTTTGCAGATATACCGTGGGGTCACTTGTTATGCTGGGAAGGGGTTTGTCTGAAACGCTGTAGGACGTTTTGTGCTTGATGGCTTGCATTAAAGCGTTTCTTTGCAGATATACCGTGGGGTCACTTGTTATGCTGGGAAGGGTTTTGTCTGAAACGCTGTAGACGTTTTGTGCTTGATGGCTAGCATGAAAATGTTTAATTGCAGATATACTGTGGGGACACTTGTTATGCTGGAAAGGGTTTTGTCTGAAATGCTGTAGACGTTTTGTGCTTGATGGCTTACATGAAAATGTATAATTGCAGATATACCGTGGGGACACTTCTCATGCTGGGAAGGGTTTTGTCTAAAACGCTTTAGACGTTTTGTGCTTGATGGCTAGCATTAAAATGTTTAATTGCAGATATACCGTGGGGTCACTTGTTATGTTGGGAAGGGTTTTGTGTGAAACGCTGTAGACGTTTTGTGCTTGATGGCTTGCATTAAAGCGTTTCTTTGCAGATATACCGTGGGGTCACTTGTTATGTTGGGAAGGGGTTTGTCTGAAACGCTGTAGACGTTTTGTGCTTGATGGCTTGCATTAAAGCGTTTCTTTGCAGATATACCGTGGGGTCACTTGTTATGCTGGGAAGGGGTTTGTCTGAAACGCTGTAGACGTTTTGTGCTTGATGGCTTGCATTAAAGCGTTTCTTTGCAGATATACCGTGGGGACACTTCTCATGCTGGGAAGGGTTTTGTCTAAAACGCTTTAGACGTTTTGTGCTTGATGGCTAGCATTAAAATGTTTAATTGCAGATATACCGTGGGGTCACTTGTTATGTTGGGAAGGGTTTTGTGTGAAACGCTGTAGACGTTTTGTGCTTGATGGCTTGCATTAAAGCGTTTCTTTGCAGATATACCGTGGGGTCACTTGTTATGCTGGGAAGGGGTTTGTCTGAAACGCTGTAGACGTTTTGTGCTTGATGGCTTGCATTAAAGCGTTTCTTTGCAGATATACCGTGGGGTCACTTGTTATGTTGGGAAGGGTTTTGTGTGAAACGCTGTAGACGTTTTGTGCTTGATGGCTTGCATTAAAGCGTTTCTTTGCAGATATACCGTGGGGTCACTTGTTATGCTGGGAAGGGGTTTGTCTGAAACGCTGTAGACGTTTTGTGCTTGATGGCTTGCATTAAAGCGTTTCTTTGCAGATATACCGTGGGGTCACTTGTTATGCTGGGAAGGGGTTTGTCTGAAACGCTGTAGACGTTTTGTGCTTGATGGCTTGCATTAAAGCGTTTCTTTGCAGATATACCGTGGGGTCACTTGTTATGCTGGGAAGGGGTTTGTCTGAAACGCTGTAGACGTTTTGTGCTTGATGGCTTGCATTAAAGCGTTTCTTTGCAGATATACCGTGGGGTCACTTGTTATGCTGGGAAGGGGTTTGTCTGAAACGCTGTAGACGTTTTGTGCTTGATGGCTTGCATTAAAGCGTTTCTTTGCAGATATACCGTGGGGTCACTTGTTATGCTGGGAAGGGGTTTGTCTGAAACGCTGTAGACGTTTTGTGCTTGATGGCTTGCATTAAAGCGTTTCTTTGCAGATATACCGTGGGGTCACTTGTTATGCTGGGAAGGGGTTTGTCTGAAACGCTGTAGACGTTTTGTGCTTGATGGCTTGCATTAAAGCGTTTCTTTGCAGATATACCGTGGGGTCACTTGTTATGCTGGGAAGGGGTTTGTCTGAAACGCTGTAGACGTTTTGTGCTTGATGGCTTGCATTAAAGCGTTTCTTTGCAGATATACCGTGGGGTCACTTGTTATGTTGGGAAGGGTTTTGTGTGAAACGCTGTAGACGTTTTGTGCTTAATGGCTTGCATTAAAGCGTTTCTTTGCAGATATACCGTGGGGTCACTTGTTATGCTGGGAAGGGTTTTGTCTGAAACGCTGTAGACGTTTTGTGCTTGATGGCTAGCATGAAAATGTTTAATTGCAGATATACTGTGGGGACACTTGTTATGCTGGAAAGGGTTTTGTCTGAAATGCTGTAGAAGTTTTGTGCTTGATGGCTTACATGAAAATGTATAATTGCAGATATACCGTGGGGACACTTCTCATGCTGGGAAGGGTTTTGTCTAAAACGCTTTAGACGTTTTGTGCTTGATGGCTAGCATTAAAATGTTTAATTGCAGATATACCGTGGGGTCACTTGTTATGTTGGGAAGGGTTTTGTGTGAAACGCTGTAGACGTTTTGTGCTTGATGGCTTGCATTAAAGCGTTTCTTTGCAGATATACCGTGGGGTCACTTGTTATGCTGGGAAGGGGTTTGTCTGAAACGCTGTAGACGTTTTGTGCTTGATGGCTTGCATTAAAGCGTTTCTTTGCAGATATACCGTGGGGTCACTTGTTATGTTGGGAAGGGTTTTGTGTGAAACGCTGTAGACGTTTTGTGCTTGATGGCTTGCATTAAAGCGTTTAATTGCAGATATACCGTGGGGTCACTTGTTATGCTGGGAAGGGGTTTGTCTGAAACGCTGTAGACGTTTTGTGCTTGATGGCTTGCATGAAAATGTATAATTGCAGATATACCGTGGGGACACTTCTCATGCTGGGAAGGGTTTTGTCTAAAACGCTTTAGACGTTTTGTGCTTGATGGCTAGCATTAAAATGTTTAATTGCAGATATACCGTGGGGTCACTTGTTATGTTGGGAAGGGTTTTGTGTGAAACGCTGTAGACGTTTTGTGCTTGATGGCTTGCATTAAAGCGTTTCTTTGCAGATATACCGTGGGGTCACTTGTTATGCTGGGAAGGGGTTTGTCTGAAACGCTGTAGACGTTTTGTGCTTGATGGCTTGCATTAAAGCGTTTCTTTGCAGATATACCGTGGGGTCACTTGTTATGCTGGGAAGGGGTTTGTCTGAAACGCTGTAGACGTTTTGTGCTTGATGGCTTGCATTAAAGCGTTTCTTTGCAGATATACCGTGGGGTCACTTGTTATGTTGGGAAGGGGTTTGTCTGAAACGCTGTAGACGTTTTGTGCTTGATGGCTTGCATTAAAGCGTTTCTTTGCAGATATACCGTGGGGTCACTTGTTATGCTGGGAAGGGGTTTGTCTGAAACGCTGTAGACGTTTTGTGCTTGATGGCTTGCATTAAAGCGTTTC
Source organism: Magicicada septendecula (assembly GCA_034769895.1). Taxonomy (NCBI): domain Eukaryota; kingdom Metazoa; phylum Arthropoda; class Insecta; order Hemiptera; family Cicadidae; genus Magicicada; species Magicicada septendecula. The sequence continues at coordinate 28,058,853 of CM068375.1, forward strand.
TTTGCAGATATACCGTGGGGTCACTTGTTATGCTGGGAAGGGGTTTGTCTGAAACGCTGTAGACGTTTTGTGCTTGATGGCTTGCATTAAAGCGTTTCTTTGCAGATATACCGTGGGGTCACTTGTTATGCTGGGAAGGGGTTTGTCTGAAACGCTGTAGACGTTTTGTGCTTGATGGCTTGCATTAAAGCGTTTCTTTGCAGATATACCGTGGGGTCACTTGTTATGTTGGGAAGGGGTTTGTCTGAAACGCTGTAGACGTTTTGTGCTTGATGGCTTGCATTAAAGCGTTTCTTTGCAGATATACCGTGGGGTCACTTGTTATGCTGGGAAGGGGTTTGTCTGAAACGCTGTAGACGTTTTGTGCTTGATGGCTTGCATTAAAGCGTTTCTTTGCAGATATACCGTGGGGTCACTTGTTATGCTGGGAAGGGGTTTGTCTGAAACGCTGTAGACGTTTTGTGCTTGATGGCTTGCATTAAAGCGTTTCTTTGCAGATATACCGTGGGGTCACTTGTTATGCTGGGAAGGGGTTTGTCTGAAACGCTGTAGACGTTTTGTGCTTGATGGCTTGCATTAAAGCGTTTCTTTGCAGATATACCGTGGGGTCACTTGTTATGCTGGGAAGGGGTTTGTCTGAAACGCTGTAGACGTTTTGTGCTTGATGGCTTGCATTAAAGCGTTTCTTTGCAGATATACCGTGGGGTCACTTGTTATGCTGGGAAGGGGTTTGTCTGAAACGCTGTAGACGTTTTGTGCTTGATGGCTTGCATTAAAGCGTTTCTTTGCAGATATACCGTGGGGTCACTTGTTATGCTGGGAAGGGGTTTGTCTGAAACGCTGTAGACGTTTTGTGCTTGATGGCTTGCATTAAAGCGTTTCTTTGCAGATATACCGTGGGGTCACTTGTTATGCTGGGAAGGGGTTTGTCTGAAACGCTGTAGACGTTTTGTGCTTGATGGCTTGCATTAAAGCGTTTCTTTGCAGATATACCGTGGGGTCACTTGTTATGCTGGGAAGGGGTTTGTCTGAAACGCTGTAGACGTTTTGTGCTTGATGGCTTGCATTAAAGCGTTTCTTTGCAGATATACCGTGGGGTCACTTGTTATGCTGGGAAGGGGTTTGTCTGAAACGCTGTAGACGTTTTGTGCTTGATGGCTTGCATTAAAGCGTTTCTTTGCAGATATACCGTGGGGTCACTTGTTATGCTGGGAAGGGGTTTGTCTGAAACGCTGTAGACGTTTTGTGCTTGATGGCTTGCATTAAAGCGTTTCTTTGCAGATATACCGTGGGGTCACTTGTTATGCTGGGAAGGGTTTTGTCTGAAACGCTGTAGACGTTTTGTGCTTGATGGCTAGCATGAAAATGTTTAATTGCAGATATACTGTGGGGACACTTGTTATGCTGGAAAGGGTTTTGTCTGAAATGCTGTAGACGTTTTGTGCTTGATGGCTTGCATTAAAGCGTTTCTTTGCAGATATACCGTGGGGTCACTTGTTATGCTGGGAAGGGTTTTGTCTGAAACGCTGTAGACGTTTTGTGCTTGATGGCTTGCATTAAAGCGTTTCTTTGCAGATATACCGTGGGGTCACTTGTTATGCTGGGAAGGGGTTTGTCTGAAACGCTGTAGACGTTTTGTGCTTGATGGCTTGCATTAAAGCGTTTCTTTGCAGATATACCGTGGGGTCACTTGTTATGTTGGGAAGGGTTTTGTGTGAAACGCTGTAGACGTTTTGTGCTTGATGGCTTGCATTAAAGCGTTTCTTTGCAGATATACCGTGGGGTCACTTGTTATGCTGGGAAGGGGTTTGTCTGAAACGCTGTAGACGTTTTGTGCTTGATGGCTTGCATTAAAGCGTTTCTTTGCAGATATACCGTGGGGTCACTTGTTATGCTGGGAAGGGGTTTGTCTGAAACGCTGTAGACGTTTTGTGCTTGATGGCTTGCATTAAAGCGTTTCTTTGCAGATATACCGTGGGGTCACTTGTTATGCTGGGAAGGGGTTTGTCTGAAACGCTGTAGACGTTTTGTGCTTGATGGCTTGCATTAAAGCGTTTCTTTGCAGATATACCGTGGGGTCACTTGTTATGCTGGGAAGGGGTTTGTCTGAAACGCTGTAGACGTTTTGTGCTTGATGGCTTGCATTAAAGCGTTTCTTTGCAGATATACCGTGGGGTCACTTGTTATGCTGGGAAGGGGTTTGTCTGAAACGCTGTAGACGTTTTGTGCTTGATGGCTTGCATTAAAGCGTTTCTTTGCAGATATACCGTGGGGTCACTTGTTATGCTGGGAAGGGGTTTGTCTGAAACGCTGTAGACGTTTTGTGCTTGATGGCTTGCATTAAAGCGTTTCTTTGCAGATATACCGTGGGGTCACTTGTTATGCTGGGAAGGGGTTTGTCTGAAACGCTGTAGACGTTTTGTGCTTGATGGCTTGCATTAAAGCGTTTCTTTGCAGATATACCGTGGGGTCACTTGTTATGTTGGGAAGGGTTTTGTGTGAAACGCTGTAGACGTTTTGTGCTTGATGGCTTGCATTAAAGCGTTTCTTTGCAGATATACCGTGGGGTCACTTGTTATGCTGGGAAGGGGTTTGTCTGAAACGCTGTAGACGTTTTGTGCTTGATGGCTTGCATTAAAGCGTTTCTTTGCAGATATACCGTGGGGTCACTTGTTATGCTGGGAAGGGGTTTGTCTGAAACGCTGTAGACGTTTTGTGCTTGATGGCTTGCATTAAAGCGTTTCTTTGCAGATATACCGTGGGGTCACTTGTTATGTTGGGAAGGGTTTTGTGTGAAACGCTGTAGACGTTTTGTGCTTGATGGCTTGCATTAAAGCGTTTCTTTGCAGATATACCGTGGGGTCACTTGTTATGCTGGGAAGGGGTTTGTCTGAAACGCTGTAGACGTTTTGTGCTTGATGGCTTGCATTAAAGCGTTTCTTTGCAGATATACCGTGGGGTCACTTGTTATGCTGGGAAGGGGTTTGTCTGAAACGCTGTAGACGTTTTGTGCTTGATGGCTTGCATTAAAGCGTTTCTTTGCAGATATACCGTGGGGTCACTTGTTATGCTGGGAAGGGGTTTGTCTGAAACGCTGTAGACGTTTTGTGCTTGATGGCTTGCATTAAAGCGTTTCTTTGCAGATATACCGTGGGGTCACTTGTTATGCTGGGAAGGGGTTTGTCTGAAACGCTGTAGACGTTTTGTGCTTGATGGCTTGCATTAAAGCGTTTCTTTGCAGATATACCGTGGGGTCACTTGTTATGTTGGGAAGGGTTTTGTGTGAAACGCTGTAGACGTTTTGTGCTTGATGGCTTGCATTAAAGCGTTTCTTTGCAGATATACCGTGGGGTCACTTGTTATGCTGGGAAGGGGTTTGTCTGAAACGCTGTAGACGTTTTGTGCTTGATGGCTTGCATTAAAGCGTTTCTTTGCAGATATACCGTGGGGTCACTTGTTATGCTGGGAAGGGGTTTGTCTGAAACGCTGTAGACGTTTTGTGCTTGATGGCTTGCATTAAAGCGTTTCTTTGCAGATATACCGTGGGGTCACTTGTTATGCTGGGAAGGGGTTTGTCTGAAACGCTGTAGACGTTTTGTGCTTGATGGCTTGCATTAAAGCGTTTCTTTGCAGATATACCGTGGGGTCACTTGTTATGCTGGGAAGGGGTTTGTCTGAAACGCTGTAGACGTTTTGTGCTTGATGGCTTGCATTAAAGCGTTTCTTTGCAGATATACCGTGGGGTCACTTGTTATGTTGGGAAGGGTTTTGTGTGAAACGCTGTAGACGTTTTGTGCTTGATGGCTTGCATTAAAGCGTTTCTTTGCAGATATACCGTGGGGTCACTTGTTATGCTGGGAAGGGGTTTGTCTGAAACGCTGTAGACGTTTTGTGCTTGATGGCTTGCATTAAAGCGTTTCTTTGCAGATATACCGTGGGGTCACTTGTTATGCTGGGAAGGGGTTTGTCTGAAACGCTGTAGACGTTTTGTGCTTGATGGCTTGCATTAAAGCGTTTCTTTGCAGATATACCGTGGGGTCACTTGTTATGCTGGGAAGGGGTTTGTCTGAAACGCTGTAGACGTTTTGTGCTTGATGGCTTGCATTAAAGCGTTTCTTTGCAGATATACCGTGGGGTCACTTGTTATGCTGGGAAGGGGTTTGTCTGAAACGCTGTAGACGTTTTGTGCTTGATGGCTTGCATTAAAGCGTTTCTTTGCAGATATACCGTGGGGTCACTTGTTATGCTGGGAAGGGGTTTGTCTGAAACGCTGTAGACGTTTTGTGCTTGATGGCTTGCATTAAAGCGTTTCTTTGCAGATATACCGTGGGGTCACTTGTTATGCTGGGAAGGGGTTTGTCTGAAACGCTGTAGACGTTTTGTGCTTGATGGCTTGCATTAAAGCGTTTCTTTGCAGATATACCGTGGGGTCACTTGTTATGCTGGGAAGGGGTTTGTCTGAAACGCTGTAGACGTTTTGTGCTTGATGGCTTGCATTAAAGCGTTTCTTTGCAGATATACCGTGGGGTCACTTGTTATGCTGGGAAGGGGTTTGTCTGAAACGCTGTAGACGTTTTGTGCTTGATGGCTTGCATTAAAGCGTTTCTTTGCAGATATACCGTGGGGTCACTTGTTATGCTGGGAAGGGGTTTGTCTGAAACGCTGTAGACGTTTTGTGCTTGATGGCTTGCATTAAAGCGTTTCTTTGCAGATATACCGTGGGGTCACTTGTTATGCTGGGAAGGGGTTTGTCTGAAACGCTGTAGACGTTTTGTGCTTGATGGCTTGCATTAAAGCGTTTCTTTGCAGATATACCGTGGGGTCACTTGTTATGTTGGGAAGGGTTTTGTGTGAAACGCTGTAGACGTTTTGTGCTTGATGGCTTGCATTAAAGCGTTTCTTTGCAGATATACCGTGGGGTCACTTGTTATGCTGGGAAGGGGTTTGTCTGAAACGCTGTAGACGTTTTGTGCTTGATGGCTAGCATTAAAGCGTTTCTTTGCAGATATACCGTGGGGTCACTTGTTATGTTGGGAAGGGTTTTGTGTGAAACGCTGTAGACGTTTTGTGCTTGATGGCTTGGATGAAAATGTTTTATTGCAGATATACCGTGAGGACACTTGTTCCGCTGGGAAGGGTTTTGAGTGAAACGCTGTAGAAGAACGTCTGTGTTTGATGACTTATCATACGGTACCCCTTCTCCCGCCACAAATAATTAATGTAGGACGTCAAAACTGAAAGTCGAATTAGTTTGCACGGGCAGCAACTGAAGTGAAACAAATTTAGTAAGAAATTGTAGATAAAATTGGAACCATTTTTTGGATGAAATTGTGGATAATTTAAGTACCTTCATAGAAAATTAAATCTGGGTGTGAACAGGGCCGAATCAAGAAAGGTAGAGGCCCCAGGCGATTTTAAAAATAATAATAATAATAACAATAATAATAAACCCACCTATTTGATGTTAAAGCAGGGACGATTGAACGAACGAAGTTTACACATAATTACACAGTTATTAACACTCCACTCTTCCCTTATTAATTATTATTAGTCTTTACTTCTTTAGAGAAGAACTTTTCTGCACTTCGAGGAGACAAAATCGTGAATTGTGTCTTCAAAACCAATTTCTGCCAAAATGTCACGTTCAATACTCATCAAACTTAAATTATTTAAGCGTGGTTGTGCCATGCAATTTCGTAACTTATCTTTTATTAGCTTCAACTTCGAAAATGAACGTTCTCCAGATGCATTGGTCACAAATAAAGTGAGAAAAATTCTCATAGCAATTTCCATATTGGGGAATGGTGATAAAATATTCTCATTATTTATGTAACTGTACAAGTTATGAATATTAATATTTTTTACATTATCATCTCCAGCATATTCTTGGAAATATTTTATATTTACTTTTACATATGGAGCAAAATGGTGACATTCAGATATTAGCTCTGCAGTAATAAAGTCTCCACTATAAAAATTTGCAAGGTTTCGCAATATTTTGAAATTTCTGAACTCCCTAACACATGCAGACTTTCCAAAAATCCAAACCTCTCAAAAATGTCTATGTATGCTTTACTTCGGAGTTCTAGTCTAGAAACCAGGGTGTCTATTATGGGTAGGAATGTCTCTACTCTGAACTTTTCTCTTCCCAGAAGTTCCTCATTACTACATCCACCATCTGCAAATGCAAGAATGGAGCTACGTTTTGTTTGACGCCTTTGTGTATCATGATATTCTTTCACAACTGATTTCGCTTTTGATTTGGACTCATAATCGTCAAAACCATCTCTCTTCTCCCTAAGAAAGACAATTAATGACTTTAGCATCTTAACTGCTACAAACAAATTCACTTTTTCACTTTGCAGTAGTTTACTTACTGCGTTAAATCTACTGAGGATTTCATTCCGCAGTATTGTTAGAAAACTGTTTCAAGTTTATCAAGTTTTTTCTCTAATCCTTGAGCCATGAGACGTGTCTCTAACGACTGATTTGTCACATCATTTCTTATAGACTGAAGGAAGACTTAATCTGATTTCATTATATCCCTCACATAAAGCATTTATTGCGTCCGCTTGCGCAGACCATCTAGTGTCTGAAAGTTGTTTCACCACTTTATGATGAGGTCCTAAATGTGAACGGAGTATCTCCCAGCGGTGTGTTGACGATGAAAAGAAGGTGTAAAGATTTTGTACCACATCAAAGTAAATTGTCACAGTTGAAACACACTTGACAGCATGTACCCCTACTAAGTTAAGTGAGTGTCCAGCACATGGTACATACTCAGCACAATTGTTTAGTTCTTTTATCTTTGCTTGTATCCTGAACATCGCCCTGACATGTTTGCTGCGTTGTCATAAGACTGACCCCTACAATTCAGGATATCTATGTTATTGGTTTCTAAGAAGTGTGTCACAACCTCAGTAAGATGTTCTGCATTATGACCATGAATAGGAATAAACTGCAAAAATCGCTCTTTCGGAACAGCGTCTATCACATATCTTACTATAAAAGTAAGTTGATTAATATGAGTCACATCCGGAGTGGAATCTACAGAAATAGCATAGTATTTTGCTTTTTGAATTTCCGAGAAGATTACTGAAAGGACTTTAGTCCCCATTATTTCTACGAACTCTTCACAAATGGTGGCTGACAAGTATGATGGAATCCCTTTCCCTGCATTGCCATATTTCTTTATGTGTTCGTGTAAGAATGGGTCAAACTGACTTATAAGTTCCAAAATACCCAAATAATTTCCATTTTTTACTGAACCAACTCTTTGGTCAGAACCTCTTAAAGGGAGTCCTCTCGATGCTAAGAATTTAATTACCGCAGTAACTCTTTTCAACACCTCTTTCCAGTATTGTCGCTCATTATTGAATTGGGTGACCAACTGTGTATCTATTCGCCCGAGTGTTTTTGAGCGACTACAATAAGCTACCATGCAGTTTCTATGTTCTTGACTATTTTCATGTTCTGATGCAGCTTTCAGAGGATGTTTCCAGTCATTAAATCCATCTCCGCTAAATGGAAATTTGGAGTGAGAAAATAATTTACACGCAAAACAATAAACTTTTCCCTTCGCATGTGAATAAATGAGCCATTCTCTTTGTACGATTTCTTTGTTTGGCAATTGTCGCGAGAACATTGCTTGAGTAAGGCATCTTTCTTCCATATTATCCCCAGTTTTATATACACGGGCTGTTTTATCAAAATTATTTTCTTTATTTTGACAAGCGGAAGGTCCCTTTTCTACCCAATAATCCCGTAAGATGTCATCAGTATGTGGCCAAAGACCGGGGTCTGATGTTGTATAGTGACTGTTTTCTGAAATAATGGTACTTACATAGTTTCCTGAAGCACAGTCTGTCACCTGATCTTGAATATCTTCTTCACTGTACGTTATAAAATCTTTACGTTCTAGCACACGGTTTGTTGCTTCCGCTTGTTTCTGTAAATCGTTTTTCTCTGAACTCGAAGTTGAGGGGCCAGGAATGTGATTTACCGGTACATTATCATATGCAGTTTTATCCTTTTTGTTGACAGTATAATTGAAATAATTAATTAGTTTCGGAATTCTTTTAATATTTTCTTCTCGTTCTTTGACTTTCTTACGCTTAGCACAACCACTTTCAAAGCACCTCATTATAAATGATAGTAATTGATACGTTAACTGGGAAGTGTGTTAAATTAGAAAACTTAGGCTAATAGACTCTCACTGACAGGATCACTTTGAAAGACAAATGAATAGGCTACTGTCGGATATTGTGTAGCATAAACATAACATCGGTAAGTCAAACGCATTGTTATCGTTCCCCACTCTCTTGTTACTCGATCGGTATGTATACGAAAACAGCAACTGAAATTCTTGGAACTAATAGGTTGGAAATTGAATCAATTTCCAAGAATTTCAGTTGCTATTTTTGTATATGTATCGATCGAGTAACAAGGGAGTGGGGAACGATAACAATTCAATTGAATGTGTACGAATGTTATTAGTGCGGTGCTTACAGAAATTAGGGTCATAGTTTAAGAAATGAGTGTATGGTTTCGGCAAGCCTTTGATATAGTATTTCAGAGCGAGCCGCAGGTTAACGCATTGCCCAATACGATAATACTTTATTGGATAACGATTAACATGACTCCGATATTTGAAATCATTAAAATGAAGCAGTGAAACTGATACCTTTGGTAAAAAAAAACTTAATATAATTCTTGAATGGCGTGATTTTTGTTTTCAATATTTTGAGGCCGCGTTAGAGACCGAGGCCCCCGGCGGCCGCCGGGTTCGCCCATGCGTTAAATCGCCACTGGATGTGAATACCGCAACTAGCGGCTGGCGACGCGTTGTACTTATTCACGTAACCGTCACACTAAACACAAAAGCCGCGCGGTATGCCTTAGTCCTTTAGGGACTGTTGACCAGAGGTTTGTTTTGTTTTGTTTTGTTTGTTTTTATAGAAAATTAAATATACTAAATACCTACTTAAATAGCATCACATTCTGCTTAATATATTTGACAGATTCCGTCCTTTTTTCCACCAAGTTTGATTTTTCTTTATTATTTACCAGTAATGAGAAAACATTACGTTTATTAGCGGTACCATGTTAAGACCATGCTTTTTAACAGATTATTAATCATACCTAACATAGAGGGAATGTAATTTGTTAATTGAAATTTTTTTGTTATCCTTTTCTGGTTCTATGGAATAAAATTCTTTTCAAATAATTTCCTTCTGTTAAAAAGAAAAAGAATAATAGACTTTTAATTTAAAAGAAAACAATTGTTAGAGGTTAAGAATAAAGTGTAAAACTACCAATTTTTTGTCAGTTTCTAAAACCGTTGTGAAAATTTCTTGTTGTAAAATTGCAAAATGACATCTGTTTCACTGTGTGGGCAAAACAGGAACATGAATACAAATGTATAAACTTTAGGCGACTTTAAAGTGATTCTGTGTTTGCATGAGCGCTTTACGCTAAAGTTGGAAACTCGCTACCGACGTTCACAGGCGGATACAAAATCAATTCAATTGAGGAGTTGCAGCGGATACAAAGTTAGATGTTGCAGGCTCGCTCTACGACTACGGATTATACCTTCTCTACCTGCTTACACGACACTCTCCACACAATGACTGTACAATATTCAATCAGTCAGAAGAAACAATTAGCTGTGTGACGTAATTAGTTGGTTTAACATTAATTCGCGAAGCTACAGAAATGGATGCTTTGAGACGAGCTGCTAGAACTTCAAGGCTAGAGCGAATACGAAATGAAACGATCAAAGAAAAAAATGGGCGTACAGAAGACAATCATCGACTGCATTGAAGAAAAACAACTACTCTGGTACGGACACGTACAAAGAATGGGACAAGACCGACTACCAAAGAAAACAATGAAATGGATACCTAGAGAGCACAGAAAGAAAGTATGCCCCAAGAAGACATGGATAGAGGGCATCAGGAGATCAATGAGCGACAGAGGGGTAAACGTTGAAAACTGCAACGACAGACCACAATGGAGGTTAGGCATCGAACAACGTTGTAGGACTTTTGACACCGAATTAATAATAATAATAATAATAATAATAATAACATTAATTTGCAACACACCAGTAACATTTCAAACAAAATCAATAATTAAATACAAACTTTGTTGTGCCTACTTGCTGAACTGCTACCTGCCATGCTCCGGACGAGGCCTTTCAGTGTCTCCACCATTATCAAGTCACAAACCGCAACAAGATGACCATTGACATCGTATTGTTCGTGGAAAGTGAAGATAAGTTAAATAAATAAAGCACAACACTTGAGTGTTTAAAACTTAGAGTGAAACTAGATTAAACTCTTAGTAAAATATGGTTTAACACAAAATGCATGTTTACAGATATAATTTTAAAGTATGCAAAAATTAAGATAACTAACAGTGATGATATAGCAACTAAAGTGAAACAAATTTAGTGAAAGATTGTTGATAAAACTAGAGACCTTTTAATCATCATCACTCCAAGGACTAGGCCTTACACCTGTTCCGGAACCCATCTCCTCCTCGGTCTACCGACATCTCTTTTCCCAGTAGGGTGATAACCCAAGGCAGCCACGGGTAATCGGATATCAGGCATGCGATTCAAGTGTTTAAACCATCTCCTTCTGTGGTCTTCAATTTTCTGGTACAATGAAACAACATTCAAATTGCATCTAATATCCTTGTTCCTTCTCCGATCCAAAAAAGAACAACCTTGGGTCCCTCTTAGAAATTTCATTTCGGCTGCCTGAATGCTCTGCACGTCCTTTTTTACCAAGAGTCCATGTCTCACTAGCATTCAGGACTGTGGGAACAACCACAGATTTATAAAATTTTATTCCGGTATCATTCCGTGTTTTATTTTTCAGGTACCTATGAATCGTTCCACAGATGCGTCCAAATTTTGTTAGCTTATCCAAATCCCAATCAACATCAGTTCCATATGAGATAATACAACCCAGGTAATTAAAGTGATAACCAAACACAAAAGCTGATCACGGTGTGTAACGACATTCTACAGTCAGTCCCGCTCATTGAGTGCTCTTTAGACACGAGTTGTGGTAAACCAGTAACAATTTGCCTTTCTTCTGATTGGCTGATGGTATCAGACAAAAACTTCCTGCGGACACCAAAAGATTATAAATATGGGTGTCCTACTCATAGCCACTAGCCTTAACCACAGTTCAGTGGTCATTGACTACGAAACCTTTCTCAGTGTTTTTCAGCCTTCTGCACTGAAGATGGTCGTCGAAGGCACGGCCGAAATATTTGCGCCAAACAACCTTGGACCACCAACCTTGGCCTTACAGCCCACGGCAAGCCCAAGTTATCGTAACACATACCTAGTTTCCTTGGATTGATAAACGTACCAAAAGTATGGATTGATGTCTGTACGATAGTTATTTGGATACACACGCCCACCAACTTGAGACTGAAAATGCTTTAATTTCCCGTTTTCCAGTCACTAAATGTAGACACTTGTCCTACACTTTTTCTCCCACACAACTTTCAAACTGCGTTACATTCATTTCAATGCGGTGAATGTTTCGCGTCAGTAACGGCCAATCCTATGTCTAAATATATCTTAATGTATCCAGTTCACATCTTACATAAAATAGGAAAAGAATATAAGTGTAACATATCTGAATCAAAGACGAAAGTAGTGCCCTTTATAGGAGATGAACCGGTTTGGACCAAAATATGCATGGACAACGCACGCATAGAACAAGTAAGACATTTCAACTATCTCGGACGTGACATTACTTATAATCATGGTAGATATATAAAAAATAAAGTGACGAATTTCACAAGAATGTGTGTAACAATTTGGAGAACGTTGGGAAATAAATGTAGAAAAGCAACCCAAATAAAGTTTTATAAAACAATGGCAATATCTACACAACTGTATGGTTCTGAAACTTGGGGCATAAAGAAAAAAGTTGAACAGAATATACAAACAGTAAAAACGAAATTTCTGAGCTCAGTTAAAAGGTGTAATAGACGAGAATATATACGAAATGAAGAGATAAGAAGTGAGTTAGATATTTTTGTAGTTAATGAAAGGATTAGAGAGTACATAATAAAATGGAATCAACACATAAATAGAATGGAAGAAACTAACATATCGAGGATGACGAAAGATTACAACTCTAGAGGCAGAAGAAAAGTTGATAGACCTAAGAAAATGTGGACTGCGGAATAGGAACAGGCCACTAAAGCCTATAACCGTTAAGAAGATGATGATGATGATAATGTATCTAGTCCGTACTGTCAGGGTCCATTGTGGAAACTGTTAAAGACCTTTAAAGAGTGTGATGTTTAGATTTCACTAGCGGAAGTCAGCTTCATCTGTTACTAAAGTCATTTAATTGTCAATTTTTTGTATATAAGAATGAAACAAGGATTAGGGTTACAATGTTATATAATACACTATTAATATACTTGTGTGCTCAGCAATATGTGACAGGAGTGTAGACGTTTGCAGTAGCCTACATCCAATTACAGGGAACTAGACCATTAGGGTCTCTCATTCACAGTTGTGTTCTTTTACAGTGAGAGCTCTACTGATTGGACCAGCGCAATTTAAAACATTAACCCTATTTTCAGTCTGCTGTAATTGGATCAAGCGTTACTGGATGAGCGTACAATTGTCAGGGGTCATTACAAGAGCTGAGGTGCATTGGTGCAAAACGTCAAGTGTTTTTTGGATGGAATGTCGACAGTAATTTAAGGTTCGAATATCCACTGAAACCCTTTTAGCGATACTCTACCCCTGCTACTGTTAAATGTGTTGCAAATTCTTTCTGAATCTTTACTATTTTAATAGATATGGCTATTTATACATTGTCTGAGCTAGCAAATCTGTACGTCCGTTGTTCATTAATACAGAAGTTAAATCCAGGAATTAAGCTCTATTATATTACATATAATGTTATATAACATCTTATAACATAGATAATATAGTTTTTAATAAAATAAAACCTAAAATTAAATCCAACGTTCGCAATAAAAATGGAATTTACAAAATAAAATTTCCGGATTGCAATAAATTCTACGTAGGCCAGACGAAGAAAACCTATTCGATAGAGTTCTTCAACATTGCAATACAATTTTTAAATAGGAATGTTTACGAGTCTAATTTAGCCACACACTGCTCAAATAATAACCTCCAATTTCCAAATTAGTAAAAAACATACAAAAATGTAATAAAATGGATATCTGGGAAAATCTTAATATTTACGAACGTAATAATAATAGTTTATTCATTAAATAACAAATTCAAATGAAAACAAAACAAGGCGATTTATTTAAAATTACACGTTTGTTAAAATAATGAAAATAAAAACCTTAAATATTTTAGTAAACAGCTGATTACGTAAATATTGCAACAATCGATAATTTTAATCGCAATGGAATCGAGTATTCGTTAATTCACATAAAAACTTTTGAAGATGAAGAATAATTCTGTGAAACGTGCGTCAGGTAAAAATACAATAATATAATTCAATGAAATTCTACTTGCAGAAGTATTTATAATTTGAATAAATATTCATATACTATTTAATAAAAGTAAATTTGACAGTTATACTTATTATACTTATTTAACTCAATAATAATTAATTTATAATTCTTTAGATACAGAACATTAATTTCTTCAGATTGTTTTCAACAGAAGATACTTTATAGCAATAATACATGTTTTAACAATATAATACCCATCGTAATGATTGCGTCATCATACCCATATTATTACGTCATAATTATTATTTGCAAACAAAGTAACTAAATGTATATAAATTGAATACATAATAATGTATCCAGTCTGTATAACCATGCTTCAAATGAAAAACTGCTCAACATCTCTACATTTTTATTGTCGAATAACTGCGCCTATAAAAGCTTAACCCTGTAATGAAATCTAGGAAGCAATGTAGACATTAGCGTTAATTTGGAAGAAAAACGTTTTTAAGTGTAAAAGCGTTAAGTGTACTGCACAACTGAGTACAATATCCTCTGAATCCATCTGCCTTGGTGTTGGATTAAACTTTTCGCGTCGAGTTGTGGCGTGTGTGTTGACATATTCTCTCACAGGAATGTAGGACCTACAGCCATCATATAGCAAGCGGCTAACTAAAGATGTATTACTAGACAAGGATACAACTAAATGGTTTGCCAAACCTTGCAAGGGGAAAGTGACGTGTAATTACAACTTTCAATCAAACAAATCAAGAAAGTCCATATAAATTAACAAAAGCACATTGCGATCAACCAACAGTAGTCTGCGTCCCAATTTTCAGTACGCCTGTAGTTTAAATAGTACTAAAATTGTCGTTACAAACTGTGATCAGATTTTGTGTTAGGTTAGTCACTTTAATTACCTGAGTTGTCATATCTCGAATGGAACCGATACTGATTGGGATTGTAAGCTAAGGAAATTAGATGCATCTGTCGAACGATTCACAGGTACCTGAAAAATAAAACACGGAAGGATACCAGAATATTAATTTTACAAAACTGTGGCTGTCCCCACGTTCCTGTATGCTAGTGAGACATTTACTCTTGGTAAACGGGACGTACAGAGGATTCATCATGCAGCTGAAATAAAATTTCTAATAAGGACGCAAGGTTGTTCTAGCCTGGATCGGAAAAGGAACGAGGATATTAGACGCGAATTAAACATTGTATCGTTCCACCAGAAGGTTGAAGACTACAGAACGAGATGGTGTGAACACTTGAATCGCATGCCTGATATCCGTCTACCTGTGTCTGCCTTGGGTTATCACTGTACTGGGAAGAGAGATGTCGGTAGACCGAGAAGGAGATGGGTTCCGGAACAGGTCTAGGGACTAGTCCATGGAATGGTGATGATGAAATAGTCGTTACTTGTGAAACCACAACAGGAGTGCTATATCGAGAACATCCGATTGTTACCAAAATGCGTAAACATTTGTCGCCTGTTAGCTATCGAACTCACTGGTACATAACATGTCACCGACTGGCAGCGGTTTGTACACATGTTTACACGCTACACTGCCGATCGTTCACGCACGCGTCTTTATTCAATTTGTTTTAAACTCAAAGTCTGAGGATTTATGTGTACTGAATACAAAATCCACACCGTTACACCGATTGCCACCAAATTTTGCACAGCCTTTGCCACAAGGCAAATCACACTGTCTAACTTGGAATTTGAACTTTTGATTTAGGCTCTTTTAATTATGCCATTACGTTGACGCGTATTATGATATCAACAAAACCATGGAGACCAGAATTAATTACCTTAGTAACAAGTAAATAATCAAATAATATTTACCGGCATCGGAAATGTACCTTTATCCGTTCCTACAGTTTTTAATATTTTTAATATGCGATTGTATCGATATATTTTGTAATTTTGTATACAAATACGTTTATATATTTTGCATTGTGTTAAACGATTATACAATTTATGTTTATACGTATTTCTGAACACGCAATGAATAAGTAATAAAATATATTAAATATTACCACTAAAGATATCAACAACACCATGGAGACCAGAATTAATCACCATAGTAACAAGTAAATAAATAAAAGCTATTTAGCGGCATCGGAACTGTACATTTATCCATTTCTGCAGTACATTTTCGATGTTTTATATAATATGCGATTGTATCGATATATTACGATGTGAAATAGAAGAAGTGTACTAATTGTAAATTGTCCTATTACTTAATGCAAAGCGAAAATACGTGTTGTTTTTATTTGTGATGGTGGGTGACAACGGTTTTTGGTTTTTAGTTTACTGCTGAAATAAATAAAAGCCATGGTTGAGGAAAACATAACTTTTAATGTGTTATATAATGCTTCTAACACAGTAACACTTAACATAAAGAATTTAGCCTCTTTGATTTAACAGGTACTTTATAAATATCTCCAAAGGCTTTATAAACGCGTACTTTTAAATATCCAAAGGCTGTTGCACCAACATAAAAATTTAGTACAAGTGTTGAAAACAGCTTTGGAGAGAATTTGACTAATGCGTACAAAATTCTTATACGAGCTGACAGAACGCCATATAGACATAGACAATAAAAATTATATTAAACTACTTATTACAAGTGAAATATTCACGTGAAAAGCCGCGGGTAACAGCTAGTTCAATTATAAACTCACACAGCGGATTTATTTATTAAGCTATGACAAATTGGACAGTTATACAAGTCTGTATTTTCGTATTTTTTTTAAAACATCACAAAATATCCTATTTGAATATCAAGTTAAAGAAAATGTTAACCAAAATTAGAATAGAATGATAGATTTTAAATATTTTTGAACTTGAAATACAGTTTTCAAAAATGGAATAAAATTTAGAAAAAATTTATAAAAAAGATTTCATACACCAGACTAAAGAAAATTTAAAAAGAAATCCGAATGCACAGTTTATTTTTAAAATGTTTACGCTGCTTGCTAAGTAAAAATTTAGAAAACCTTGTATATTGTGCAAAAAAGTCTATATTATGCATCAAATAGTGAATCATTTTATTCAAAACACAAAGTTGGTAACTCGCCAACCCCCTTGCAAATTATGGGCCACCTTCAGAACGTTTGTAGCCTACGTTAAAAAATAAATAAATGTTTATTGTGTGCTTTATAAAATTTAATTTATTAATTTATTTAATAGTAAATGTATAATAAAATATACTAAGAATTTAAAATATCTTGGGGAAAACATATCCCGAAACGCCTCAGACAAAGAATCCTTTAAGATAATAAGGAAATTCAAATTAGCAAAGACCTTTACTCTAACCCGGGAACTGTACGGAAAGAAAAACCTTTCCTGAAGTATGAAAGTCCGCCATTATAGCACTGTGATCATTCCAGTGATCATGTATGGAGTGTAAACAATGTGCTTTCAAAATTTAGAGCCTCTTATTAAAACTGAACTAAGAATTCTTCAGAAAATTTATGGCCTTAAGAAAACCGAAAATGGGTACAGGCAAAGAAGAGCTGTACATGGATCTGGAAGATCTGGAAACGGCTTTCTGAAGGAAAAGGCTGAGATTCCTTTGACATATGGTTCGGGTGGATCGGTCCAGATTAAGTAAACAAATTTTAAACTATATTTGGCAACTTTCCGGTCTGAACGGATACACCAAACAACTCAAGGAGGAAACGATGAAACTGGTTGTATCTCTTTGAACGACTGTGTGGATAGAAATACATACAGAAACAAAATTCAAAATCTGGAGGTTTTCTGCGGTGAGAAGGAGACGAGAAAGGGGTGGACAGTGGAAAGGGAGGCGGCGCATAGTGTGCGAATGAGGGCCTTCTGGCAGGGAAAGAAAAGAAAATGATATTCGCGTGGTCCACAGCTGGCCTGTTTGTGCAAAAAGTACACAAAGTAAAGACACTGTTTTGGTCAAAATAGTGTGAGAATTCTGCAGGTCAGGAAGAGCTTACTGGGTATATTCTTCGTATTGTTTAAATTAGCAGCCATCCTTACTATTTCTTTTATGAATTTGCTAACTGCTATAATTTTTTTTATTGTTCGACTAAGCTTTTCGTCATTACTGACATCTTCAGGTCTTAAACAACGTCTGTCAACTGTACGTTGTAGGCTTTTCTAAGCCTATTATTAAATACTCGGATTTAATAATTCCACAAGAATCATATCATCCAGTCAATTATAAAATGGCAGCATTAAATTCATTTTGCTATAGAGCTATAAATTATCTAGAAAATGAAGAACTCAAACAAAAAGAATTAAAGAAAATACAACAAATAGCAAAAAATAATAATCACAACCCTAAAATAATTAATAGAATAGTTAAGAAAATAGAGGAAAATAAAGAAATAGAAAATAACAAAAAAGAAAAAACAAATGAAGAAAAGAAATATAAAGGAGCAATAACATACATAGGATATCAAACAAAAATGTTACAAAAATGTTTCGAAAAATATGAAATACAGATAGGAATAAAGAAAACGAAAAATGTATTCGAATATATAAAAAATGATAAAACAGAAGAAATTCCATTAACAGAAAAAAGCGGCGTATACAAATTAAAATGTGGGGAATGTAATAAGATATATCTGGGCGAAACTGGAAGAAAATTTAAAATTAGAATGAATGAACACGCAAAAGGAGAAGGGGTTAGAGTAACGAACTCACTATATGCAAGACATTTCAACGAATCAGGCCATAAATTCATAAATCCCAAAGAAAATATGGAAATAATCAAAATAGAAAACAATCCGCAAAAAAGAAAATTAATAGAAGAACTAGAAATACTTAAAGTTAAAAAAGAAGATAAAAATAAATTAATGAATATAAAAGTGGATTTTACAAATGAAGAAATATTTTATTATATATTAAACAATAAACAAAAATAAATTAAAATAATAAGAATAACACACTAAAAAATGACGAAATGTAAAAGGTTACAAAAAAATTATAAGTCAAGAATGAAGGAATTAACGGGAGATTCTTAAAACAATTTGACGGACGTTAGAAAAATGCCTAACGGAAAAAGGTAGACAAAGTTCCCGTGAAGAGCGGTAGCAGCTAGAACCAATAGGAGGGGCGATGACATAAGGGGAGGGGCCTAAAGTATAAAAGCCTACAACGTACAGTTGACAGACGTTGTTTAAGACCTGAAGATGTCAGTAATGACGAAAAGCTTAGTCGAACAATAAAAAAATTATAGCAGTTAGCAAATTCATAAAAGAAAAAATTACTGAGTATAATTGAGTAAATTTTCTATTAACTATAAAAGTTAATCAGTATTGACAAACACTGAATTAGTTGTGTTTACTTTCTGTCGTTCTCCAATATTTATAAACATTTAAACTGGCATTTAGAAATTTTAATAAAGAAAGAATTACAATTTTACAGTACGATAAGAAAAGAGAAGTCACGTGGGCTCAAAAATAGTAAGGTAAATGAAACTTTAATCTGACTTTGAACAAAAGGAGAGACAAAAAGTAAACAATTTCTGGATGATTTAAAAACATTCAAACTTTAGTATTAACTACCTAGTAAGCTCCCTGAAGTAAATTCAAAATGGTTTGTTTCTGTCCCAAGGAGGTAGACTAGAGATATTATTAACTAATGTTAAACCTGTGGATTCAGTTATCTGAAGACGAGGAAAACATACCATTCCAATACGCTAACAATGTTGGGATGAATGTTTAATTTTAATGTGTACATTTTCAGTGCACACAACACTTACTGACTGCAATCTTTACAATTACCATGGCTTCTATAATTGGCAAACATATTTGCTAGAATAACATTGTACGTACGTCTTTGTATGTCATTGAAAAGGATGTTTGCGACGAAGAACCGGGTCATCGGTGTACAGAGTACCTGAGATGCGGAAACACGTCATTACTAAATATGAAGGACAGTAGAAGAAGGTAATTCTACTGGCCCAGGAAACAAAATTAACATAATTTTTTAGTTATATAAGTTCTACTGAAACCTGGAAATCTATAACGCTGTAACTTAGATTGTTTACTTTTCACCATTTAATATAAACAGTCAGTGATGTTTCTCTCTCTCTCTCTCTCTCTCTCTCTCTCTCTCTCTCTCTCTCTCTCTCTCTCTCTCTCTCTCTCTCTCCCTCTCTCTCTCTTTCTGTTTCAATTGGCGCTACAGCTGTTGGAGAGTCTTGGCTTCCTGGACAATCCGCCTACAGAGACCTCGATCCTCTGCTCTCATTCTTCATCTTCTTATACCGAGCCTGAGCAGGTCGTCCTCAAAATCATCCAACCATCGTTTTCTGGACCGACCCCTCCTTCTTCCACCAGATCTCCCAGTAAAACTTTTCTTTAATATGGATATCTCTGATATTATCTGGACATGCCCTGTCCATTTGTCCATTGGATACTACTATTCTTTATGTCAGTGACGATATCTGGTTCTCCATATATTTGGTGGATTTTTGCAGTCCTTCTTATTTCCTTGGACGTTCACTGCAGCAAATATCCTCCTGAGGACTTTTATTTCCCAGCTGCGCAACCACTCTTTCTCTGTCACTGTCACTGCCAAGTTGCGGATCCGTACATGACACCTGGGTTAACATCTGTTTTGTAGAGACGATTCTTGGTTGCTCCGCTTATGTTTTTACATTTAAATATTCCTTGTAGGGAGAAGAGACATCTGTTCCAGCAGATATCCCTTTCTTTTATTTCTTCGACTGTAATGTTGTCCTCAGTAACTAGTGAGCCTAGGTATTTAAATTTTGGAACCTTTTAAAATTTGTGCCCTCCAATTACCAGGGGTGCTCTTCTCTCTTGCATTTTATAGCCTGTTAACATGCACTTTGTCTTTTCTGTGTTTACTTTTGGGACTAAATTAGCTAGCTATATAATAAATAGCTATACGTAATTGTAGTAATTAGTGCCTCGCTAATGAGACATGTAAAGACTCTTGTTGATTTCTGTCATCCTTGTGCTAAGTGGATGTGACAGACCAAAAACCAGCTGAGTCAGTCACACAAATAATTAAAACGAAATTGAAATACAGACGATAAACAATTATGCAACGGTAGGCTTACATTATATCCTGTTACACAGTTAGTACTGGAACCCCCTTTGAAGGTAAAACTGTGCCACTTGACAGAGATTAACAAGTACAAGATAAGATATATTCATATCCTGGTTCGGTGTGTTGACATTTGCTAATAATTTACTTGATATTTGTATATATTTTGTGCGTTTTATATTGATAATAACTTTCACAAATTAAGGCGATGACTATTAACAATACTGACGACACGATTGTGTGTGTGCACGCGCACGTGCATATGCGATTTCTCAGTTGTGGGGACTATAGAAAGAACACCGCTGCAATAGTTTGGACAGTTGATAAGTATGGACGATACTCTTTTAAGAAAGATGATAAAACTGTACCATAAAATTATCGAGGTATAAGCTTGACATGTACAATTTACGAGTTCTCCTTCTTCTTCTGCACATCACGGAGTAGGCCTGTTCCGTCTTTACAGAGTATCGCTCCATCTCACTCTCGGTCTTCCTACATCACTTGTACCAAGGGTCTTTATCGAAACGCAACCTTAGGTTGTCGTCCATCCTTTATTCTGTACAGATGCTGTAACCATTCGCTGCGGCATGTCTGGGTCGTATCATTTATGGAGAATACCTGTAGCTCTTCTCTAATATCCTCATTGCGCAAACGATCCTGTCTCGTGCATTTTTGGTGTGAAGAATTCGCGTAATTAATTACTCTGGAAGAGTTACCAGCACTTCGCAGAGGGTGACGTGACAGGACTGCTGTCTTATGGCTTAACTCCAGCCATCGTGTCTACTATCCCCACATGAGGGGTTGCTCCATCCGCTCATCTCTGACCGTTAGAGTATTCACCCTTGTTACCCCGGGCACGGACCTCCATACCGTCCCTGGAAGTTGTGGATGACATATCCTTACGGATCTTTAATGTGAAGGTTTCTCCTTCACTCCTGCATCCTATGCCATTGCCCAAACGATGAGTCATCCGCCTTTAGGGGCAATTTCTTACCTTAAGGGCGAGAGAGTGCCCTAATCTCTACATGCGATAACAAGCAGAGGAGAACAGATTATACCGGCCGTCACTCGGCCTCCAGAGCCGTGTTAGCCGCCCGTAGGTGTTGCCCATCCACCACACCAAGTAGGTGCGGAGCTTACAAGTTATATGGATAAATTAATGAAATGAAAGGCTAATGAATTACTCCGAAACTTGACTCCATCACGGAGATTTTACTTCTTTATGAACAGATAGTATTTTGTAAGGACCGATCTTGTATTGACGCCGTATTTTCTTTGAAAATATTGATTGAAAAAGAAGGGAATTTAATTTGGAGACTACGAAAAAGCGTTTTGATGGAGTTAACAGATCCTTTTGGTGAGACATTATGCATAAGAGGCGTTATCCTAACATCTTTCAGACGTTATAAAGAACAAAGATAGTATTGACTATAGGAAAGAACTTGACAGAGGATATTTAAATTTATTAGAAAGTGCGCTAAGGCTGATATATATGTCAAACATTGCTTATTATCTATATTGTTGATATAGTTTCAGGGTAGAAATTACCAGTGAATCTAGAAATAAATATAAATAATAGAACATACACGAATATTATGCTGTTTGGGAATTATCAAGTAATCATCCAAAACAATGAATTCTTCAGAGATCGTCGTTTTAGATAAAGTAACTGTTTGAACTACAACATGAAAATTTCTTTTCAGTAGACAAAAACACTTATGGCACTTTTGTTATGGCCCTAGCGAAGTAACATTGTATTGTGTAATAACAGTAGACCTAGTAGAGCAGCTATCACAGTTCCGCTATCTAAGTTGTGAGATCACTTATGACGTCAACTATGGTAAGGCACATGTGTATATGGTGTGGATTTTGTGTAGATGTGGTACAATTGATCAAACATTATCTAAGATGCTGCTGCTCCGGTTGGTGCTGCTGCTGCTGATTCTGCTCCTGCTACTACTGTATTGTATCTGTACAGTTGCTAAATTACAGTGGTCGCCAGATTTTACGTTCACTGGTTAATGTAGACGACCTCTTATTATGATCGTATTAAAAGTTACACTTTAAAGTCTCTAAACCACATGTAGTTTCTCGTAGGTTTTTGCGAACGCATATTTTAATTCGCCGTTTATCACGTTCAAGGCTGATCAGAATTGTAATTGTCGAGAAATATGTAATTGTAATTGTTGACGAGAGTACTTCTGTACTGCACGCGCACACCGACATATATTTTAAAGCTACAGAGTCAGTGTGCGCAAGTCACTGCTTGCCAGCCGTTTATTTTGTACAATGTCCCAGTTAGTGTCTGTTGAATAGCCTCTCGGTAGCTCTACTGGTAAACTATGAAAGGGTAATCATATTATTTGTGCATTTCTGTCTGTAGAGCATGGTGAACACACGAGATTGATATTTAAGATGTAATTCTGTGACAGTCTGAAGTAGGTGATTGACAGGTCAACAGTAAGTTAGGATACGCTGTTTGTGTTGAGCGTTATCACGAGACCGTCGTTGTGCTAATCACTGATAGCCTACATCGTGAACAGGAACTCCCGTGTCAGTGTGTGGTGATTTCCTCAACAGTTTAGTACTAACTCAATCATGCGCACTTGACATTTTCCTTGAGCACTCCTATTGCACCCTATGTTATCTCTACATATCTTGTTCAGTCCAGTATATAATGTGCTCTGAGTCTGTTGAGAGTAAACAAATTTGATTTCACATTTGAAGTGTTATTGTAGTTATTGAAGAGCAAACAGTTACTTCCACAACGGAACACAAACTGTTAAGTACGTTTGTGTCTTAATAATTTTATTCTTTTCATTCCATTTTGTTTAATACTAAGCTTATTCTTTTTTAAAAGATTGTGCAATTTTAATTAACATTATTAATGTTTAAAATAATATTCTTTGTTAAGTACACATTTAAATAATATATTTACAAACTTGAAATTTGCAAATATTGTGAAGAATAAATTATAATAATACTTTTCCGGAATGAATCGTATATTTAAATGTTTTAAATATTAACAATCGTCAGTCGATTATACTTTTACTTTATTATGATTATCCTTGATTACCTAAATATTGCTTACACTAAACAATGGATTACGTTGATAAATTAATTATAATTAGCAAATTATCTTTCTCGTCAAATAGTAGTAGTAGTAGTAGTAGTTGTTGTTGTTGTTGTTGTTGATATTGTGTAGTGTTAATAAGCACCATGCTATTCTCGATTGGAGTCATTAGCGACTGTTAGGCCTGTATCTAAGATACATAAGCCAATTTTATGTATAATTTCGAAACGTAAATTAGGGTATTATAGCTGGAATTAATTAAGATTTATATCTCTAATGAGTATTAAAAGTCTGACAAAAACGTTTAAAAGAGTTTGCTCAAAAAGGAATGTCAAAGCCTGAAAAAACTATGTACTCAAATTATCTTTATAAATATGCATTTTCAAGTTATCAAGATATAAATTTATATTTGAAGTTATATTTATCAAGAACTTATATTTGTATTCCTGACAATTGGAGATTTATTTTGTAAAATTTGGACAAAAATTGAATATTTTGTAATAGCCATTTTTCTTACATTTTTAATAAATATTGCTTTACTCCAAAACCAAAAAACGCAAAAACAATTACATACTATAAACATTTAGTTAATTCTCTTTTACTTGAGACTTATTGCACCCTTTCACGATAATATATTCCAATCCACTGAAAAAGTGTATGATTAAATGATTTATATTAAATTATATTGAGATAGGGTTTATTTCTTATTGACATGTAAAGTTATTGTTTAATATTTCGTTTACTTACATCAAAATAAAAAGAATTTTGAATTTAAAATGTGACTAAATAATATATGATTGCTTTTCACTGAAAATATGAGAAAAAGATAAATAAAGGTTTGCTTGAATTTTTAATTATATCGTTCACTACAGTTGACGAACATTTAAAATATTTTTACAAAAAAATAGTATTAAATTACCTGAATCGTTCTTTTTCCCTAGACTACTAATTGCTTTATTTAAATTGAAATTTTTTTTTATTGAAATTGACACACATACGAGAGATAATTAATTACAGTAGTGGTAGCCTACAGTTCTGAATGTATCTTGTAATTACCAAAAATGTTTCCAACAACATCTGTTTATATCTGAAAAAGCAATTGAAATTCCGTTAAATACAAATACAACAAAGCAAATGTTTGTAGTCAAGAATTATTAACAATAATTA
Source organism: Magicicada septendecula (assembly GCA_034769895.1). NCBI lineage: Eukaryota > Metazoa > Arthropoda > Insecta > Hemiptera > Cicadidae > Magicicada > Magicicada septendecula. Next base: position 28,083,641 of record CM068375.1, read on the forward strand.
AAACTTTGTTTGTTTGTTGGTTAAGAATTATTTTAACTCAAAGGCAGTTTTGATTTTCTTTCGTTTGCAACTAATTTATCGCACTCAAAGAATTTTTTTATCACTTTGACAGACTTTCCAAAGTTTAAAGTTAATCGTAAGAAACTAATTTAAATTTCCAATAAACCTTCAAATCGAATCAACCAGCTTTTTCGTCGATAAAAAGTTAGAATACATTTCTTCTTAACTCTTAAGTTTCACTGAAACGCTTCTTCAAAACCTTTTTAATGTTAAGCAAAAACTAAAATAAATCACTTTTTACTGATTTGGTTCTTTGGTTGTATCTGTTTTAGCATCGTAATGGGCTTTATTTTCGAGACCACTGGATTAGACATGGTGCTTGGAGTTCTGTTGCTCATCTGGATGTTCTACATGTACTTCAAATCATGTTACTTGTACTGGAAAAACAGATCAATTGCGTACGAGGAACCCAGTTTTCCGTTTGGAACAGAAAAGGATATTGTGTTTTTTAGAAAAACATTTAGTCATCACTTCGAATCTATTTATACAAAATTCAAAAAAGAGAAAGTTGTTGGTATGTTTTCAAATACCACACCTTATCTGCTGATAAGATACCCGGAACTGATAAAACACGTCATGACAAAAAGTTTTCATCATTTTGTTGACAGGGGTTTGCTTGATCCTGAGCTTTTGAGCCCGGTGCAAAGGAATTTGTTCAATATGGAAGGAGAACCTTGGAAAAGAATGAGAAATAAACTGATTCCGGCATTTACGTCTGGAAAAATGTAAATGATGTACTGTCTGATGGAAGCTTGTGCTGACGAATTTGTGAAAGCTCTGGAACAGATCGCTGTAAAGGACGGAAAGTTTGTAGTAAAAGATCTTACCGCGTGCTTCACAACCGACGTAATAGCAAGCTGCGCTTTTGGATTGAAATCGAACTCGATTCAGAATCCCGATAATGAGTTTAGAGAAAATGGTTAATAAGATTTTTACAGCGCCAAAATTGCTGGATATAATGAAATCTAGAATTGCCATGGCAGTCCCACGACAATATACAAAGTTTTTCAAACCAATTTCTAACGATGCGGAAGGTTTCTTTCTACAGATTGTTGCTGACACGGTAGCGTACAGAGAAAAAAATGGCGTCGTGAGGAACGATTTTATTGATATTTTAATTAAAATTAAAAATAATAAAAGTCTGTATGAAGACGAAAGTAATGGTTCCAGCAACGGCCACAAAGACATTGCAAACAACGAACCAGGTGAGTTTGGAATCTATGTTACACACTTAAGTGATAATATGTTTTTAATGCTAGTAAAACATAAATATTACAGAAAGCCGTCATGCCTGGTCCATTAAATATAAATTATAGCGGGAGAAAAGCATCCTAACAACACTGTCTATAAAACTGAGGGGTAATGTTTGCTTTCAATAAAAATACTGTACTCATTGGCAACCAGATTTGGCTCACTAATGAACTGTCTATGTATATTAATACAGATATTCATATTTGCTCATTTTTTCTTGTATATTTTATATCATTATTAATAATAATCTTTTTTATACAAGAATATATTTTATTATTTTGTTAATATTACAATGCTTCAATAGTATTTAACTATCATTAGTCTTTATACTGTTTTATTAGTATTAATATCACAAAAGGATTATTATTATTATTAATAATAATAATATAACACAGATATGTATTAAAATAATACGAAATTTTTTAGAAATGGTTATTTTATTATGGAAAAGCAGCACACATTCAGACTCGCATTTTCAGATGTATCCACGCTTCACAAATACACAAAACACAGTTACCACAAAACGTCTACACACCCAGGGTTAATACACCTACAGCTATGTCACAATTCACTGGAACACCCGGACATTTATTCATCATCTTTAAAGAGTAAACCAAGGAAGGTTTGTTCCGGTCTCAAACAGGCAAAGAGTCTAGGAGCTGGTCACTCCAGCGCTTCCTCGGACATCCCACACATCTCCGTCCCTTCGGGCTTATAGTTCCATAGTTGTTTGGGAATGCGGCAGTCATCTATTCGATAAAGATAATCCTACCAATTCAGCCGATACTAGGAAATCATGTCGAGTGTACTCATAATATTCAGTTCCTGCGGTGTATCTGTGTTTCTTCTATGATCTTGGAGAGTGTAACCTGCCACGTGCCTGAGAAGTCTCATTTCAGCCGCTTGGATATGACTGGCCTGGCCTTTCGTTAATGTCCAATTCTCAGACCCATAAAGAAATGCGAGAAGGGCCATAACCTTGTAGAATTTTAGGCGTGTTTCTCTACTTGCTGATTTAAGGGTTCGCCTGATGTTCCCGCACATAAGGTTGAACTTATGCAACTTGTTCATCACGTCGTTGTTTGTATTTTAAGACACACTGTAGCTCAGCTATTCAAAATATGCTGAATTATTCTAGGGCATTGCCACCTATAACAATTTTTGCCCGTACGGGATCAGTTCCACGGAAAGCCATTACATTGGTCTGAAGTGTGGATATTTATAATCCAGAGTCTTTGCAGATTCAATTTAACAAACGTATACCCATCTGCAACCTGTTTTCAGAGTCCGGAAAATTACTCCGTTTCTTTAATGAATAATTTTACAAATAATAATTGCTAATTTTTGGCAAAAAAGTCACTTAAAGTTTTATAAAAAGTTAATTATGATCAAAGTGAAAGTGTAATTAACGAATGGTTCCCAAGAAAAGCAGTTATTTACTCTTCTTCTTCTTCTTCTTCTTCTTCTTCTTCTTCTTCTTCTTCTTCTTCTTCTTCTTCTTCTTCTTCTTCTTCTTCTTCTTCTTCAAGGATTAAGCCTTGGCGACCTGTTCCGGCTTTATAGGATTTATTCCCATCTTTTCTTTGGTCTTCCTACGCTTCTTCTTCCAGCTAGTTTGTATCTACTTTTGGTAGTAATTACAACCAACAACAATTCGTTGGTTTACTAATGTTAAGGAATACTAATACAAATGAAAAGTAATTATTTTTGTAGTTAAAGTAGTACAGTTGGTTAAAATTAAACACTCATAATGATAATTGTTGCTATAAGTTATGATACAAAAATTGCTCAGAACTGTACTAAAAATAACTTATTATATAAATGGTAAAATAGTTTTACATTTTTTCTTGTCCGTCTGGTGGCCTTTTCTCTTTATGTAAATCTACGCGTTTCGGGACATATGCCCCATCATCAGGAATATCCCTTGGTGAAGTTCGTCGATTATTAAAATATTAAAAACACTTTATATACAATTTTACACACATAACAATAAATATAAATATAAACACAAAAATATACATAAAATCCCCAAACTTGAGAACACGCGATATCGTTGGTGCGCACCACGACATGCTATAGTCGACTGCTGTGGTCATGTTGTTATAGGTCGTGCACTATGGACCTTGTTCTGTATTCTTATCGCTGTGTCGTATAGTACAAGGTCCATAGTGCACGACCTATAACAACATGAGCACAGCTGTCGACTATAGCATGTCGTGGTGCGCACCAACGATATCGCGTGTGTTTTCAAGTTTGGGGATTTTATGTATATTTTTTGTGATTTATTGTTATGTGTGTAAAATTGTATATAAAGTGTTTTTAATATTTTAATAATCGACGAACTTCACCTAGGGATATTCCTGATGATGAGGCATATGTCCCGAAACGCGTAGATTTACATAAAGAGAAAATGCCCCCAGACGGAGAAGAATAAAGGTAAAACTATTTTACTATTTATATACATATAAGTGGCCTGGATACCAAAAAGCATGGATCTAAATATAACTTATTTATATCATGAGGACGCACAATGTAATTGTCTTGACGTTTAGTGTAAGAAAATAGTCTTGGGTTCATAATTATGATGCAGTAAATACAATTATTATCCCAACGTCTGTCACAGGTCTTACACTTGAAGAAATGACCGCTCAGGCGATTCTGTTTTTCGCTGCCTGTTTTGAAACTTCCGCTTCAACGCTGTCCTTCTGTTTGTACGAAATATCTATGAACCCGCAAGTCCAAGCGAAATTGCGTAAAGAAATCGACGAAGTACTGTCAAAGCATAACGGAAAGCCAAATTATCAGGCTCTACAGGAGATGACTTATATGGAAGCGGTTATCAATGGTAATGTTATTTGAATAATAAACTTATGTTTAGTGGATATAAGATTCATGAACAAAAAATAAAACTGTTACTCAGTCCTACATAAGCAACTCCCGATCAACAACTTTGAGCGTTTCAGTTAGGATGAAAAGTTCTTGAGGATGAGATGAAAAGCTCGACAGTGCTAATCGGATGTTTTCTATGTGGTAGTGGGAGCTTTACTGTTTGTTAATACAGTATCAGTAAAATTTAAAAATTTATTTATTTTTGTTTTATAATTTTTATTTTACTACACTTTGTAGAAAAATACTTAAAGTAAAAGAGATATTTGTTGTTTTAATATTAATAATTATATGGTGGAATAGTACTACATTACTATTATGATAATAAGAGTTAATAATAGCTCAATTAAGCCGTCAGTGCTACACAGTAGCGACGCGCGGACGATAACACTGGGGCACCAACAGAAGATAACGAGTTCTGAGAACAAAGACCTAAGTAAATGTCCGATGGAGTATTTGTTACAGAATTTATTTTTGTAATTTTATAATTAAATATAGGTCTAGGATTTGCAAAAATACAAAAAGTGGCAGCTATTTTTTTATTTCTATATAATGGGACAAAACTGAGTTTTGGGTAAGTAGTAGGAGGCACATCTGTTGAAAGTACTCAGTCTGAGAGCAGAATTGCAATTATTATTAGGTCTGCTCCTTTTTAGAATGTATTCATCTATAATTAAGGTCTTTCATAAATGAATAATACTTTGCAGAATATAATTACCTGGAACGCTCAAGGAAATTTGAATTGTTTGTAACGGTATGTTAATTATTTTATTTTAAAAACAGTAGATATTTTATTATATTTTATTTATTTTTATTATTTATTTTATTTTTCTTTCGAGACATTGATTAGATCACATTTGTGAAACTTTGTGAACACCTTCTTTTATTAGTTGAATTAAAATATTAACACATATTTTTAAGATTTATTGTTTCTTTCATAATTAAAAAAACAAAGCGTAAGAATTTGGTATAAACACATTGAATTATATTATGAACTACTACATGGCTCAGTTAACATAGAATCTGGAGAGGGGAAGCGTAGCAGCACTGCTACTGCCAGTTGCGTGGGGGTTCAGTACGTTCCCTTACGCTACTTGACGTTTGTACAGTCAAAGTAAAACTCATACGCGACTAGATAATTTGCTCGTGCAAAAATTAAAGTTAGAGCATTATAATACTTAAACTGTACGCATATGGTGTCAAAATTGTTATTCTACACTGTTTCAAAAATTATTAAATTACTTTAACCATAAACATAAACAATATGAGCAATAAACTCCACAATTTCAAGTAGGTAAAACCAGTAACCTGTAAAACATAACTAGTTGTGTCTCTGTTGTTGATCAACATAAATGGATTATTGTTACTTCAGTTTGGAGCTTAATATGTCAATAAGGCTATTCGATGATTAATTTTTTTTTGTACTCTTCATACATGTATAAAGTTTTGTTACTTTTGCTCATGATTTTTTCGAATTACAACATGAATCGTTAGCTGGTAGAGAAAGGTTTTGCTATTATAAATAGTAGTTCTATAAACGAGTGAAATTATATGGAACAAGTGAATTTAATTTCTATTCAATTAGCAAGTTTCTAACGTGATATTGTGTGTACCACGTTATAAACACGATATCACATTATAAACTAACTAATTAAAGTTAAAATAAAATTAACTGATTAAAAGTTATACCATTTTTGGTTTTATTTTTTGTTTTATTTTTATTGAGTAAAGTACTTAGATTTTTGAAATAATTAAAATCGGATTAAAGTATGTAATTAATGAGTCTATAGAGAACTTTAATTATTCTTTAAAGTTATCACTGTATTATTCTATTTAGTATTTAATTTATAAATAAGTGTTCCATAGTAGGAAATAATGAATTACCTATTACTGATACTTCAGGACGTTATGAACAACAAGATCTAATCTTTTACAAAGGATAGGTTGACAAGTCGGTAAGTATTAATAAGTCTGAACAAAGTGGCTAATCTTAGAAAGCAATAACGGTATATTGGTAAAGGGTAGGGCGTTATTGTTGTGGATCAGGTAAGTTATTTCCGTCAAAGACAATTTACAAAGGTACTTTCATAATAGTTTTTATGGTAGGATATATAAGAGAAATATTTCAAACAAAATGACTGATTTTGTTCTGTCTCCAACAAAACAGGTTTTACGTACGAAACAACAATGATCAGTATCACTGAGTAAATCATAATTGTATTTATTTGGAACTCGATGTAAACAATGAAGTAATGACACTTTGCTTTTTACGTTTTTTGTAATTCTCAGTTTGGCTATAATGCGCATATACTAATTATTGTGTGTTATTCGTTAGTAGGCCTATTAAAGACAGAATTATTATCACTACTAATTCGTGGTTGTGAATTAAATTACCTTTTAATAAATAATGGAATAAATCTTACCTTGATGAAATATTTAGAAGCGTATCTTGAGAAGTTGCATTCAAGTGTCTTTCAAACAATTATATCACTAAAACTATAACTTTGTCTTATTTTTTAAAACATAATACCGCGAGAAATAAATTAAAACGCACATGCTAATGTGTACCGGAAAAAACATAACATTGTAAATAATTAGTAGTAAAAAAAAATAGTTGGAATATTCACTCAAATTCACTTCACTCAACACAAATTTTATGTTATGAAAGCACTGATACAGTTTTCATATTAAGTGGCATTCTATTCTAATTCTTCAACACCAGACATTTCACATCCATCCGATAAATTACTAAAGCATTCACTGTCGTCGTCTGTGTCAGTGGAAGTGTCATAAGATTCTTCTCCCCCAACCGATATTATAATCTTCTCTATTTCGTCTTCCATCAAAGCATCAGTTTCCCAGTATTTATCTTCCTCACTTTTTACATGCTGTATAGCTTTCTTCCAGTCACTTTCTGAAATAGAAGCAATAACATTTTCGGTGAGGTTTTTAATATCACCTGCTTTCTGATCGACGTTGAATTTTGCTACTTGTCCCTTAACTATGTTCCATACGTACTCGATGGCATTCAGGTTGGAGTGGTATGGAGGCAATCTTATCACTTCGTGCCCTTTTTCTTTAAAAATCGTATCTACTTTATACGTTGGTGATGGCTTTCGAAAACGAACTATTTCCAATAATTCACTTTTCGTCATATCTTCTGAAAAACTGACTCCCATTTTTCTTAGCCACTCCTGGATTTCCGCTTTTCGAGAAGCTGTAGTCGGCGGTTTGTTTTCTTGTACCCTGTGGTATGGTGCATTGTCCATAACAACTAAAGACTTTTCTGGAAGGTTTGGCAACAGTTTTTCCTTAACCCACCGAGAAAAATTTTCAAATTTCATCTCGTGGTGGTAGTCTCCACTTGTAGTTTGAGACTTGAACATAAGTAAGGCTTCAGGAATGAAACCTTTCTCCCAACCTGCATGAATAATGATCCAGCGTTGTCCAGTGCTATTATTTTAAAAACTCCACTAGTTGCAGGATCCTGCCAGCACTTGTGCACTGTGTAAGTGGGATGGATGAATGTCTGGTCGAGAAAAATAACAGATCGCTTATTGTCACAGGTGTCATTCCTCCTAATCCTTCGTAGGTATCTTGCTCGCCATGCAACTGTTTCGTTTCTCTCCATCAATATACTTCCTTATTTTTACATTTTTTAAATCGGAATCCAAGCCTATGTATAAGTCTGCGTAAAGTTTCCTTGCCTCCCTTAAAATTTAAGTCACTTTTTAATTCAGAAAGAACCGATTGTAACGTAGGAACCTGCTTTTTAATAGTATAAAAATTCTGTATCGTACGGCGGACTGCACATAAATCAAAATCATCTAAAACAATTTTTCTTGTACTCTGCTGACGTGTCTTTCCAGGAGTGCTCAGTTTTCTACCAGTCGATTTTGACACTTTTATCTCTTTCCGTATCTTACAAATTGTGGTTTCTGACTTTCGTGTTGCAGCTGCTGCTCGCTTTGTCGCGTTGTTTATAGGGTGCTTATAACAACCACTGTACTTTTCTTCATCAAAAAATTCAGTAACTCGCCAAACTATTTAGCGTCCTTGACTGCGAATTGTGGCCTTTCTTTGTTACTTGTCATCTTTCAATTCTACAGTTAATGAATTTTAAAAGTGTGGTGTTAAAAGTCTGGAAATTACACTGTATAAAAAGTACAGTATAAAAATTACACTCACAATACTCACAAGTAGTAAATATAAATTCAAATGAAAAAACTCTGTAACATAAACACGCACAAATATTAATTATACCGCAGATCAATGCTACGATACTCTCAGTTAGTAAATATAAATTCAAAGACAAACTCTGTAACACGAACACACACAAATATTAATTAAACCGCAGATCAACGATACTTCCAATTAGTAAATATAAATACAAATGACAAACTCTGAAACACGAACACGCGCAAATATTAGACTAGTACTTGTAACGTAAATCGATGCTCACGATATTCACCGCTGGGAAAACATACATTCAAATGACAAACTTTTGAGTATGACTGTAAACTGCTTGGTTGGGTGAGACGCGATTGCGCATTTGTCTCTGAACTCCGTTAGTTCACATTTTTCCTGCATGTTTTGTTGACTCGGTCAGGTAGTACATGATGCGTTAATAGGATTGTTCTTCTTTCCTTAGTTTTAATTAAAATTTTAAATTTCTTCAAGTGTCTACGTAATTCAACCAACCATATGGTATTTTTAGCGCCGTTCAGAGCGTTTGTGATTGTTCATCATCAACATCATCATCATCATCATTATCATCCTCAAGGTTTAAACCAAGAATGCTTTGTTCCAGTCTCAAACAGGCAAATATTACAGCTGGTCACTCCAGCGCTTCCTCGAACGACCCACATCTCTCCGTTCCCTCGGCTTACAGTTCCATAGTTGTTTGGGGATGCGGCAGTCATCCATTCGGCAAAGATGTTCCCACCAATTCAGTCGATACTAGGCGATCCTGTCGAGTATACTCATAATATTCAGTTCCTGCCGTATATCTGTGTTTCTTCTATGATCATGAAGACTATACCCTGCCTCATAAATCTCATTTCAGCCGCTAGGATGCGACTGGCCTGGCCTTTTTTTGATTGTTAATGTTCGTAAACTTTGTTTCACAAAATAATGTATTTTCTATTTATTCATAAATTCATAATTCAATCTTTCACACATTCGTATAACTATTGCTGTAGTGAAAAATTTTTCTCAAACTGCGAGAACCACATTTAAAATCACAATTAGGATACTAAACACCTTGACGCGAGTTCTCATTGGTAGGTGTAATATACAGATTTGTGTCAACGTTAACAGTCCACACAATGTCTGTCTGTGACCTCTTGGCGGGAACCCAACGTGAGACTTGGAAAACGTCAGCATCGCTCAATCTCTGATCCAAATAGTCCTACGTGGTTACGTATTCATATTTCGAGAAATAACTATATACGAGGCTCAGTTGAAAAGATCGCGGAGCGACATCTATAGCTCAGTGCTAGAATTAAAATCTTTTGTGTGCTGTAAGACGTATATTTCACGTAAACACTTGTTAATTTCCAGGTATAATTTTCGATTTATTCATTTTTTACCAGCTGTTTGAAATTTTGCTGTCATTCGTGTTTTTAAACTGCACAAAATCAAACATCGTATTGTGACGAATTCTCTGTTAAAACAATTTAGCGCTAATGGAAAATCAAAACAGAACTGTAAGTGTGTCAGGAAATGCTGCGCCTTCAGAAACAACGGTAACTGGGACATACACTAGAGTTTAAACTTGGTCGTACAAGCACTGAAGACTATCCCAGCCGTGGACGTCCAAAAAGTGCTACAAAAAATGGCATTATTAAAAAAATTTCGTAGGGTGTTGGAAGACCGCAGAATGGATGACGTTGCCGAAATCATAGGCATCTCATATGAGCGTGTGCATCATACTTTAACTCTAGAACTTGGTGTGAAAAAGCGTTGTGCAAGATGGCTACCGCATCTGGAGTTGTTACATTTTTGGGGTGGCCAGTGCGATCACATTTTCAATGCCCGTACGGCCACGTTTAAACTCAAGTGCCTACTGCAAACCGTTGGTTTTGAAGTCGCAGCATCTCCCGACATATTTACAATTTCGTTTTGAATTTCCGTTGAAGCTAAACAATTTTTAACAAAGAATCACACCACGATGTTTGATTTTGTCCGTTTTTCAAAACACGCATGACAGGTCAATTTAAACAGCTTCTAAACAATGAATAAATTGATAAATAGATTTGGAAATTAACAGTAGTTTACAAAATACAAGTCTTGCAGCACTCGAAAACTTTTAGTTTTACCGCTAACCTACATATGTCGCTCGGCTAACTTTTTAACTGACCTTCGCCTGATATATGTAAATTAATCATTGTATACATATATTAAAATATTCATAAAAAATACAGTCAGAAACAACATTTTATAATATTTCTGTAATATAGACATTCTGACATACACAAAAATATAATACACAAATATTTCTGAAAATGCATTTTTGTACATCTTCTTCTTCTTCGCCACGTGAAGATACAGGTTTGCAGCCTGTTCCGCCTTCACTGAAGCCATCATTCCCTGTGTATTTACGCATTTTATCTATGTAGAAGTGTTAAAACATGTATAACGAAAAATGGAAAACTGTTTCAAATATTTAAACGTTATTTTCTGTAAGTGTATAGCTTTACGAAGCGAAATAATTGTTTAGCCTTTATGTACCAATATATTTGTTTCTACAATTCCATCGCAAACTCTGAGTAGCTAAGACAGCGGGCTTTGAATAGCACTGGGATACCAAATTATATGTTATTCCGTATGCTTTGTGATGTCATCAAACGAATAGTAAATTACTTTTCAAAACAGTATAGTTATATTTTTCAGTATGTTTATTACAGTACGTTAAGCTTATGTTTATAGAACGACAGAAGGGTAAAACAAGTCAAGGTTTAATTATTGTTTTCCAGAAACGTTACGTCGATACCCGTCTTTGGGCATGTTGTTTCGTCAGTGCACAGAAGACTACAAATTGCCAGACCTGAACCTAGTCATACCTAAAGGCATGAAAGTTATAATACCCGTTTATGGCATCCACCATGATCCCCAATATTATCCTGACCCCTACAAATTTGATTCTGAAAGGTTCACTGACGACAAAATAAAAACCAAAAACAATTACACGTTCATACCGTTTGGAGAAGGACCCAGGATGTGTATAGGTGAGCAGCATATTTTTTATTATGCCTTACTTTATTATATTAGATGCTAGTATAGGTATATCATATGCACTAATATTATACAAATAAAACTTTAACTACTACGTTAAGAATAATTTTAAATGTAGAAGAGTTTTAAAACTCTTTTGTGATATTTTCTGTAATTTTGTTTATAGTTGTAAGCTCTGAATTGATTTTTAATATAAATATCATTGATCAGTGACACGTATTTGTGAATGCACTTTAAATGTAACCACTTTTCAGAAATGTAAACTTTTATAACTAGTGTGATTGCTGTGAAATTTTGACATTACTATGGATACGTTCTGGCCAGGCATTTTTAAGGCGTTGTATGTTTGGCAAACCTTCAGTAACTGGTAGTTGATCACGATGTATTCTCACTTTTCAGCTTAATTACTGACAGTTTATTAACGGTAGGCAGGGTCACAGGGTGTTTTGGAAATCGACATACAGGGACGGCTATCTGCTCCGGGATTCCAACCATCATCGTGGCAAAAACGGGTGGTTATGAAGACACTTGTTCGTCAAGCGTTACGGATCTGGAAACCGCACATCTGAGGGACGAATTAAAGCACCTGGATATTACCCTGCATGCTAATGGATACTCGGTCACCGAAATCCACAGAGCTATGCGACCGAGGACAACTCACCGGCCCATTAGTGCTGAGGAACGAACAGAACCAGGGAAAGCTTTTCTCCCAAATAAAAACAAAGTGTCGGACCGGACAGAGAGGTTACTGCAAAGACAAAACGTGAATACCGTATTTAGACCAACACAGAGCATCAAACAACATCTGAAGTCAGCTAAGGATGCAAGAGACCCACTGGCTTCGGGTGGCGTACACGGTATCCCGTGTTCGTGCGGATAAGTGTACATTGGCACGACAAAGCGCAGCGCGAAGACTCGCATCGTTGAACACAGGAGACCCTGTCGACAGGGAGAGTCGGAGAAACGAACGCTTGCGGACCACCTTCTGGCCAATGACGACCACGTGGTGAAGTTTGAGGAGACGAAGATCCTTTCCTCTACGTTTCACTATCCTACGCAGCTACACCGGTAAGCGATCAAGTATAAACACAATAACATCCTCAACAGGAACGAGGAGTGCTTGAGGCTGAATAAGGCCTGCTATCCGTAAATCAGATGTTCTCGAATCGCTAGCACGGACGTAACATCTAACTCCGTTGTTGACACAGGCGTGCAACAGGATTGGCCAAGCCCTTGCCCAGTCAGATAACTGTCCGCACACGGGCGGCTATGTAAGTGCGAACGTTTGGGGTCGCTCCGTTACACCTACGAATGGCGTCTCCATCTGCCTCTTCCTTCTCACACCCGGCTACCAACTACATGATGCACACAATTAGCCCAGCATGGACTACTCTTCCATCTACGTACCTCCACCTTGTCAAAAAAGGTCGCCCTGTTATTTAGTCGCCAGTGAAGAAGGACACAAGACCCACTGAATATGACTGCCGCAGGTGCAGTCAAAACGTTTGGCTCTACAAAAAGAGGACCGTACCCAACATCCCGGGAAATTATTTTACTGAAAATTTATTAACTTATTTTAGCCATAAAATTTTAAGAAATTTATTCATAACAATAGAAAAAACTCAAGAATTTTAAAAACAATGCCTAAACAAATTTGAGCAATAAACACTTTTGCTGAATTACTCTGAGAGTAATGTACGTATATATTGTTACGACGGTCTAGTGATCGTCGTAGGTACAGTGGAAAACAAAATACAAAGACACCAATTAAGTCACTAATCACCAGCTTTAATTATCACAGTTAAACAGTTTTTAATTAACAAGACAGCCTCTTACAACAAATCAAACAAAAATTGTTCGCATGGAATGAAATGTCAATTAATATAAAACACTGTGCTGGACTGCGTTCAGCTTTTAAAACCCGCACGTTCTCCACCACATTTAAAACTCGCTCGACTGCCACTGCTTAGTGATCGCGCGTCGACCAGTGAAGTGAGTTAGTCAGAGACTATTTGTCAAGAGCGGCGACGATATCGGTTCGTTCCCGCACAGCTGATTTTTGGTCTCACAAGGACTGGCATGTCTTAGATTTCGTGGTTAGAATACGCAGTTGATCCTGTCTCATTTATCATCTTACCCTTGACTGAAGCGTTTCGGGACTGGCGGTTTGATCTTCCTTTGTTCGTTTACTTCTACTAGTATGGGAGCTTAATTCTAGAGAGTCCCAAGGTTCTCAGACAAGCCGATGAAGGGGTGTCGGAGGATGACCGTCCACCTGTCGTCCTCCCGTACAGAGAAATAATCTAAGCTCCTCGACGCCGCCAGTTACGAACAGCCCAACAGATGAGGATGCAGCTCCAGAAGTAACCCTTACTGTCATCAGCTGTGTATCTGAACCACATGCCCGGATAGAACCTAAAATTGGAAAACTCAGGTGGGATCTTTCAGTATTATATCATTTCTTCTGACATCTTCTACTTTCCTCCAGTTTAATCTGCAGAAACCATGTGAAAACAGACTTATAAATTGTAAACTCATGAACATTAACCTGTACAGTTTGGTGTGAACATGCATCAGGCATGTGTGAAACTGTAGTCTGGTTTTGTAAGATAGGATCCCATACTAAATTGATTGTGGTTTTACATTATTCAAATATTTTTGATACACTCATGTAAAGGAGGAACACACACACACACACACACACATATATATCTGAGTGAGTAACTTAAATTTAAAGTCACATGAACACTGTTTAAATATAGCTGGGTATGAGCGGGTGATACGAGTCCCCTTATGTAGCTTTTCAATCTTACATAATCTAGTGGGATAGATGATTAACCTACACATTTCGGGGATATGAATCTTAAAACGGGTTTAATGAATTCTTAATTCTGTCTTGATGATTTCTTCCTGAGAACACCGACACTGGAGCTGGGTTCATTATGAATTGGTGTTATCATACTTTACAGGGGACAATGGGTTATTTTTGGATGACTTGATGTTACACCTTGGGGAGATATTGATGTGGTGTTACCAGCAAGGGGGTTTCACCCAAGATAATTACTTGAATTAATTGTGGGTAGTATGTGTATGTTAATGTGTTGTGGTATATGTATGTATGTGTATATTTTTCTCAAGGGGGTTAATAATGTATACTGTATAGTAGCACATGTGTGAATTGTTAACTGAGCTGGCTGATTCAATGCATTGGTAATTAAGAGATCAATAACAGCTTTAAAGCTAATAATTGTTATAGCATGTCATGCAAGTGTTATAAATTTATGAAAGAAACAGAAGCACCAATAAATAAGAAATTTGTTATTGTTATATGAGTATTTCATTCTGCAAGTCCTGTCGCCATAGCCAGTAGACATGTTTCAAATGGTAGCTTGGGTGCCGGCACATTTTATGCTTCATCTAGGTTGAGTGCCTAGCCTTAAAAAAAAAAAAAAAAAAAACTTACACAAGACTTGGGGGAGGCTTCAACACAATTGTATTACAATTGTCCCGCAGGATTATAAAACATAACGTTCGCCAAAATAATTACTTTTCACAAATAACCACTTGAACGCACAGAGTAATCGCCCGACAATAACTACGATCGGCAGTCGAATATATCGCAACTCAAACTGAGCTGAGCGTCGCTGAGTACTTGTATTTATACCCCACCAAAAATCCAGAAACATCCACATACTACGCATCAGCTCTACACTACGACGTAATTGATTGCGGCCTTGACACAGTCCGCGCGCGGACTGGCGACATCTAGAAAAGTCTCGCGAATGCATGTTGAAATCACGTACGCACACAATATTACAGCTGTATATTCTTCTGGAACATTCGAGAAACACGTAGATTGTGCTGTAATATCGTAACGATATTTTTACATTTAAAAAATAAACGTATACTTTATTAGCTTTGTATACAGTGCTACGCTGAGGAAATAAATAGTACCGCCTACGTGACTCTTGGCACGTCGCTGCGCGCAAGGCTGTTCCAGACGTTTAGAGATCATTCTATGCAGCACAATTACGTAATACTACGGCCAGACGTTACTCAACTACTCTATTGACATCGAGGCCACTATCTCCCTACAATGCAAGGTGGCAGAAGCATATAAATAAATACTGGGTTAGAAAGCGGTCCAGTTCAGTTACACCTGGCGAATGTACAAGTGCGCCAGATAATGTTCGGTTTATTGAGAAGTGATTATTTTAAAACTGTAATAAGTTAACATTTATTGTTGGACAAATTTAACTTTCATTATTGTATTGCTTTTTGTTGATTTATAACTACTGTTTATGTTTAATTAAAGTTTGTAAATAGTGACTGGATTGGTGTGAGTTGCTGTGACCGTCGTAACAGTATCCTGTAACCACGTCTGTACTCCCAAACAGTCCTAATCGGAGTCACTCCCTTTCAAGATTACTAGAGCCGACTATGTTCAAAATGTAATGTACACACAAACATGTGCTAGTTAACGGATTATGTTTGTATTGTTTCAGGAAATCGTTTCGCCATGATGCAAATGAAGGTCTGTTTGGCAATGATGCTTTACAAATATGAGCTGTCCGTGACCGAAGACACTCCGATACCTCCTCTCAGCATATCAAAGAAGCATTTCATTACCACTCCGGAATCACCAGTAATACTGAAAATATCTAAGCGAACAGATTAACGGGTCTATTACGTCGGAACAAATTTCACTATACACTGAAACTAGTCTGTGATACATGATACAAATCATATTTGTGTTAAGGTTAATCATTATGAAGTTGATATTAAAGTTATTATTTAATTTTTCACACAAGCCTCACCATATGATGAAGGAGTTTCTGTAGGTCTATCTAGCAAACAGTGCAGTGTCACATTACGATACTGACAAGTGCCACAGCATTGTTTTATCTTATACTTTACATTGCTCTTACATCCGTGTTTTAATATTTTCGTAATGCATTTGCATAAAACATTGTGTAAACATTTACAACTAGAAATTTACAAGTATAAACTTCGTGAATTAAGAAAGACCAAAGCCATGGCCTTCAAAGGTAAATATCCAGTGAGGACTATGATAGGTATAAACAACAGCAATTTAGAACAAGTGAGCCGTTTCAAATATCTCGGCTGTGCAGTAAGCTATGAATCTGAATATGATATAAGAGAGAAGATAAATAAATTTAGGAATATTTGTGGAACGATTCATAGAAATCTTGAAGTAAAACAAGACATAGGACAAAGATTAAATTTTATAAGACTATTGCAATACTTACGTTGATCTATGCGAGTATGTGGGTCATGACAAAAAAAGACAGCGGCAAGATTCAGAGTGCTGAAATGCAGTTTCTTCGGAATACTTTTAATTATACATTGCAAGATAGAATCAGGAATGAAGATATCAGAGCAGAACTCGAAGTAAAGGACATAAATGAAATAATTTCAATTTACAGTAGACAATGGTGGAATCATCTGCAAAGGATGACAGAGAATCGATTGCCAAAAGCAATTTTATAATGTAATTAGGTATTTTATAATATAACTAAGAAGTAAAAGGTAGAGGACGGATAGATAACATTAAGAATTAAATTACATATATGGATGTTTTTGAAATAAAGATGAGTAACCGCGCCCATAGGCGGTGATAAGAAGGGACAAGAAGGATGTTTACCTCAGTTATTGTTTGCGTTGAATATAGAAAGATAAAAGGGATGGTTTTGACAATTTAATGCATTGTAAAATTGTACCGAAAAGGAAATTCCAGTTAAAACTGTGAATGAGAAAGGTTTTACAACGTTAGGTTTTGAAAAGAACACACACACACACACACACACACAGAGAATGTGCTAGAAAAATATGTAACTGTACAGAAATACGTGACTGAAGTCGGCAGTTAAAAGAGGATATTAAAATTTGATGAAGTGCATTTATTAAAGTTGATATTAAAGTTTAGGCAGACTTCAAGTGTGACAAGTTCTGTTGTGTGTTTATTATTTCACGCAGGCCTCAGCATATGATGAAGCTGTCTCTGTAGGCCTACTTGACAGCCAGATTACTGTGTCGCATTACGATACTGACAAGCATTGTCTTATCTTACACTTTACATTGCTCTTTTATCCGTGTTTTAATATTCACTCAATGTATTTGATTCAAACGTTGTGTAAATATTTACAAATAAAAATTTACAAATACAGTCTTCTTGAAATTTAATGAATTATTTTTATTTAAATGGAATAAATATGAGTAACATTTTTCTAAAGTCGTGTTTCCCAACTTCCGTTTATATTTTCTTCCATTCCCACGCAGGCACTAATATGTACTGTAAACTTCCCGTTTCGTAACTGCCGCGCAAATAAACTGGCCTCACTTATTAAAAGATTCATTCTTTTAAGCAAACGTGTACTTCTGTACTTGATTCACCCTCGAACCATAAACTTAAATTAATATTAAATATTATTAGTATTAATACATTAATATTTTTTATATTATAACAACTAAACTCGTGTCTCCCGTGAAAGCCCCAAGTTGTTGGCGTCTAAAAAATGTTATTTCTTTGTCTTGATGCAACCGTATCTCTCGTCGCTTGGTGTCGGCTAAATTCAAAATCCGCTCTCTCGCGACAGTCTTACCAACCTGTAATTCTGGTAGAAAATTTTCACGGTGCTATATTAATGAAATAAACACATAAATATTATTAACTGAAATAATGAACAGGTATTACTTTTGAGTATTGGTTTATTAATTATCGGTTCTGCTTTTAATAGTTACTAAGACATGAAATTATAAAAATACGTAACTTTTTGTTACGGCTTTAAAGAAATTACAACTCAGCGGTTGGCTATGTTGGTTTTGGTCGCTGGCTGACCACGCTATAATGTCGAATTTATATTATACAAACGTGTGATCAGTCGAAGAGTTTTTTTTGATTACGGCAAAAAGGATAACAAAATGATTTTTGAAAATACAATCCTTCACATCAAGTTAATTAAATATTATGATCCTTCTTTACAACAGTTTTCTTAGTATTTAAAACAATAGTGAGTTCAATTTACAAATATAGGTTAAGTTAGATATCGTGTTCAAATATTTTCTTATTTCCCAAAGTGTTAATAATTAATCTGAATAATCTTTTAATAATGATTAGTACATGTTTTATTATTCATTCAGTGTTTCTAGTGTTTGAACCAAGTTTTGGATATTGTGCATTAATTTTGAAGTGTTGTGCTCAGTCTCGTGGGTGCAGTAAATTAATTAAATATTATACATTACAACTTCATCGATGTTTGATGGATTATTTTCATAAGTTCTGGTGTTCAGGTCGTCCTTAATTTATATTGGTTTTATTTTCTCTCATTCTCAATTAAATTGTATAGATCTTGCTAATAGGTTCTGTTCATTTTGTTTTCTCATTTCTATTTAGTATTATTGGTTTTAATTCACCTGGTTGGTTTATTTTCTAATTTTTATGGAGCGACTATTTTGTCATCCGCCCTCTTCTGATGCTAAGAATGGACTCTTAATTAGTTTGTAACGGTTTTTTCTGTTAATGTTGTGTTGTCATGGAAGTCAGCTCCTACTTCTATTGGTTGAAATAATTTTATACTCATTGTTATATATGGCTCGGGTTTTTGCCCAAAATGAATAAATATTTTCTAATTAGGATACTTTCCTTGTATTATTACCAATATTATTTTCATTATTATCATTGAATAGCTTTTCTGATGTAGATTAATTTGACATCAAACATGATTATGTTCTACTATCTCTGGGTTGTTTTAACATTTGGATATTTTTGTTCTTTGTACTTATTTTGTTTATAATTTTGTTTATTTTTGCAATTATTTTGGGTTTGTAATGTTCCTTGGTGTGGTATTTTATGTTTACTTATCTTTTTCCCTTACTGTATACTGTTATTTGTTTATATTTTACAATTTTTGTTCACATTGCTTTAGGCCTAACTTTGCCTATCCTTTTGACATTGTTTTAATCTTTAAATTTACACTTATTACTAGTTTCTTATTGTTTAGTTTTAGCTAGTTTACTCTGATTACGGATTTACATTCCTTAGTATATGAATATTACAGCTTCTCCGACATATTAATGCCTTTTATAGCTAAATTTATATCTTTAACATAAACTGTTTCTTAGGCTTTCATCACCATTCAACATAATATAACTTACTCTTAAGATTATTTCAACAATTATAACATTTGCACATTTCTATAATATTGCTATTATCTTGTCTGCTTTCCTTTATGATATCTTAATAATACTTTCAAACATTTACTATATAATTTTCGTATTGTAACATTCATTTCTTTTTTAGGCCTACTTTTTTTTATCCCATATTACTGGTTTAAAGTTTGATCTGGCCCTTTAACTACTAAGTCTAACTGTTAACAATAATATCTTGAATAACATTAATGTGTTTTTATCATGAATAATAATATAATATAAAGGTATCTTTTCTACTACTGTTTTTGGTCCTTTTCCACCACTAAACTCTAGTATTGATCACTTATTTTGGTGTCTTTATACAGATTTTGTGTTTTATTTTCAATTAATCACTTTCCTTCCGCACTCTCACTTTTATACGAGTTCTTGCTTATATTTGATGTGTTTTATATTTATATTTGGTGTCACACCTTCACTTGTACTGCTTCACTGTACTTAGTTTCAATAGTGTTATACACTTTTATTTTGTTTCTTTATATTAATCACATTGGTGTTATCACCCTTATCACAGAGTATCTATTACTTAGTGTTTATTTGTAATTCGCTCCCTATCCATATCATGCACTCTTGGTTCACTTTGGTCTATGACTATTTTGATTATTAGTCTATCTCTGTTATATTTTATTTTTGTTATTACAATTTTCTGTATCATTGTTTGTGTATTTTATTATTTGTTCATTTCATCATTATTCTATACTTACTTAGCTAATTCTACAACATTTTCTTTTGGTTTGTGCTTTCTATATTCAATGGTACATTCAATTATATTTACTTCTCTTAGATTTTTATTTCGTGTGTTTATTTCATTTAATTTGTCATTTGGCCAATCACTTGTGTTGGGTCATAGTCATTTGTCTCGTTTACGTTACAGTCATTCTAGTGATATTTATTTAAAATTGTTAATTCTTCTTCTTTTATCTACCTTTAGCCGCATGCTTTTCACTTTATATTCTATGGTATATCTTCCCTTGTATTGGGCTGCTTTTGCATACATTCTGCCAGAAATACAACTTTTGGTATCGTAACAATATTAATATTAAGGTCTATTTATACCTTGCATACATTCTGCCAGAAATACAACTTTAATATCTCAAATACTAAGACAAAAACAATGACCTTCCTATGGAAGAACTCTGTAAGAACAAAAATTGCAATTGATAATAGTGTTTTGGAGCAGGTATCACATTTTAATTATTTGGGATGTGATATCTCATGTAGGAATAATAGCGATGTCGAGAGAAAATTAAATAAATTTAGTAACACCTGTGGAACAATAAGACGACTATGGAAGAATAAAACGCAGAGGGAGACACAGCTGACGTTCTATAAGGCCGACTTTAATGTATGGATCGAAACATGGACTCTCCTGCAAAAGATATTTCATAAATACAGACCTCGGAAATGAAATTTTTAGTAACAGTTAAGGAATGTAGTTTGAAAGATCGTGTACGAAACGACGACATAAGGAAAGACCTGAAGTAACAGTTGGTTCTGGATAGAATAAAGGAATGCAGGCAGAATTTGAAGTCCTATGTGGAACGCGTATTCATAAACAAGCGTTTGAAAATGGCCTAGTGAGGACGAGAGATCGTGAAAAATCCTGGAAAAAATGGTCAGAAACTCTGTGAAGTCGGAAACATAGACCAAACTATGAAGTGAAGAAGAATAAGCTGCTTATTTTACACAGCACTCTAGTGTTAATGTTAGAAAAATGTTAAGAACTTGTTTTAATAAAAGCAAAGGGTTGTTTTAGAGCAAACAAATCTCTTTGCTTTAGAGCAGTTTATCTCATTACTTACAAAGAGCTGAATTTGGGTTCTTTCAATGTTGCATTCTATAATGTTTTAAAATTTGCCTAATACACAATAACAAACACAACCTACTGCCTTAACTATCACATCTAAACTATGCACGCGTACTGTTAAAAACTAACAGCGTTGTTAGAGACATGTATACTGACGCCGATAATCGAGATTATTTAAATCGGATATTTTTTTACGCAGAAGGTTTATACAATTTTTAATACATTTTAATGTGTTTTGTATTTTTTAATGGAAGTTCGCATATAAGAAAATTCCCAATAAGATGAAATGGTTGTGACATTTCTATTAAAGGGATTTAAATTAATATTGTTCCTACTTGCCTCAAGACTTTCCTAATTTCTTTAGAGCTACAGCACAATGTGAGCCCTGGCCTCCAACACCAACACTTCTCCAAAGTCTCCTGTCAAGGGGTGCTGAGAGCATAGTGCAATGGTGCAAGTCGCACCACTGGAATTTGGGGGGGGGTTTATTACTACTATTTATTATTACTAAACCTTCCCTGCCATTAATAATTATCTTTTTCCTTTCATAATCCCTTCTTGAAAGTAAAATTTACATGAATTTAAGCCAGTTATATAACCAGGAGCTCAAGTACCACCTTAAAAGCGTCGTAAATCAAACAAATTAGTGAAGAAAAAGAATGCAATTACAAAATTAAGTTATATGATCTTGATAAGGCCTAATATACTACTAATTATGTTAGACCAGGTTTGACCAGGGTTTAACATTTCCCATAATTTAGTTATTGATTAGGCACACTGGAAAACGTTTTGATATTGACAAAAAGAATAACATTAGTTTTTTTGATTCCAATAATTGCTTAAATGGCTTTAGTTTTTCCAACATTTTTGGCTAAAGCCCCAAGATCCACCGTTAACTGCGTGTTATTCCATACCCCCCGTATTGTGATTCCCCCTTACCCGTGAAATCAAATTAGGGGAGATTTCGGAATACTTGAGGGGGAATTGCACCATGGCTTTCGGAGGGATGGGCACCTCTGCCCCTGTCCATTGCTATCTCAGTGTAACCTATCAAATTCATTCTTCTGAGATCTTCCAGCATATCACCTAACTATCTAATCCTAGGTCGGCACCTCATTCTACTTTTATACACTTGCACCCTCAGGATTTTATTTCCATACGCTAATCATCCGTTCGCTCTAGGTGACATAGCCAGTGTATTCGTTGATAATTTATCAATCTTACAATGTCTTCATGATTCAGTATCTCATCTATCTCCGTCTATCGTATCAGGATTTATTTTCCCCTTTTAATTAAAGCTCGAACAAGAGGTTGTGCTAGACGTTTTCTCTAGGAGGCCACAAACGTATTGGCTTACTGTATGAGGTCACAAAAACAAATTTATAATTTTCTATAGAGTAACATATATAACAAAATTAAAATTAAGTAATTGGAACAAGGGAAATGCAGACAAAAAGTTTGCTGTTACTACTTAAGAGAAATGACGCTGTAAAGAAGAAAGAGGTTGTTTCATTTACACAATAATTTTCAGTAGCAGTTATCCAGTTGCTACATGCAAATAGGCTACGTACAATGACTGGTTACTACTAACTCTGAGAGGACCATACAAACCTCAAGTACAGACTCAAGTGCGTTCACTAAAACAAAAGTGTCCTCTTATCTGTCTTGTTCTTCATTGTGTATTCTACGCCTTGGGTTGATAAGAGCTGAAATAAACTCAACAAGTCTTACACAACGTCTTGTGATTACTTTGTTTTACTACCAAACCCTTACAACACCCAGACATTGTCTAATTTTAGAATTCATTTCCTCAAGTTCCAGTAATACAATTATCTTTTTTATTACTTAGAGCTTTATTTATTTATTCAGTCAATTTTCTAGTGAACAAACATATTTTTTACACTCATATTTGCTAACGTTATTCTTGTAAATTATTAATAAGTAACATTTTCATTACAAGAATATATAACATATTTTATAATATTTTACAGCGTTTCGATAGTTTAAACTATCACAATCAGAAATTACAAATTAATAAAAAATGTTTAAATCAATTGTTAGTAGCAGTTGTTTTAAAATTTAGTCTACATGCTATTGCATGTAGACTAACTTTAATGTATGTTTTGTATGTATCTATATAAAAAATTTTATTTATAGAGTGAAATATAATCAAAGATTTTTTATTTTAATAAATTAATAATTTTGAAATTAATATCATTTTTGGTATTAATCTAAATTTGTTCTGGTATTAATTTATTATTTACTTTATTTTTAAATATTTCTAAATTTTTCCATAAGCTCAGTTTTGGACCTTTGGAAAATGTGTTTTAATAAAGTGATATTATTTAAATTTAGGAATGTGTGATTATTTTAAATTGAATGCGTAGTTAAATTTGATATATCTATATCTGGTTTTAAATATGAATTTTGGTGTTGAATAAATCATTCTTTTCAACTTTTTTGCTTTGGCCTACATACAAAGTTTTACGGTCACAGCTTTTTGTAATTTCTGATGAACTATCAAAATACTGTAAAATATTCAAAACATATTATACATTCTTGTAATGAAAGAATATTTAATTGTAATATTCATTCTATTTATTAAACATATTTTATACAATATTCACATATATTTTTGTAAGTGGATCTTATTAAACAAATAAAGTAAAAATTTGAGTAAAAAGGTTTACTCATGGGGACGAAAATGTTAGAAAAAAATTAATTAGTAAAGATTGTGTTTAGCATAAATGGATGGACGTTCGGGGGGGGGGGTTGAAAATAACCTTGGTTAACATCTGAGAGAAATTTCTAATGTTAGACTAGCTCAAATTTAGTTGCAACTTCTACTATGCATTTTGTGTTACACAAGGAAAGAGAATAAGATAGTATTAGTTAGACGAACGTAAATAACAAAGTTGGAAATAATTTTGCTATAACTTAAAATATTTTTGAACAATTAGTTTTTATCCCATAAAATTCGTTACACTATTTGTATGTTCTCCAAGAAAATAACACTTTTTTAAAGATTTAAATAGTAATATAGTTTTTCTTACACATTTTTGTGGGACTCATGCTGTTACCAGTTCGAAAACGTACATGTACATTCTTCTCCCTTCAGCTTGGAAATCTCTTCTGGAACTCCCTCCATTTTTCTGTAACTTACAAGAATCAATCCCTTTCCCTCATTTATTTCCCTATAGATCGTGAGTTGATCATAGAAGAGTAGGAGGGGGTCCAAATTCGCCACACTTGAAAAACTAAAATTTCTGTTATATTTCGTAATAAACAATATTAATTTTCTTTAGATAAGCTGCCCAATTTCAGATATTTGATAATTTTCAGACTATCTAAACTTTTTCAAAATTTTAAATTACGTAAAGATCGATTAATACGTTTATACTGACATCCAAAATAGAAAATTAAGTTAATCGTATCGTGGCCTTAGAGGAGAAGACAGATCCATTGTAACTAACAATTTGGGAACGACGCCCAGGAAGGAGATCACCAAATAAGCACTGTAAGGTTAACGTCACCATAGCCCACGCATCAGAAGAGGAAGCGGTCGACAGAGATAGCTGGAGCAGGTAACGGATATTTCTTAACTTTGTGATTAGGTCAGAAAGTTAAAACTCTAGGAGATTATAAGTTAACTGTTAACTGTGATTACTGTTTTTCAGTTGGATCCATAAGCATTAATCGTGTTAAAGTTTTGATTTTATCTTAATTGGAAAATGTAATACAACTATAAAAATTAACTCTCGTTTGATTGTGTGTGTATAGGCTTACTTGTACTCAAGCGAACGAGTCGCAACGGTCCGTATAATTAGCTTTTGCATTTATGCTAGTTGGCAGAAACGCGCCCAATGTCAACGCAATAAACAAATAAACAACACAACAACAGCGTACACTTTGTTACAGCCCATTAGGCTCTCTGGATAATTAACTCTTTACTAATTAACAGCTCCCTATTTGCCCATGAGTTTAAAATGCGTTTACACAGATTAATGTCTGTCTCTCTCAGTGTTTTTCCTCATTTGTTAGCTTATGGCAGTCTGTACATCGTGCAGCAGTGTAGATTGAGAATACTAATATATATATATTCATACACTTTTTACTAAAGTCTATTTCTGGATGCGTATATAATTTATTTAATATTAATAATTTCTTTACCTTAAGATGTTATTCTCTTGTTTGGATATGTTTTCAGAACCCTATTATTCCCATCCTTAGCCATCTTAATTTTGTATCTTGTTGAGTACTTGTGTTTTGTTTGGTTGTTGCTATGGTTTCCTGTTAATTTTTGATATTTTAAATTGGTATTATTGTGTGTGATTGTGGTGTATATAATAGTTTTTGAGTATTTTCGATGTTGAGTGCTTTGAAATACACATAAACTCAAAAATGACACAATTTACAAACCCATCGAAACATCATCACATCGAAAATACCCAAAAAGCTAATGTATACACCACAGTCACACACAATAATACTAATTTAAAATATCAAAAATCAACAGGAAACGATAACAACAACCAACCAAAACACAAGTACTCAACAATATACAAAATTAAGATGATTGGGGATGATAACAATAGAATTCCCGAAACATGTTCCAAATAAGAGAAAAAACATCTTAAAGTAAATAAATTATATATATTAAATAACGTGTATATATATATATACATACATATATATATATGTGTGTGTAATACATAATAATAATAATATATGTTATATTATATATAATAATATGTTACATATAGCATATTGTGTATATGAAATATTCAGCTCTCAAGAAATTAGTATCAATCAAATGAGGAGATTTTGCCCCCGTTGATAATTACGCAGTACTATCTCTTCAGTTTAGAAAATTATTCTTAAATTAATGCGTAGGTGCGGGAAAGGGTAGACAGTATAATATAACAGCAAACACTTTACTAAACATATACGCTAATCATTACATTGTGTAAGTCGCCCCCAACGTTTATAGATGGTTCCATAATGACGTTGTCATTGTTAATAGTGAAATGTTTCACTCATTTTGCTATACCAGACTCTCCTGTTGGATGGTATCTTCAGGAAAGCGACTACGTACGCAGTTCTACTGAATGAAACTTTGTGAGAGCTATTTTTGTTCTGATATGTAACTATACTACGTATGTTATAATCCAGCAGAACAACTTTCGAAAATGACTTTCACTGTCCATTTTCTACTTTCCCTTTGTCCAATTTCTCAGGTCTTGAACACAAACACTGCAAACTGCATGAGGAGTCCAAGGTTTGATCTTGATCTGGTAATTTGATTCTAAAGTACGCTTTATATGGTTTTGCCTCAAATTAGGTTACGTTCTGCCTTTGCTTTTCACCACAAAACTCCACAGATATTACAAACACATGTGGATTTTTAAAACAACTCCTCCTTTTCATTGTTTTCAAGTATATGTCATTGGAAACTGAGAATAAAACACAGAACTCAAACCACATTTCTCCCTTACACAATTAAATACTAATAACTTCTATAACTAAAGTCACATTTCAACCAAATTTTCAGTGCTGGCATCTGTCTAAAATTATTTTACTTCTTCTTCCAATCAGGTTCGCTCTAACATATTGGATGATAGTATACTCATATGTATAAATACATAGATTATGAAATTCCAAAGAAATGTCATGAGATCCAATAAAATAAACTTTATTTTCGTAATCACCACACGGATTAATAAAAGAAGACTTCAAAACAGCAAAATCATTGTAGACCTGTGAATTATTATTTTTAATGTTATTACTATTTTGGAGTACTACGAAATACTAAATACTAAATCTTGAAATAGGCAGAAAAAATATAGAGGCAGTAAAAGAGTTCATATATTTGGCTCCCAGATAAATAGAACTAACGACGCCAACACTGAAATAAGAAGAAGACTATATCTCGTAAATAAAACCTATTTTAGATTTAAAAAGCACCTGGCATCTAGCTTCATCTCAAGAAGTACCAAATGCAAAATCTACAAAACACTTATCAGGCCAGTGCTGACATATGCTTCAGAAACCTGGACAATGACAAAAAATGGCTAGAGACTTCTAGGTTGCTGTGAAATACGGTTTCTAAGAATAATATTTAAATGAATACGAAAACATGGAATGTGGCGCAGGTGCTATAATTATGAACTATGTCATCTGTACAAAGAACCGGAGTTTGTCAGGATAATAAAAATACACAGGCTAAGGTGGGCTGGACACATAGACAGAATGGAGGAAGGACAGCCTGAGAAACACATTTTCTACCAGAGACCAATAGGTAGTAGAAAAAGGGGAAGACCCCGAAGTAGATTCAAAGACCAGATAGAGGTGAACATAAGAAACTGGAAAGCCAGGGCATGCAACAGGGAGGAATGGAATCGACTCTTGGAGCAGGCCAAGAACGGTTGATGATGATGATTACTATTTACTATTTTAATTATAACCAATACGATATTATTACAATAAAATATTTACTATTTGTATTAATAATAGGCAAACTTTTCATATGACGTATTGCCGACCCCATTTTTAGGATTTTGTAATTTGTAAGCTTTCCGTTCTGTAGCCACAATACAGATAACAACACCTTACTCAAATAGACAACGAGAGATACCATACCGTAGGGACAACACCACATCTACATAATATAACGTAAAACGACATTCAACACCAGCACACCGCGATAGTGATTCCGTGTGGACTTTGTTGGTCACATATATTTTGCAGAAAGCTAGCTGCGCCCCCGTGACAACGCATAATTATCGCAGACGTTGTGGTCAGTTTGGTATGAATTATAGTCTGCTTGGTACTTTGTGATATTAGTAAACGACACAATACGGGCTTGTGTTATCTGACGGTTTGTATAAAATATGGTTTCGATATGTGCTGCAAAACGTATACGTAGGTAATGCGACATTCCTGATGCGTACAAATGTATACAAGGGAACACATGTATACATGTCGGATGTATTAATCTCTTAATAAATAATCTGCTTCTGTCTGTTGTTGCTTACAAAAGTCAGGGACAACAAGCAGGTTCATTGGAAACCTGGACACAACAGCGCGAAAAGACTTACTATGTAGTATGGTTACCTCTAAAGGATGGGTAATAAAAGTTCGCCGAAAAGAGTCTGGGAATGGATGCCAACGGTCGTCCATGGAGAAGAAGACGGGAAAAGGTGACGTCCAAGAAAAGCGTGAAAAGTTGCTGCCCAATCGGGCCTACAAACATTACAAATAGTCCTGTAGTCCTGTAGAGGACTACAGGAGTATGATTGGTACGAGCCGACCAGGGCAACATGGAAAACCAAACGCGGCTTGGGCTATACAAAACTTGCACACACACGCACACTTCTACTTCTTCTTCTTCTTCTTCTTCTTCTTCTTCTTCTTCTACTTCTTCTTCTTCGTCTTCTTCTTCTTCTTCTTCTTCTTCTTCTTCTTCTTCTTCTTCTTCTTCTTCTTCTTCTTCTTCTTCTTCTTCTTCTTCTTTTTCTTCTTCTTCTTCTTTTTCTTCTTTTTCTTCTTTTTCTTCTTCTTCTTCTTCTTCTTCTTCTTCTTCTTCTTCTTCTTTAGTAAAACTTTCTTACAACAATTTTCATCTCGATGTTCACCGTATTCCTCGGTCTTGTACATTTGTCTGTCTCCTTCCGTTTCTGATGTAATCACGCATTCTAATATTTCTTCCTCCTCGTCCCCTCTTTCTTTCCATTTTTCCCTCTACGATCCTTAGCTGTAGACAGTTTCTACGCGTTACGAGCCCCCCAAAAAGACTCTTCTCAGGCTTATCGGGCGTGTGCATATGCCTGCGCGTGCGGGGATGTGATTCCTGAGAATACAATTGAATGATTCCTTAACTTGACTTACTTTACTGGTTTTGATATTGCAATATGTTTATACCAACACATATGGCTGGTTAAATGTTACCACAGTTGACTTCCCTCGTATACAGGTTTCTTTACTTCTGTGTAGTAATTGAAGAAACTGTAACTAAAAAATTAAATGTACAAAAAGTTGCTAGCATAAAGTATTTATCTTCTTCTTTTTCTTCTATCAATGACTTGGCGAATCGCCTGTTCTGATTCCAAAGGAATAGATACACTTCACCAACGCTTCCTAGGATACTTTGCTGTCCAATAGGATTGTATTGCCAAACTTCCTTAGGCCATCTGGCATCCTAGTATGTTGAGCAGTATATATCTCTTTGTTCTCTGCAATACGATCTTTGATAACAAAAATGTTCAACACTTTACGAATATCTTCATTGTATAGTACAAACCTACATGTGCAGACTCAGGATTTAGGAAGGGTCCAGGGTACATGAAGGGTCCATAAACACGACAGTACATAAACAAAATTAAGAGTCGTTGATAAGGTAAAACACCTTCTGTCTTTAGAAGTTAATATAAACTACCTCTGAAGACATACAACACATTGAAGATAAGAAAGCTTCAGAAGCGTATCTGGGACAACTCATCAGAAATGAACAGAGATTTTACTTATTGCAGTCCATACTACATGGAAAAGTAATTAGAAAGAGAGGATTTGGGCGACCGAGAATCTCATGGCTGAGAAATTTAAGGACTTGGTTTGGCATGAATACAACTGACTTATTCCGAGCAGCAGTACAGAAAGTTAAAGTAGTCTGTATGATATCCAACATTCGAAACGGATAGGAACTATCAGAAGAAGGAGAAGACCTCTGAAGTGTGAGGAACTCCATGAACGTTGTACTGTTTACATTCTCGTTTAATTTATCTTCGGGTTTGTACAGTTTCTTGTTATCATTATTGCTTTTTCATGGTTTTCGAAAACAGCCACAGCCTTCGGCACAGCACTGTGGTTCACTGACGCACATCTTGTCAGTAGTTTCGAAAACCTTTCACTGAAGATGGCTTCCAGAGGTAAGGCCGAAACATCTGATTACACTACCAACAACAATCAGCATGAAACGTTCGGAAAACTACAGCTTTACAGGCCGGATAATAATTTAAATAATAATGACTACCGTTGAAAGCAACAAGTACCAAGTTTCTAGAGAACAATTTTCAGTTGCATGTATATTTTAATTAGATTTAAGTAAATTAATTTGCTTCAATGCTACTAATTCCCTTTTACTTAATAACAATAAATTAAGAAATTTAATATGCGCGCGCGCCCGCGTGTGTGTATAGAAAGAGTGAGAGGGAAAGAGATATCTGGAGGAATTTATAGGTGAAATGTTTCAAGAATTTTATAGTTCCTAAATAACTCGCCATTTCTATACCAAACTCCCTAATTTTTATAAGAAATTAAACACATGCTTTCGGTAATATAACAATGTCAGTCCTACAATCAAACGCCTATCTTAAGTTTAGCAGTTAACTTATGACATCGGACATCAGTGGTTGACTGATTGTATCCGGTGAAATGTTTTGCCAACGATTATTTTTCTTGTATTGCTTAGTGTCCAGTCCCGAACATTGGTGACCACTTGGTGACTGTTTGTGGATTGAAGACTACGTTATTAAGGGACCCATAATGAGGGAGCAAGTCCCGCCCACGCGGTTAACCGCTTCCGCAAAATACAGCCTCTCTTTTCTGTAAACGAAGTCGTCCTTCAAACCTTCTGAAACCAACGAGAAACTCTAGAAATATACTGACAACTGCGTTCATACTAAAATAGGATTACTTTATTTATTTTTCGGATTGTTAGGCCGTGGTCTAAGTTTTTCACCAGACATTTCGTCCATTCCGATGATGGACATCATCAGTTGTGCGGGGACACAGGTCACAACATCCATGAGTGGTAATGTGTGTTCCCGTGTGTTAGGTTCACAGGGCCGCCGCTAGGGTGTTTGCCGCCTGTGTGCAGTTTTACCTTTGCCGCCATCCTGAATATAATTTTCATATCACTACTTTGCCACACTAGTTAATATTATTTTAATTAAAAATTGATACAGACATAAATAGTAAAATTGACAAAAAATAAATATATTTTTCAAAAACTTATTTAGCTGAATACTTACACGATATAAGTGGAAGATGTGCTCGTAGGAATGTTTAATATATTTTCAAAAATATAGTAGTTTATGTGCGCGGTCGTCTTTTCAGAGTTTTTATAACACTATAGTTTATTAAAAGAACGCTTTTAACGCTTTGATTTCAGAAAAATAAACTGTACAAATACGACACGTCTCAGAATTACACCGCTAGCCCGTGACCAAAAACAAGACGTAAGACGTACTTGGAAACGTCTTAAGTATAACTAACACATTTCTGTTACTGCTTAAAAACTGTTGTCGTTTTGAATACAAGTTAACAGTACTAAAGGAGCACGTTCGTCAAACTAAAATATAAATAATTTCTTATCTTTAATAATAATTTCTTATCGGGTAGTACTTTATAGTTTGCCATCGCCAACATGCACGCGCCTGTCTACAAAACCACAAAGAGACGGCAGCTATAACGTAGATATAAATGTCGCGCAACAATATCTATACGATTTATTGACAGTCAAAACAAACGCTGATGCCAGTACACTGCGGCAATGCTAACAAACAAATATCAAGGACAACTCAATAAACGTTAATGTCATATACCTAGACCTAGTGTAGCGGTCACAGGACCGTACGTAATATTTAAGACTAGGTTAATGAACCTAGAGGAAGTGAAAAGTCCCGGCACACTAGTCGATATTAATTGTTTTAATTTATTTTGCAATATCTGTTGGTAAATTTGCCAGTCTACAGCCGCCCCTTTGGTATGGCCGCCCCTGACTGTTCATATCCGTTTGCGTGTGTTATGATCTGTGTTCCCGCGCCACTGAAAATGTTCATCATCGGAATGAACAAAACGTCTCGCGAAAAACATAAAAGCTTAGACCACGGCCTAACAATCCAGAAATTGTAAATACCGCCCTTGAAAGCTTACGTTCATTTAATAATAGGATTAGTGCGAAAAATAGGATTGCTAAACCACAAAAGCAGCACTTATCTCAACAATATATTACCCTAGCCAAGTGTTGGTCTTTATTGCTGTAAAACAACCTTGCTTATTGTTATTTTAAACTAATTTTAAACAGCGAATTACATTGTAATTCCGTTAAATAAGTATAATTTCTAAAAAAAATAATTAAAGGGCGTTTTTCCTAACAGACTGAAAGAGTTCTGTAAAGTTGATTGTAAGTCTGCTGATTAGTGAATGTTATAATCTGCATACAAAAGGTGCTAAACACAGATAATATGGACCATGACCAAAAGGTATCTGATAATGACGAATGGTGTATTGGAGAACATTAAAAAAGCCGAATGTTTTGAAGAATTGTAGAGAGCATACGGAAGACTATGTGAAGACAGTAGTGGTATTAAATCTAGCATTAAATGAAAATTTATTGAGGCGGAACTTGCAGACCCGTTGGGAGCGATTCAAAGATAAAATTACGGCTATCGGTTGCCCCACAATGATTTACTGTGTAATGGTCGCCATTTGTATGGCACCGGGTAAATGTCGCGGAAGCTTTACACTGGGTAATGGACTGAGGAATGACAAACGCCCTTTGCTACTGTAAACTTATCACCTCTGCCCTTCCAACAGTGTAGTGTCATGTACTTATGGAATTTTCGGATGATTAAATGTACACGCGCGCGCGCTCTTGTGTGTGTGTGTGTGTGTGTGTGTGTGTGTGTGTGTGTGTGTGTGTGTGTGTGTGTGTGTGTGTGTGTGTGTGTGTGTGTGTGTGTGTGTGTGTGTGTAGATTGGTGTCGCTCAATTTTGTTACTTCATACCTGCTAGTTTTGTCTTGATGTTGAAGTAACCGCGGCTAGTACAAAGACATTTTTGTTTCAGTTTATTACAATTATCATTGTCACGTCTTGAAAACACATTTTTAATTTTGTATACCAATTTCATATTGTTACGAAATACAGAACGTTCTCGTACAATGGAACTTCTCGCTTAGCCCAGCAGGTGCGTGTTTCTGCCAAGGCCGCGCTTAATACATTCTACAGTCTTCGAGTGCATGTTGACGCATATTATGGATTATTTTGGAGCACTTGTGCCACCTATGTAAACAACAGCAGCTGGCTTTTTCAATCGGTGTATGTTGGCGATTTGTCAAGTGATATCATTTGGTTGTGTGTTATGATTAGTGCGGAATTCCTTATAGTTGATATTATCATTGCGTGTGGACAAATTTAATTTGAATTGCTGTACAAGTTGATTATAAACTGTATTCGTGATTAATTAAAACTGGTGATTAGTGACTTCATTGGTGTCTGTATTTTGTTTCCACTGTAGCATACGACGATCAGTGAGGCCGTTGTAACAATATCATTCGGAATCTAACGCAGGTTGGTTAGACTAGATAATGGATGTGCGGACTGCCCTGTACAGATTTATTGCTGTTTAATTACTTACTTCAATCTTATTATCAGCTCTAGACAAGCAAAGTCCATTTAAGTCGTTGATTACTTTGTGAAAGGTTTTTGATAAGAATGGCAGTAAAAATACTTCTTTAACGTAAGGTATCCCTTAACATTTAACTTATAAATTTAAGACTTGACAGTGATTTTGATTTAGCGAGCCTCGACGTAATTCTTTGCTTTTATACAAGAACAAACTTATTTTTATGTGTAAAAAAATTATGTCATTTTTACACAACGAATTCTGAGAACATACTTGTTTCATGATTAACACTTGTTACAGTGCAAACAGAATATAATGTAGTTTAATTGACAGATGTGCCTGACAGAGAAGGATGAAGAGACAAGAATATTGTTACGAGGGTTTCACGGATCGTCGTAGGGTACAGTAAAAAGAAAATACAGACACCAATGACGTCACTAATTACCAGCTTTAATTAGTCACAAATAACAATTTGAAATCAACAAGATACTCTTATACATTAACTCAACTTAAATCTGTCCAATCGCAATAATAATGCCAACTATTACGAGTTCCTCATCGGTAAATAATTCCAATAATCGCTTTCCACTAATCCGCAACAATCACTTGACCCGCACTCTATAACGTACGCCGGCCGATGTTGCTTATATACAGCCTGCAGAAGCTCCAGAATAACTTTCCATTCTTTAGTGGCGTCCCAGCATAATTTGCGTATTTACAAGTACTCGAACAGTCTGGAGTGCTGCGCCAGCGGACGGCCTTGACACAGACCTCACATGCTGGACTAGTCTCGAGAGAAGCGGTTTAAATGTCACTCTCGACTTTTCCGAGAGCGTTACGTAATTGTCAAAACGATATATTCATCGAAACGTGTATTACATTTTTTACTAGTTTGTCAATATACCTATAAATTTTATTGATACAGTAGTTGGATAACACACTGTTTTTGTTAGTAAATTAAAACAGTCTTTCGTCTGTGACCTTATCTTAATACATATTCTGAGTTATGTACCTAAACAACAGAATATTTTTATTCTCCGGAGGTTCTTAAAACATTATGGTCTAAAAAAAAAACACGTTTAAACATCACACAACGTTTAGTAGACTTTTTGGTACACTGCGCCGGCAAACACTGCAGTTGAAGTGAAGACAGCAAAGAACTGCATTAAACGATTTATTTTAGTTATTCCGTTGCTGGTAGTCGATATTGAAATAAATATGACAGCCAAGCAAACAACATTAATGTACTTCGTAGGCTTGCACGGCCGTAGTCAATGTTGTTAAAATTCCTTCCCGGGCTGTTTGGCCGTGGCCCACTGTTTTCTACAAAAAAAAAAAAAAAAAAAAAAAAAAAAAAAAAAAAAAAAAAAAACACGTTCGGCAGTGCTATCAACTGTAATCATCAATGTGAAATCGAGTTACGCTAACATAAGGTGGTAGATATTAGTGACCACAGTACTGTGGTTTTTACACTGACGATGGCAGTCGATGGCACTGCCGAAACGTCTGTTTTTGTAGAAGACAATGGACCACGGCGAAACAACCTGCTTAAGAATTTTAACAAAACAACATTAATGATTGGCTATCATCGGTTCACCACGCTACGGGCCTACTGCGTGTTGCGTAATAGTGTTAATCTCGATTGTGGCCAATATTCTTACACAATAGTCATCGTTATTATCATCTTCACAAGACGGCATTGGCAAGGTGCTGCCTGTTCCGCCTTCTAAGATCCTCCAGCCATCTCTTCCTGGGTCTACCCACACACCTGTGTCTTATCGGTTTTGTAATGGGTGTCCCATAATGTACGCAATATTTGAATTACCCGCCATTGTCGTCTTGTTAGGTTGGTACCACTGCAACTGTTGTATTGTTGTTGCCGTTTACTCGCCATTAGTCGTCATACAGCGTTACACGAAAGGACGGCGCGTTGTTATTGTGAAAACACATTATAAGAACGGTGAATGTTATGCGAAAACCGTTCGTAAATTGAGTGGAATTTTTGGACGACGAAAAGCACCTAATCTGTCAACTTTGCAGAGACTGATTAAGAAATTCGAAGAAACAGCTTCGTTATTAGACGTTAAATCGTCTGGAGGTCCTCGCGCTACCCGTTCTATTGAAAACGTCGCGGTAGTGAGAGATAGTGTCGATGTGAGTCCAGGGAAATCAATGCCATTTCAAGAAGCACAATGCAGCGAATTCTAAAAAAAGATCTTCATCTGAATGCCTACAAAATCCAACTAACACAAGAACTCAAACCGTGTGACCATTCCTCAACCGTGCGCCGAGAATTCGTCAGTTGGATATTGGGTAAACGTGAAACGGACGGTGATTTTTCCCACAAAATCATCTTTAGCGATGAGGCACACTTCCACCTCAACGGGTACGTAAATAAACAAAATAGTCGGCTTTGGGGTACAGAGAACCCTCGTATCATTCACGAGAAGCCTTTGCATACACAAAGAGCAACTGTTTGGTGCGGGTTTTGGGCTGGTGGCGTGATTGGGCCGTATAACTTTGAGAATGAGGCTGGAGATGCAGTAACAGTGACTGGCGAACGTTACCGGAACATGATAATGGAGTTTTTGTGACCTCAACTGGAAGGTATGGAATTCGAAGATATGTGGTTTCAGCAGGACGGCGCAACCAGTCATACTGCCCGCGAAACAATTGCTTTGTTATCTGAAAAGTTTCCTGCACGTCTTATTTCACGCAACGGCGATCAGAACTGGCCACCGAGGTCTTGTGATTTAACACCATGCGACTCCTTCCTTTGGGGATATGTGAAATCACGCGCTTATGTCCGCAATCCACGAACAATTTTTCAACTCAAGGAACAGATTCAACGAGTTATTGGTGAGATTGAGCCGAAATTGTGCAAGAAGGTCATCGAAAATTTCGATCGACGGACAACAGTGTGCCAGCAGAGTCGCGGGGGACATTTGTCTGATATTGTGTTCCACATTTAACCGCAGTAAGTGTACTTTGTATTAACATTAAAACATCTGATATTTTTCAATAAATAAAAGTTTTTACAACATTATTAAATCTTGCGTACTTTATGGGACACCCTATATTTCCAGATTTGTTTGGGCAAACGGGAATCTGACATTCTTTTTAAGTGTTATTTCCACCGTTGTTCGTAATCTTTTAATTTTTCATTTAAGTTTAAAACTTGCAACTCTTCCACTTCGGCTCATTTTCCTCCTTACGGTCATATTTAGAATACTTTTAATTTTTTAATTTCTCTTACGAACTCCATTTTCGAGACCTGTATTTTACTATCTTGTTTCTTAGTTGTTGTCCATAATGTACTCCCATACGACAGTACAGACACGGTCATAACTTTGTAGAACTTTAATTGTTTGCACATAATATTATTATACATAGTTGTTGTGGTCTCCAAGTTGCATGTACAATTAAATTGTTAAAATTAACTTTTGAATCCAAGTTCCCTTCCTTGCAACTTCTTTTTTAATATTCACGACGTGTTTCGAGACTTATAGTCCCATCATCAGGTGATAAAATGTGTTCACTCACATGGAGTACGTCAATTAACAAAAGTCACACACATCTCATTATTTTAGCGACTTCCAAACCGCGTTCTGAGGATGACTCAGGGTGATCAGCTTCTGAATGAAAAACTTTATTTCAAATCCAACGAGCTATATGCGTGCTAGAACAATATGATAAATAAGTGCGGGCACAGTATGATGTGGAATCGTTAGTCACTCGCGAGATCGGTAGCGATGCGCATCACGAGATACCGCCAGTTGGGAGTCGCTTAAATAACGGGATGTGTGTGGCTTTTATTAATTGACTTACTCTATGTGAGTAAACATATTTTATCACGTGATGATAAGACCATTAGTCTCGAAACGCGTTGTGACTATTAAAAAAGATGTTGGGAGGAAGGAAACCTGGATACAC
Organism: Magicicada septendecula; assembly: GCA_034769895.1. Taxonomy (NCBI): domain Eukaryota; kingdom Metazoa; phylum Arthropoda; class Insecta; order Hemiptera; family Cicadidae; genus Magicicada; species Magicicada septendecula. The sequence continues at coordinate 28,121,445 of CM068375.1, forward strand.
AAGGTAATTTTAACCATTTATCAATATTCTTGGATGATATTTACTACGGAGTAACATCGTGTTATAAGTGACACAGACAGTTGGAATTTGAGAGAGAAAAATGTGAGATATGTGTCTTTGTGTGAGAGAACGAGAGAGAGGGAGAGAGAGAGAGAGAGAGAGTGAGAGCTTTATCGTTACGTCGACAAATCTCGATACGTAACCTTCAGACTGAATATTTGCTGCAAAATTATTACCCTTCAAATTACTACCCCTTTCAGTCCAGTGTTAACTAACTAGTTACACTCGCTCCTTCTTCATTTAACACTTTTTCATAGTTCGTTAAACTTCGTAGTTTTGTGACGGCGCCAATTTTGTTCCAGCGATTGTAATCAACGGTTGTCGTCGTTTTTACTATTTTATGTCTTCATAGAGATAAGTTATATCTAAACATTGTTAAGCCGTAAATTCCCCATGTAGATTTCAATATTTTTACTAAAAGTTAATACAACTGTCAAACATTTTTCTTCCAAGTATTATTGTAGCACATTGACGACATGTTGAGAGCATGAAAATACAGAATAGGGAACACAGCTTAACAAATCAATTTGTATGGGTCCCTGCTATATGCGGATGACATAGTTCTTATTAAGGAAAATGAGGATGATTTACAAAAAGCTATGTTTCAATTACAAGAAATGGCAAGAGAGAGTACTCACTGACAATTTCAATAGAAAGGACCAAAGCCATGCCCTTTAAAGGTAAATATCCAGTGAGGACTAAGATAGTTATAAACAACAGCACAGCACATTAGAACAAGTGAGCCGTTCCAAATATCTCGGCTGTGCAGTAAGCTATGAACCTGAATGTGATGTAAGAGAGAAGATAAATAAATTTAGGAATATTTATGGTACGATTCATAGAAATCTTAGAAATGAAACAAGATACAGCACATGGGTTAAATTTTATAAGACAATTGCAATACCAACATTGATTGATGCGAGTGAGGCGTAGGTAATGACAGCAAAGGAACGCGGCAGGATTCAGAGTGTTGAAACTCAGTTTCTTCGAAATACTTTAAATTATACATTGTAAGATAGAATAAGCAATGAGGATATCAGAGCAGAACTTAAAGTAAAAGACTTAAATATAATTATTTCTATTTACAGAAGACAATGGTGGGATCATCTGCAAAGGATGACAAAGGATCGGTTGCTGAAATCGGCACTGAACTCTAAAGCCATTGTTAGAAGAGACGTCGATCGTCCAAGAATGAGATGGGTGAACAGGTTTATACAAGCTAATCCTTCAAGAGGAAGGGAAGAAGAGGACGAAGAACTATTATTATAGCTGGCACCAGTAATTGCTCAAAGTAAATTGGTTTATAAACATTTGCAGACAGAAACTCTACCTTGGCACGTCGAAGAAGAAATAAACAAAACAAAATGAATGAATAAAGATGCCACAAAACAACTATAACGGCCACATCCATCTACCTCTCCCGCTCGCGTATGGCTACCCACTACACTCGCATACAATATAACTAACAAACAATACTCTCCCAACTATGTGCCTCCACCTTCTCAACGGCCCGGTCAGCTGGAGTACGTCTCCCCTAAAATCCCTTACCCACACGGCTGAAGGGAGCTAGTCTCCAAAACAGCCCGAGTCCGACCTTATTGGTTGGTCTCGAAACAAAAAAACTACCATATTTCTACATTTATTGAGAAGCTAAACAAAATATAGTGTCGTTGATAAGATGAAAGATAATCCGTACTTACAAGTTAATATGCAGTACCTCTAAAGTGTGAGGAAGTCGATGAATGCTGTACTATTTACTTTCTCGTTTAATTTATCTTCAGGTTTGTACAGCTTCCTATTACCGCAACTCTACTGTTCTTATAAAAGACTTTATGCGGCTCTACTAAACTTTTCAAATTTTTAATTTTTCTTGAATTGTACATTATATTCTGGAAGAATTCTGAAATTTGTCTAATGCTGGAAGTCGTCTTTACATTTTTTTTAAATGGACTTCTATTGTCAGTTTTAAGGGTGGTTTTTCATATTATATTGTAACGAGAAAACCTATCGAACAGCCCAGAACATTCTCCTCCACTCTACCCCCCGTCCATTGTGGCAAGTGTTGCCTCAGTCAAGGCCGCTCTCAAGTAGATGTCTAGAACACTTGAGATACGCATTAAGTGGCTGGAAGTGAGGATGTAAAATTTCTAGAAAGCGTGCGTTACCTATAAATAGTCATATTAGCCGGCTTCTCAGTTCAATGCTGTTGAGCGATTTCTTTAGCGCTGATCGAGTGTTTGTAGCCAAGTGTTGTTATTAGTGCGGAATTCTTTATAGTTGACATTATTATTGTGTGTGGACAATTTTTGTTTGAATTGTTGTAACAGACTATCTTGTTGATTACAAATTGTTAATTGTGACAATTAAATCTGTTTTTTAGTGACTTCATTGGTGTCTTGAATTTTGTTTTCCACTGCATCTAGCGACGATCAGTGAGACCGTCGGTCGTAGCAATATAAGCAAATATTTTGGTGTACGTATTCCTTAAATTAATGGTTGTCACCTTCAAATAAATCTTACATATCCTTCTAAAAATATTGTTACAACGGTCTCATAGCTTGTCGTCTTGTCCAGTGGAAACAAAATACAGACACCGGTGAAATCACAAATTACCAGCTTTAATTAGTCACAAATAACAATTTAAAATCAACAAGATACTCTCATACAGTAATTAATTAATTTTAATAATTCTATTAAATTTGTTCACACGCAACAATATGCGATAATATTAAGTTCCGCACTAATTATAACACAATAATCACTTTCCACTAGTCCGTAAAAAAATTTAAACCTGGTAGTCGTGGGACTACCGGTAGACATGGAATCATGGGCAGACTTGTGCTTTGGGAAGGAATGAAGGGTTGGTTAAATAAACAGCTACATAAGTTTCAATGTATTTTATTTATTCAGAATTTTCAGAATTTACAGAGTCACCTAACGCTAGTTGATGGAATATGGAGCGATGGTAGCTGATCACAAGCGATCGCAGATCCCACACACCGAGCCGAACGGATTGTTAATAAAGTGCTTAGAGAATTCCTCGTCGACTCCTTTGAAGCGGCGACTTGGACCGGGCTGTTCTGCGCAGAGCATCGAGGGTCCAATGTTGTCGAAGCACAAGTTATTAATGTTCTCATCGTCTGTTTTCTTGCTAGCTAGCCGTACGCTCGATCTGAGTCGCTTTGGGGGCACGCCGGTGACCCAGGTATCGGAGATGCGGGCCGCTTGGGCGCTGACGGGGTTTCGTCAATCTTCAAATGGTTGCCATTGTCTAAGTTCTAGGCCGATTTCTCTGATTTTAGTCTCAAACGATAGGCCTGTTGACGCTCTGCATAGGATTTGCCGGTTTTCGGTTTGAAAATTTTGGTTCGCGTTTTATCGCGATTTTTAGGTCGAGGCATTTCAAATTTTTGAGTTCAAATGTTGTTATTATTTTCTGTGAGTGCTTCTGGTACTCGGAATTGGTGTTATTGGAGAGATTTAGTTCTGAGGATCACAACGCACTTTGTATATTCGCGATCGGACTTGTAGTTCCCGAGATATTTAAGTTTTAGTGGAGCAATTTAGAAATTTTCGGCGCAAAAACACCCTCACGCAGACAAAGCCTAGAGGCGACTGAAGTCAGTTGTCAAAATTCTCAGTACTATTGGTGGAAGGGGGCCGAGTGACTCGATCACCTGACACCTGGTTTGCTGGGATTGGTTGAGCGGTTCGTGAGATAGTGGTATGCCGAAAGTACATTTGAAACATAACGGTCGATTTTCGCGAAACGTACGAGTAAAACATTACATACCTATGGATTCCATGTCAAAAATCACTTGATCTGAACTCTACATTATCGCCAAGTGTAAATAACTAACTAAGCCGGCTGTAGGCGCTTGTATAGATCCCGCAGATGTTCCAGAATAATTTTCCATGTTCTTAGCCGCGTGCCGACATAATTTGCGCAGTTACAAGAGTACTCTCGAACAGTCTGGAAGCGCTACGAGAGAGGACGGTTTTGACACAGCGCCGCTCCTGCTTGGCTACCCGAGAAGCGTGTAGAAGGACGCTCTTAAAAAGTGGAGAGCGGAAGGTAATTATAATGACAATATCACTCTAAACTTAATAATAATGGCTCCCGTGCGTACCACCTGAAGTAGTGTCGGAGAAGACAGTGTAGGCTGCCTTATGTGAGCCGTACGGCATACAAGGAAGGCAGTGTGGCCAGCACTACGCTTCAGCTGCCCATTATTGTCCCCAGGATGTTATCCCAGGTACTCGTTTTCAACAGGCTGAGTCGACCTGGGCTGAAAAACACATCTTGATTTTATGGTGCGGGTCCGGCAATCGAACCCGGAACCTCTAGGTTAGTAGCCAGGTCCCATACCCACTGGTCTACTGAGCCGCCACTGGTCATTCTAAACTTATGTCGCATTTATTAACAACGTATCACACAGATTTCGTGATTGGCTCTGGATGAATTTACATACATTCACGAAATTCTGTTTTTGAATACTGCATTGTCAATGTCGTATATTTACTTTTACATTTATTTTACAAAACAAATTTTTCTATACAATTTGTGCATTACAATTTATACCACTGACTTATATGCATACTGTAGGCAGCGTGATCATGTTTAGGGTGGTACCCTGTAATAGCAATAAATTTGCATGGAACCGTTGAAAAGGATTGCAGCTACGAACATATCATGAAACAAAAGGGTTCAAATAAGACAAAGGGAGTTGAGAGCTACGGTCACCCTTGGGAATATGGTTGTTAGGATAGGATATTCTGTAGTATCTGACAGTCGAAACGCTATTGTTCCTTTGTACGTTTCAGTCGCAATATACAATAGTACAATATGTTTATTTCTCTTTAATGTCTTACAAATATAACATTCAAATCCTAGAAGCACTTTACCTTTATTTTGATACCTTCTTCTTCTTCTTCTTCTTCTTCTTCTTCTTCTTCTTCTTCTTCTTCTTCTTCTTCTTCTTCTTCTTCTTCTTCTTCTTCCTCATCAGCGGCGCAACAACCCATTACTTAGTCAAGGCCTCCTTTAACAGCCTCCGCCAGTTGTCCCAGTATATTGCAGCTGCTATCCAGTTCCGAGGTCCCAAGGGTATGGCGCGCATCACAATTCACACCGTCTTCCCAACGTAGTTTAGGTCTACCAACTCTTATGACTCCATAAATGTGTTCTGTGAGTGCTTTTCTGGGGATTTCATTCTCCCCCATTCTGATTACACGTCCAGCCCATCTGAGTCTACCAAGTTTATAACTTTCACAATATCTGGTTTATTCAGAAGGGTGTTAAGTTCTTGGTTGGTACTTTTCTTCCATTCACCTACCACACATATTGGGCAAAAAATGGTGCGGAGGATGTTTGCGTTCATGAACCAGCAGGCTTGACTCAGACTTTCTAGAAATGGTCAAGGTCTCAGAACCATATGTGAGAACTAGGCGAATCAGTGTTTTATACAGAAGCAGCATTTTGATACCCAAAATGTTATTTATTTTTAATTTGACGCTTTGCATTTTTACCTCCCGCCCCCCTTTTTATAAGAAGATCCACCTCAAACATAATATGGGCTGTGGGAGAAAATGTACGAGTTTGGTATCAATTTGTGCTGAAACCATCAGTAAGTATCTGCAAGAACACAATAAAAGGCACTTTTCTGAGAATGGTTTGTCTCCTGTCTTATAGCCTATATAATATTTCAAAAGCGTCATCTGTCATCAGCAAACACTTATTACATTCATCTGAATGTTTTCGTCCAATTCTTTAATTAAATTTATGTAATCGGTTCCTTAGGCTTTCGCGGCCGACGTCGTAATCACTAGAACTACTTTCCTGGCAGTAAGGCCGTGGTCTTCGATTTTCGTCTTCATTACGAAAAATGATGGCTCGTACAGACGTTCAGCATCGCCTTTGGCACAGCACTATGGTGTACTGACGAACAGCTTGTCGTTTGACACTGAAGAAGGCCTTCAGAGTCGACGCCGAAAAGTCTGTACGAGCCATCAACTATCCTAATGCAGAAGGCAGTCGAAGATCACGGCCTTACAGTCTGGGAAGTAGTTTTAGTAATTAAATTCATATAACTGAATTACATTTTTTTGTATTGATTTCTCACTGATTTCACTCAAAAGTGCATGTCTGTGGTAGGCCTAACAGGCATTCATCTTTTTTTTTTTAATCCGGTTATTACAATGTTTACACATTTTCCTGAACCAAAGATTACAGAAGTAATTGAATTCTCATCCTCCACTGCTGCTTGTCCATCCAAAGATCTTCAATTTCTCATTCTCTCATATAGTCTGAATTTCTTCTATCCAGTTGATAGGTGGTCTTCCTTTTTTCCTTCTTCCTGCTGGGGTCCATTACATAACTCTCTTTGGCAATCTTTCCTGTGCCATTCTTTTCATGTGTCCATACCATTGTATTTTTTGTTTGGATAAACTCAACGATTGAATTTGTCATATTCATTCTGTCCTTAATGACTTCACTTCTAATTTTCTCCCGTCTTTCTGGATACTCTTGCCAAACGACTCCAAACGTCCATCTCTCCTGTCATTAATTTTGTTCTTGTCTGTTTGTTAGTAGTCCAAACTTCTGAGTCTAAAGTCATGATACTTCTAACAATGGTTTTAAATATTTTGATTTTAGTTTGTGCTCTGATTTTCTAATCCCATAGGATTCCATTTAATATAGATAAAGCTATCTTTTCTAATTTAATTCTGGATTGTGTTTCTTTGTCTTTCATCCCACTGGCCGTAATTTTCACTCCTAAATACTTCTATTCCTCTGTATATGAAATCTTCCCCATGTCTTCCTCCAATATCAAGTCTTGATGAAAGTCACCTATTGACATGCACTTTGTTTTATTGATTACCTTTAGACCCCATTTATGATATTCCTGTACCAATTTTCTAGTCATGTACTCTATGTCTTGAGCCAAAAGTAATTGGTCATCAGCAAACTAACTGGTCACCATCAAGTGGAATTTCCATGTTCTTGCACATTTTTTCCAAGTCTCTATTGCTTTCTCCGTATAAATTTTGAAGAGCGTGGGTGATAGACAACATTCCTGGGGTAAAACTTCCTGGTCACTTGAAAACCTGGTGACAAATTAGGTTTTATTTTTATTCTCAGTATTGAATTGTTATAGAAATGTTGTATAGCATTTGTAATAACAGGGTTGATACTAGTCGATCTTAAAGCTGTCCACAGATTGGTTAACGGTACATTGCCATAGGCTTTTTTATCATCATCATCTTTACTCAGGGATTAGGCCCTAGTTGGCCTGTTCCGGAACCCATCTCCTTCCTCGGTGTACCAACATCCCTCTGTCCACTCGGCTTGTACTTGAGAGCTGCCACTGGCAATCTGGTATCTGGCATTCGGGCTACATGTCCACACCATCTCCTCTTATACTCCTTAATCGTCTCATTTAAAGACTGGATCTTTAAGTCTTGTCTAATGTCTATGTTTCTTCTTCTATCCAGAAGGGAGAATCCTTGGACACTTCTCAGAAATCTCATTTCGGCAGCCTGAATTTTCTTTTCTTCCCCAAGTCCATGTCTCACTTGCGTAAAGGAATGTCGGAACAGTTTTATAAAATTTCATACGGGTTTCCTTCCGAGTTTTATTTCGTAAATTTCTATGAATTGTCCCACAGATGGATCTAAACTTTGATAGTTTATTAACCCAATCGCCACCAACGTCAATAGGCATTTTTAATGTCAATAAAAACTAAATGAAGAGGTTGTGATCGAACTGTTCTCTTTTCAATTATTTGCTGTAAGGAGAAAATATGATCTATAGTTGATCTACCAACTCTGGAACCTGCTTGTTCTTCAGCCTCCATTTCCTTATACTCAGCTTCTAGAAAGTGTTTAAGTACTCTTCCATAAGGCCTCCTTAGTGTGTCAGTAACTGTTATGCCTCTACACGTATAGCCTATATAATATTTGAAAAGCGTCTCCTGTCATCACCAAACAATTATTATTATATTCATCCGAATTGTTTCGTCTAATTCTTCAGTTAAATTCATATAATCTGTTCCTTACAGTTTCACGGCTGACGTCGCAATCACTGAACCTACTTTCCGGTCTGTAAGGCCGTGGTCTTCGAATTTCGTCTGCATTACAAAAGATATTGGCTCGTACAGACGTTTCAACCTCGTCTCTGCCACTGTTCTGACGAACACCTTGTCACTGCGTCTAAGTCCTTTGACACTAAAGATGGTCAAAAGAGACGAGAACAAAACGTGTGTACGAGCTGACAACTTCCCTAATGCAGAAGAAAGTCGAAGTCCAAGGTTACATTAGTCCGGAAAGTAGTTTTAGTAGTTAAAATCATATAGCTGATTTAATTTTTTTGTATTGGTTTCTCACTGATTTCACTCAAAAGTGTATGTCTCTGGTAGCCCTAACAGACATTAATCTTTTTTTTTAATCCGGCTGTACAATGTTTACACATTTTCCGGAACCAAAGATTACAGAAGTAATTGAATTCTCATCCTCCACTGCTGCTTGTACATCTATAGATCTTCTTCAAGTTCTCGTTCTCTCAATATAGTCTGAATTTATTCTATCCACGTGGTAGACGGTCTTCCTCTTTTCCTTCTTTGTGGTGGGGTCCATTCCATAACTCTCCTTGGCAATCTTTCCTGTGTCACTCTTCTCGTGTGTCCATACCATTGAAATTTGTTGTTTGGATAAACTCAACAATTTAATTTGTCATGATACTTCTAACAATGGTTTTAAATATTTTGGTTTCAGTTTCTGCTGTAATTTTCTTATGCCATAGGATTTCATTTAATGTAGATACAGCCCTCTTTCCCGAATTAGTTCTGGACACTTTGGCCTCGCCTTTGCTATACTACAGTGGTGTACTGCCGAACACCTTGTCAGTGCATTTAAGTCGTTGGACACTGAAGATGGCCTTCAGAGGCGAGACCGAAACGTTTGTACGAGCCAACAACAATTTTCCTAATGCAGAAGGAAGCCTTACTGTCCGAAAAGTAGTTTTAGTAATTAAATTCATATACCTGAATTAATTTTTTAGTATAGATTTCTCAGTGATTTCTTATTCAAAAGTGCATGTTTGTGGCAGCCATAACAGACATTAACCTCTGCTATACTAATATTAGTCTCGGTCCCTGGGTTGAAACTACTAAGCCGCAGGCTATGTTTCACGAAAATCGATTGGTGGCATCGTGAGAATTCCCCCAATTAGACAGACGGACGAAAACTGGCAACTCGCTTCGCTTGTTCAAATACAGGCTTTTGCAAACGTTAATCATCATCATCATCATCCTCAAGGATTAAACCAAGGATGGCTTGTTCAGGTCACTTCAGTGCTTCCTCGGACGTCCGACACTTCTCCGTCCCCTCGGCTTATAGTTCCATAGTTGTTTGCCGGATGCGGCAGTCATCCATCCGGCAAAGATGTTCTCACCAATTCAGCCGATACTGGGCGATCCTGTCGAATATACTCATAATATTCAGTTCCTGCCGTATATCTGTGTTTCTTCTATGATCATGGAGAGTATACCCTGCCATGTGCCTGAGAAATCTCATTTCAGTCACTTGCATGCGACTGGCCTGGCCTTCCGTTAAAGTCAAGTTCTCAGACCCATAAAGAAGTGTGGGAAGAGCCATCACCTTGTAGAATTTCAGTCGTTATTTGCTTGCTGATTACTTAAGGGTTTGCCTAATGGTCCCGCACATAAGGTTGAACTTTTGCAATTTATTCACAACATCGTTGGTGGCATTATAAGACACGCGCAAAACTAAATTGCAAATATTAATAACAACACAAATCTCTGTAATGAATACTGCCAACAAAGAAGGTTTAAACACACTCTCTCTCTCTCTCTCTCTCTCTCTCACACACACACACACACACACACACACACACACACACACACACACACACACACACACACACGCACACACACACGCACACGCACACACAGTACATCCAGCAATTAACTAATGAACACATTTTGTTAGTACAACCGAGTAGTAATTAATATAGGGTGGCTACTCTCAGCATATGGGAGTGGGGGTTGTATATTTTCCTCTCACGTTACAGAAGGGGAATTTGTCATCCAAACGCTTACCCTATCCTCTATATTAAAGCATTTAATGGAATACTGAAATGAAGCAAGACAGGCGCACATTATTCTCCTAGCAAGTACTATACTCAAAATCCTACGAACAAAACCTCATACATTAGCACACCGGTACTGTACTATCTCTTGGTTTGCCCAATATACTCATAGTAATCGGTTTCGCTCTGCTAATATGAAGTTAATGGACTTGTACCATTTCAACTGCATAAGTGTATTGAAAAAATGTTAGAAAATAATAAAAGCTGTATACATTTTACTGCTTTAATAAATAATATTAATACACTTCGTAGGCTTACACAACCGAAGTCAGTGTAGTTAAAATCCCTTCCCGGTCTGTTTGGCCGTGGTCAATTGTTTTCTACAAAAACAGATATTTTAGCAGTGCCACCGACGGCCATCATCAGTGTAAAATCGAGTTACACTAACGTACTAACTTCTCACTAACGTCTACCACCTTACGTTAGCGTAACTCGATTTTACACTGATGATGGCAGTCAATAGCACTGGCAAAACAGACCGGGAAGGGATTTTAACAATACTAGTACAGTTTCATGAATTATCATATTTTCAGACTTTAAATCTTATATTTAATCAGACTATTACGGTTAACATTCTTCATAGCTCCAACTTTGTCATAGCTTGTTGCTGAACTGCTAACCCCTGCTTCCTGTTCAATGAGGTCTTTTGCTATCATCGCCAGGCGTTGGCCTGTGTTGCTCAGCTGTTTCGTTTTGGACATGTTAGTGGTTGTGAAACCGATAGGCAGCAGCCGATGGCAGAAGCATAAAGTATATAATGCTGAGATATAAAAGTGTAAAGCATACCTCATAGACATGACACAAGAGTGTAGTATTGAGTATACTGTACTGTATGTTTGCGCGCTACTACGAAACATTTGAGTGGAATGCTTTGTAGAGTGTTAATTAGTTCATCATTCCTACAACAATCGGATATATTAACTTTTGCTAAAACGATCGGTAAGTAGTATCTGCAAGATCACAATAGAAGGCTCTATTCTAAAGACTCTTGGATGTGTTGTTAGAGCATTATCGACGTGCTTTGTCGGATCCAAATTCAGCAGATACAGTAACAAAAAAGTGGTATGAAAACCCAACTCAAAAAATAAAAAGTGTAGCTCTAGAATGTGTTATAAATCCACCTGATCCTGGTGACCGTGTTGCAGTAATTCATGGTCCACATCGTACATTTCATTCAAGAAGAGGTCTTCCTGTTAACATTGTACTGTTTCCGCCAGTGATGAATTGTTTGTCACTGATACACCTCGACCTTGGGATACAGAGGAACCAGAAGGGGGTGCTGATTCGAACCAGACAGTTTGAAATATATTATTCCTTGTTTCCATAGGGAATTCAATTTTGTGCCGTTTGTTAGCGTCATGCCTGAAAAAGAGGATGAATGTTAGGTGGTTCATCTTGCAAATAACATTTGAAGAGCGTTGTTTATCATCAGCAAACAATTAGTTGTTAAAATCATGTACTTTTTTTCTTATAATCCTCTGATTAAATTCAAACAGGTGTATCAATTTTTTTAGAATTCTCACAGATGTCATTCAAAAGTAGATGTCTGCGGTAGGCCTGGCAGATACTAACAGACGTGACTACGGCAACTGTCCTTGTAAGAGTAGTGGGAGGAGTGCTTCCTTAATGTGTTAGATAATTTATACAAAAGTTATTGTGGACTGAAGTTACTAGGAACGTGACTGGGTAGCATCCGACCAGCCGTAGACAGTGTAGAGGGTGATAGTGGTGATGATGATAATAATAATAATAATGATGATGATGATAGTGGAGATGGTGCGGGAAAGGGTGACGATTTTATTTATGATGATGAATACGATGACTACAATGATAAAATGTTACAACAATCGCACGGATTTTTTTCTTTAAACAATAGAAATAGTGATTAAACACCAAATAATTTTTTACTGCCAACTTTGATAACAGTTTTTATAAACTCAGGTACTTGTGTGCAGATTTCTCTAAGTTTACAATTTTCCAATATACAGTGATAACAAACAATGAATATTAACTAATTTACACTGTCGCAATAAATCAGACAAGTCACCAATTACAAACGTCGTCAGATAATAATTCACAACTAACATTTTACACAAAGCACTGTCAAATAACATGCACAAAGCTACTACGCCAATACCATGTTTTATTGGTTCGATTCGCTTCGTATAGTCTTAACATATTATATCAAAAGAAATAGGTTTGATATTCAAACTTTTCTCACTTAATAGTATAATTTATTATTCTTATATTTTACAGAAAGCTGACTTTCTATAAATTTAATGATTCCTAATTTTAATATTTTTTTTAAATTCTTTTTACAATTTAAAACCAGGATCTAATTAAAACCTAAGCATCACTAACTTAAAGCTTGGCCCGTACGACTGTGAGGGTATGTTTGTAAGCCAGTCAGAGGTCAGTGATTTAAAAATTTTTTTTTTTTGACAAAACATGCCTTAGGAACATAAGTCACCAAAAGAAAATGAATTTTTATGAAAAAAATTTCAGGTCGTAAAGGCATACGCAACTTACAACTACAAGTGGCTGGTCGCTTCAAAACACCACTATTTATGCTTCTCGTAGTATATATGCTACCAACAGCAGAGATAGTTCTAGATACTGGGTAGAATAATCGGTCATCCGTCTGGAAGGCGTAGAAAGATCTAGTACGTACCAGAGTGTTTCGTCATGGTGCTTTTCGCTTACTGCGTGAATTGAGATAGCATTGCGTTATCGTGCTACTCACACAACGCGTTCAAAACCTTTTGCAGCCACTCGTGTTATCTATCTCCTCGCGGTGTAGCAATACTGATGATTATTTTGAAAACCAAATTGCAATAAAACATGTTGTTAAAATTCATTCCCGGGCTGTTTGGCCGTGATCCATTGTTTTTCACAAAAACAGACGTTTTGACAGTGCCATCAACTGCCATCACCGAGTGGAAAAACGTGTAAAATACGAGTCGATGGCACTGTCGAAACGCCTGTTTTAGTTAGAAACAATGGACCACGGCCAAACAGCCAGGGAATTAATTTTAACAACATTGAGTCTGGCCGTGTAATCCCACGCAGTGCATTGCTATAAAACATTTAATTTCATAGTTGAAGTATAGATGGACAAAACAACATTGAGGCAAAACGTTATATGTGACTCGATCCGCCACTGGATGATTGATACAGCTGCCAGCTCTTTACTCTTAGTATCTTCCTCTCTTCATTTGGTAATCAACAAGTAGACTACTACACGGGAAAATGCACTATCTACGGGAAAATGCAAACGAAATAAATTTGTTTATCGTGCTATCACAATTTTCGGTACGTAATAATCAATTGAATTCATAAGAAAGAAAAGTATGTGACATTTTACAGAACGGAAAATGTGTAGAGTGACGTGCTGCTATACTGAGATAGATAACTCGGCAATTAGTATTCCGAGAGTAACTTTAACGTTCCAGTTGTGATAGCGCACTACGTTCAGTTGATTGTGTGCAGGGATTATATATGCGCACAGCGTTTGTACGGCTGCTGGACTGATAAACACAGACACGTAGCCTGTCTGCGTAATAACAAGAACAATAACAACAACAAATGGTACTAACTTTTTATGTGTTTGCTGCTGTTATGAATAATATGAAGTTTATACTGTTTGTATAGTCTATTCGCGAATTGTATTTGTGATAGTAATGTGTTTGTGTGTGTTTGTGTGTTTGTCTGTCTGTCTATCTGTGTCCACGCGCTCCTTTCTACAGTAACCAGCCCAATGTTGAACCCGTTCCATTTTGCGTCCATGTTGGGCACTCTAAAATGTTAAGTTTTCTCATCAGTATTTGTCGAGCAGGAAGAGACACGAATCTTTAAACGTTATAAATTTCCAACAAACGATATCAAAATACTTGAATATCACAAAGTTTTAATTTGTCTGCGATTTTCACGGCCGGCGTTGATGTTTCTAAAATTGCTGCTTGCCGAACTGTAAGGCCGTGGTCCAAAGTTGTTCGTCATTACTGTGGCCACTGTCTGTGACATCTGTGTCAATGTGTGTATAGCCTTTTTAGCACTGAACATGTCCGTCGAGGGCACGGCTGAAACGTCTGTGGCGAACAACTTTCGACCACGGCCTTACAGTTCGGCAAGCAGCAATTTTAATTACCTCACAACGTTCATTTAATAATACTATGACGTCACTAAAGGAGCTTTAGTATTGAAGTGAAACTTCTTTATCGACGTATGAGAGAAATTTTATAGCAATGTAAAAAAAAATCGTCACGATTTTCGGTTACGCGCCATGTTGTTTTTTTAATTAATCCACGAGTTCGATTCTGGTTTTTATATTGTTTTTGCTGGAAGTTTTTATGTTTAAAAATTAGACATTTAGCTGTTTTATAAATTGTAAAAACTTTAATTTATCATACTGCGTAAATTAATAATAATATCACAGTCTAGTTTTCAATTAAATATTGAGTAAATCACATTGTTACATTGAGCAAACTATTTGTTACATATTATTTGTATATGTACGTATACTGAAAATAAAACAACGTGTGATATGATTCTATTTATGTTCATTGTAAATATCGATTCCTTATAGTAAAATACATATAAACACTACTATGCCCTCGTATCAGTTAATTATCCGTTCATTCTAATATGAATATTAATTGTTTATAGCAAAATCATTCTTACTTCAAATACAACGAGCAACCTTTTACACGTTGATTCGCCACTCGGCACTGAAGTTCTCACTTCTGACGTGTGTTCCACGACACACCCAACTTTTTTTTTTTTTTAAATATACTGCGCTTGTTAGCTTGATAACTTTTTTAACTATGTTATTTTTAATATTTATCGAAATAGGTAGGGACTTACACATTACCGCACAAAGCTTAGTCCACCCAGAAAAACAAATAGGAAATGTGTTTCTATTATGTAACATGTTCTTCCTGTAGAGTATCTTGCGATAAGCGTAGATAAATTTTTAAATCTCTATGTGTTCTGTACCTAAGTCTTCCACAGCCGGTTTCAACTGTGTTAGAATATAATTGTCTTGTCTCCGGTCTATTAAGCCGTGGTCCACTACTGCCGCTACAAACAGATGTTTTAGTCTCACCTCTAGACGCCATCTGTAGTATGAGAAAGATTCGTAAACTGACACGGTCTTCGCCAGTTGACCACAGTACTGTGGCAGAAGATTGCGGTCCTGAGCAGGACCGTTTAAATGAACTTGTAAAGTTGGCACATCGAAGTTAAAATCGGTATCGGCCAGTGTCTATATTGTTACGTAATGCGGAAAAAATGTTACACCATTACAAAACATTCTTCGTGTTTCTCGGATGTTCCAGTGGAATCCGGCTGTAATGTTGTGTGCGTACGTGATCTCAACATGCGTTAGCCAGACTTTCCAGACTTTGACAGCCGCGTTCACTGTGTCAAAACCGCAATCAATTACCTTCTAGTGTAACGCTGGTGCGTGGTATGGATGTTTCTGGAATTTCGGCGGGGTATAAATACAAGTACTCAGCAACGCTCAGTTTCTGTTTGAGTTGTGATTTATTCAAGTGCGGTTCGTAGTATTGTGGCAAAATGTTATGTGGTTTATAATTGAGCGGGACAATTCTAATAAAATTGTGTTTTATATTGGTTGACATTTTTATTGCGTGTGAACAATTTTTATTTGTTTTGTTGTAAGAGATTATCTTGTAGATTACCAACAGTTTAATTGTGATAATTAAAGCTGGTGCTTAGTGACGTGATTGGTGTCTTATGTTTTGTTTTCAACTGTACCGTACGACGATCAGCAGGCCGTCATAACAATATATTGTTAAAGAATTTACCTGACACATACTGGCTCGGAATACAAATTAATCATGTAATTTTATTCCGAGTGTGCGGAGTCGTCGGTGTGTCCTAAGGTGCTAAAATCTATCAGCGTTTTTCTGTACAGAGCCCACACTCATCTGGCTCCAGGCTGTAATAAGCCACACTCCCTTATTGAAAACTCTACCGTCCGCCACAATACACGCCTACCGATTGCCATACATTGCCGACACTTTGGTAACATGTGAAACTTATACGATCTTTATTGTTATTTCTTATTTTGTGATTGTGAAACCACAATCCTGCGCTACTCATAAACACAGCTGGGTACTGTTTTAGTTAACTAATATGCCCAACTATCTGTTGTGATTGGGTACTCACTCATTACCCTTATGGCTGAGTTGACACATTTATAAATTTATTTGACACATTTAATTATAAAGAGGTAGATATTATAAAAGCCATAGCACAACATAACGGTTATGATGAAAGAATAATTGACTCTTTAATTTAAAAAAAACAGAAGGAAATTACTTTAAAAGAATTTTATTCCATAGAACCAGATCAGGGTAACAAAAAATTTCACTTAACAAATTACATTCCGTGTATAACAGATAAAATTAATAATAGGTTAAAAACCCCATGGTCTTAATCAGTAAACAAACGTAATTATTTTTCACTACTAGTCAATAATAAAGAAAAATCTAACACACTGGAGAAAAATGGAGTTTATGAAATACACTGTGCAGAATGTGATGCTATTTATATCGGCCAATGTGGCCGTGCTCTGAAACATCGCATTTCTGAACATAAGAAGGCGATTTTAACCAATACATCTAATACAGGTTTTGCAGATTATTGCTTACAACACAATCACTTCACAGACACAAAAAACATAACACTACTCCACAACATACAAAAAGGTAAAAAATTAATTTGTTAGAAATTTTATAAATTAAAAAAGCAATAAAAAATAACAAAAATTTAACCAATGAACATACTGAATTTTGTGTATCCCCTTTATTAAAATCTGCTATTCAGTTTAGTTTATTTTATATTATTTTGAATGTTCATCATTATTTTAAATTTTGCATTCAGACTGAATTTTGTGTATCCCCTTTATTAAAATCTGTTATTTAGTTTAGTTTATTTTGTATTATTTTGAATGTTCATCATTTTTGCATTCAGTTTATATTTAGTTCAGTTAATTTTATATATTGCATTCATGATTGTATTTAGTTTTTAAAGACACCTGACCTTCCCTTGTCTCTTGCACCCCCTCGCCATCTCAACACAGATGTTCCAGATACGCCCTAAACAGATGTTCACCACCTACACTCCACTCACATCCTGTGTTTAGTAATTTTCATTCAATCGCCTCTTTGACAATGGCTTAGTTAGTCGAAACAGCTGTCAGAGTTAAAAAAAAAATTGTGAAACTTACCAAGTGTTTTTATATATTTTACAAAACCTTTGTATTAATGTGTTTCACCAAGTGCCCAACGAGTCATCAATTAATATCGTGAATAAAATATGTTTTTTCGTATATAAACTAAATACTCGGTTACATAAACCGTTTGTCACATAATGTAGCCTACTTTCTGAGGTAAATTCTCATTTCCCAATTACATTTCAGTATATTTTAACTATTTGAAAAATTTTTATTTTCTATGATTGTCTATTATAGGAATTATGATATTGACTTTAAGTTAGGTAAGTTCCAGACAATCTGTAAGAAAATCAACCGTAATTTTAGAAACAAGGTACGTCGAGATACAAAATTAAAGTTTCGCAAAGTTATGGCGGTCCCTGCACTGTCCTACAGGCGTGAGTCAACCAACCAACAAGACAGTAAAATACAGACCTCAGAAATTGCGTTCTTAAGAGTAGTTATGAGGAGAGTATGATGTCATAAGAAAAGAATTACAAGTTTTTAACTTGAATGCAAGATTAAAAGATTACAATTAACGGTGAGAAGAACACTTAGAAAGAATGTTAGATTCCATACTTGCAAATACAAGTCTGCAAATATACAAACCAATAGGGCAGAGGTATGCGGGTAGACCCAGGAAGAGATAGCTGGAATCTTCAGAGGTTGGACAGGCAGCACCTTGCCTATGCTGTGTTGTGAAGATGATGACGATGATAATGTTTCAGAATATTGTGTGTGTGTGTGTGTGTGTGAGTGTATGTGAAAAAAATCTGTAGGCAATAAATGTGCAACACACAAACACAAGTACACCATATTCAGGTACACTTTCTGGAAAATGCACCCATCATTCTCGTGGCACATAAACAGTAAATTAAAGTGACGTGGTGAAGAGTCTTAAGAGAAAATTAAATGAATCTTACTTTATTATCATGCGATATATAAGATAACACATTATTAATAGTAGTTGTAAAACCCAGTATATGGCTATCGAAGAAATTGTGAAATTCATTAACACTTACGGCGCACCTCAAACAACTTATTGAAAACGAAACAAACAAAAGTGTACTTATCCAATTTTTTTTACATCTCTTAATTAGTAGGTATAGTAGCACACAAGTGGTCATATTTAAAAATATGGTGAATGTACGTCTGTTTAAGTTACAACAAAAATTATACTATAGTGGAAAGGTTAATGTGGAAGAAGGGAAAAGTGAGAGATGGTAGAAAATTTGCAAAAACGTTTTGTCTGCATTCAGATAAAATCTAGCTGTGACCTCAAATATTACGCACTATGATCATAATACACATTGTGTCATCTTTAAAAATTGATAGTATCTCTCTTTGCTTTGTCTTTTGGTGCAGCTTTCAATGTAGTTTTAGCGGAATTGTTAATGTAGAACAACACAAAAGTGATAGGCAAAAGCACTTTGTATGAATTAAGATAAAACAGAGCAGCGAATCCTTCAAATGTAACGCACTAACATCATAATACATATTGTGTCACCTTTAGAAAGTGAGTTTTCTCTCTTTGTTTGATCTCTGTTGCAACATCCAATGTAGCTGGAGTTTATAAAGTTTACAACACAATATACGAACGATACACTCCTTTGTCTTACTTTGGCAGTTAGGTCTTCTCACTTTACACACGGCTACGCTGGAAGTACATTGAAGAGTTGACTCTATTTCTCATACTGACATACAAAATACTGATACAGTATTCAGTTATTCTTCAAACTTTGTTGTGTAGTTCTGTGCCTTTGTAATTTAAACATTAAATTTCCCGGCCATATTTCGTGGCGACAATACCGACTGTATATCACTACCAAAGGTTACGCGCGACCGAGGCAACAGCTTGGCTATACCGCTCGGCCTTGACCGTTATGTCGCGGTAGTTGGGGCAGAGTAATCAGGTCCGCCGCGACTCGTCAGCTGTTTGTTCAACTTTTCTGCCGTCGTGGTCGGCCGGCAGGAACCGTCATTCTTCCTCATTTCTAGTTTTGCACTCCAACGGGACACTGGTCTGGCGGCGTCGTAAATTGTGATCCATCTTTCGAAATAAGTCTGTAATTAGTTAAAGAGCTTCAGGTGAGCCAAAAGTGTTGTTTTAATCTTAATTAACGAAGAGCTTGTGTGGGTATTATGTTTATATGTATGTATTTGTGTGTGTGTGTGTGTGTGTGTGTGTGTGTGTGACTTAAATGTTTGTTGCGTCTTGGATAGTTAAGAACACGTGGCCGACTTGCCTTTGCTTGTTTGAAAATCAAATAGAAGATGTCGTTGGAATTGTATTGAAATGCAAAGTCAATAATTCGATGTAATAAATATTTAAAGGTAAATGTGTCTTGAATTCTGAAATTTGATAATTGAAATTGTGAAGATTGCTATTTCTATTAACACTTAGTTCTCGGAATGGAATTGTGACAGTGTGTCTGTGATCTGTGTTTACTGGGGCGAGAAAGAATTGCGTGAGGGTATTTTCCTGACGGCTATCTACAAATAAAAATGTTTGCAGGGTTCCCGCATAGTCGGGAGAAGAAAGGGGTTGCGAGGATGGAGACAGGCCATAAGTCTTCGTCTGCAGAGCATCGCTGCAAGATCACCAACGCCGTCAGACCTCCAGAAATCCCTACAATACCAGCCTGAATGACTGCCCTAAAGATAAAATAAATCATCGAGATTTCGGACTAACCAGTTGTTTTACCATGGTCATCATCACTCGAATTCTGGATAACACGTAATCTTCTAAACATAGGTGGGACTATTCCTTATATTAATCCACAAACACAGCACTTCATTGGATTTAAAGCATGCAATGAAAGACATCTTCATAAACTGTAACTTCAGATATTCAATGATTAAACTTCTGTTGTAACATGTGATGTGGACATATAGTGAATTGTGTAGTAATTAACTGAGTTAAAGAATCTACCTGTTTAAGAATGTCTATTACTGTGCTATATTTTATACAACACCACTTGCCTTTTTTGCTCTGATTAATTAGCAAGGAAAATTTAAAACTATTATTTGGTCAGTTTTTATTAACTGTTTCTTATGAAGGTAAAATGTCATTAACAACGTTATACGTAATGAATTGATAAATAATTATGGGGTAGTTCTTTTCTAAGTCTTCTTGTGAGAACCGGTACTTTATCATGGCCTATTACAGAATTTGAGCAAGAATAAGTCTCGAAGTATTAGAACTCAATTTTCTAGGCAACTGGTGTGTATAAAAATGTGGTGATAGTGTCAAGATGTATTACATATTATTGCTGTAATACATAATTTTGTTTTAGAAAATTATTTGAAAAATATATAAAACGACACATTACATGTTTCTTGTTGGTGATGATGTATTGTTATCTGAGCATAAATTGCATTCATAATGCATCTATATAATCGTGATTTAGTAATTGTTATTGAAACTGTGATTTAGAAAATGTAATTTGAATGAAAGTTAATACATAGTCATATCGGTTTATGTTGGAACAATGCGTTTAAATGTGTTTAAATAATTATTGTTTGTTAATTATGTAATGGTTCAAAAAATTTAATTCTTGCTAATATTGCCAATTGTGGTTATTAATACTTGAGAGGTACATGTCTATGAAATGAACATTGTGAATTTAACCCGTGGACATTATGCACATTGCATCGTTATGCAAGTGTTTTATTGCAGGTCCTGTCACACTGGGCTCAGCGCATCTTTTTCTCGTCTAGGCCACGAGTCTAGTTTTAAAAAATTAAGTGACGCCCCTCAAAAAAAAAATTTATTTTACAAAAAGGTTTAATAATTTGGGGGACGTTTCAGTTCAAAGCAACGTCTCAAGTCTTTTGCCGACTCTTCTCTATCCTTGAAACATCTCTTAATTACATCCTTATGCCATCTTCACTTAGTCGACTTTAAACTTTCTAATACAATAGGCAGTAATTTATACTTTCATAATACGTTACAATCAGAAACATATGTAAAAATATCACTACGCTTAAAATTAATATCTAAAAACTTGACTTTTTAATGCTACGTATTTTTTATAATACATGCCATAAAGGTCTTATGAAATCAAATTTGTCACGTAACAAAACACTTATAATAATAATATTTTAAAATATATTATAATAGACTAAAAATGTATTAATAATATATAGTTTCATAATACCTTTTACATACGGGAAAGTATAAAAGTTATTCATAATATAGTGAATATACGGGAAAATTTATAATGCAATATTATAATTGTAAATTATTTTATATGGGTGTGAGTGACCTGTATTACTACTAGGTGGTACTTATTACTTGTTAATTAGGCGTCATTTACTGTTTGCTTCCTTAATGTGCGTTGGGCACTCGTATACTTGAAGAAGTGTTTATTCAATCTTGAAGATCTGAAGATCTTCTTGAAGAAGATAATATTAATCAATAATTTATTATTAACCATTTTAATAATTTTTATTAATTGTTAATATAACAACTTAATAGAATCTCTATACGTTTTTCATGATACAGTAGTTTAAATAAAGTGACGCGTATACACTAAAATAAACGTAACTCAGCAATGCTTGTGTAGAATGTAACATGCAATCTAGGACAGCCAAATCGATCACTTGTAACAACATTATTATTTGTCATAATTCCTTACTAGGAAATTGTAAGATGAAGTTTGGCAACAAGTTTGTAAACAAAAATATATAGAGGCAAACAAATGTATGCAAAAATATGTATGTAAACAAACAAAACCTGTCAGTCCTTGCATCCATGTGCAAGTGTCGTCTCTCCCACAAAGGCTTCAGTCCTTCCAATCTCCTCCTACAAGCCTTTTTACTCAAGCTCATCGTATCCGTTCTCTTTCCAGAATCTTCTCAGTCTACACTGTTTCCTCTTTCTAGTTGCAACACAGCTTAACAATTTTCTGCGCCAACTATAATCAGGCATGCGTTCCACGTGGCTGTACCATACGATGCACTTCATATTTATGGTATCTAAAATTCTTTCAGCGACACACATTTTTTTCCTGATACTTCTATTTCTTATGCACTGGAACCTGAATACCCAAAA
The DNA here is from genome assembly GCA_034769895.1 of Magicicada septendecula. Lineage (NCBI taxonomy): Eukaryota > Metazoa > Arthropoda > Insecta > Hemiptera > Cicadidae > Magicicada > Magicicada septendecula. Next base: position 28,143,969 of record CM068375.1, read on the forward strand.
AGAGCTCCAGTAAGTCTACTTTTATTGCTTGAAACGGTCAGTAGTTTGTTTGATTTATCCCCCGAGTTTCGGACCCATTGAAGTACTATGATTTGACAAATGACAAACTAATTTATTTTCTTGCTTTTTTGGGTGATTTTACGACTCTAAAACACTCAGTTTCGCTACAACGATTTACACATTTTACCATATTTTTCAGTTTATATTTTTCCCTGGAAATCTTCATTAGTTCTATTATATTACCCAAGAAACAAAAAAACTGTTTTTTTTTTTTTAATAACATACGATCTGCTGTCATATCGGCTCCTTCACTTCTAATAATCAGCTAACTGTGAATAAACAATATACAAAATGTTATGGTTAAATATTTTCTTATCAATATTTATTTCAATGCCCAAATATCTGTATTTCTTATGTGGTTTTTGGATCAAGTAATAAGAGTTATGTTCGTCTAATGCGTTGTGGAGATGTCTTGCACTTTGGAGGTGAGCTGAATGTAAGTGTGTGTGTAAGGGTTTGTCTGAACACTGTGAGGTATGCAAAAATAACGAGATAAAGGGTGAGTAGAAGACAAACAGAAAGAGAAACGGAACATGAGATGACATGTAAATTCATGAGAACACATAAGTATTTATTACTGGTAAAAGCAACATTCGTTTGGTATAAGTGAAATACAAAACCAGTTACACAAATGGAGCTCGCCGTCCTCTCCTGAGTTTGTATCAAACTAATTACCATTTAAGTAAGTGTGTGTGTGTGTGTGTGTGTGTGTGTGTGTTATACAATACAATCCAAAAAGCATTACAATGAAGAGCCTACGCCACTGCTGCCGTCGTTAGAGATTGCTCAACCTCTCTCCCCTACAGCTGCTCAGTATCTTAAACGTATATTCCTATAGTCCTTATTTATCAATAGACCTGCTACCGTTCAAATAGATGTACGGGAGCTAGCCTGAAAAATATGAAACAATTAGAGCTTATGAATATGAAACAAGTGTTTTAAACTTAAATAACAATAATTACAAAACCTGAAACGTTTTCCTGTTTACAACATAATTTTGTCCTTTAATTACTTATGTATTAAATTATCTTGCTGTATAAAGAAATTTTCGTAACCGTTGTTAATATTTTGTTATTTTTAAATTATGTAACAAAATTCGTTTGCGGTTTAGAGACTAATGGTGCGAGGCTTACACCGCGGAGACGATTTAAAAATTTAACTCTGAAAACAAACACTGTCTAAAATGTTATCACGTTGTACTTAATGTGATTGTGTGATTTGAGAACTGTATTGTGACGAGCAGTCGACAAATCATTGCTGCTCGATGTACTGTGACTATTATATGTATTACGTAAACGATGTAGAGGCGAAAAAAGAAATATACGTATAGAAATATACGTACGTAATAGACGAATACGTAAAGAGACGAAAGAGAGAGAGAGAGAGAGAGAGAGAGAGAGAGAGAGAGAGGAAGATTGAGATGGGGGAGGGGTATCAAAAGACAGTAGGAAATAGGGATATTTATACGACAAGGGAATCAAAGAAGGGATACTTATATGAAATGAGAAGTACCATAACGATATGAGGCCAGACTCATTAATATTCCTATTACGTAGTTACGTAATTTTCGTAGACTTGTTTGATTATGAAACTAGGTAAAACAGTAATTAAATAAATACTTAAATATGCTTTAAATAGCGTAATAAATTGTTGGCGTAAATATGTGCTACTAACATACACACAAAACAATGAAAACGCCTGAAACTTGATGATATACAATCTGATTATTGTAAGACCCAATGCAGTGCACCAGTTTACCGTAGAGTCAACATTATCTACAAAAAGAAGAAATGTTTACAACACAGTTCTAAATCATGTGTTAAACATTTGTCTACAGTAAAATTACGTAGACTCATTGAAATATAATTTTATAAATATGTTATTAAAATAATTTACATAATTATCAAAATTTTACATTACTATTAAAATAACAAAAGTTTTTACAAGAATATATTTTTTTTTATTTATTAAAAATAAAAGTTAATATTTATTTATTTATTTTACGTATTATTTATTACATATAAAAAATATGTTTCTGTATAACTTTTGTTATTATTAATAATAATATTTTGTTACAAAATACAAGACACCAATGAAGTCACTAAAAACCAGCTTTAATTATCACAATTAACAGTCTGTAATCGAAAAGTTATTCAGAAATTATACTCGTACGATAATTCAAGTTAATCTGTCGGCACAAATAATATTGTCAATTATAAAGAATTCCGCACTATAATCACCTTTCACTAATACACCACTTGAGACGCACAATGTAAATCGCCTGACAATAATTTTGAACCTCACTGGAATAAATCGCTACTAAGACTAAAACTTAGCGTTGATGAATGCTTATATTTATACCGCGCTGAGATTCCAGAATAATCCATAATAAGCTTCGACACTACTAGAAAACATTAGAGCGTAATTGCTTGCGGCCTTGAACACAGTGCGCGGGGACGGTGAAGTCTGTAACAGCGTCGGGTGACAAGTGTCACGTAATTGTCCTTCATCTCAAAATAGCAGCAATATGTACGCGCGCACACATTACAGCGGGCTCCGCTAAGATAGCCGAAAAACACGTAGAATGTGAGCTACGGCTTAACAATATGATCCTTCCTTCACAATTTGTTTTCACTTTTACTGGCCCCTCAGAAATATTGTTTTACGAAATTTTCGTAAATATTAATAAGTTGGAGGGAGAGGCAACATGCGCGCCTTACGTGACTCTTTGTAAATAATATAACAGTAGCAATAATATAAAGACGCTAAATTCTAGCATGTTCCTGATCTAACTGCGACTTCGCCCTTTCCAGGAGGTGAGCGATTATACTCCTATCCCCTATAGCAACGTAAAATTCCCTTATAACGTTGTTACACAGTTTCTATCGGCTATAAGTCCAGTAACCTATATATCAAAGTTTCTTAGTAGAGTACTGCAAAATACAAGCGGTTAGACGAGTCAGTAATTGTGACTTACGATTCAGTGCGCGTTAGCGGGGAATCGTGATGTTACGACGGTGTCACTGATCGACGTATGGTACAGTGGAAACAAAATACAGACCCCAATGAAGTCACTAATATTACCAGCTTTATTTAATCACAAATAACAATTTTTAATGAACAAGGTAGTCTCGTACAATAATACAAGTTAAATTTTCCCACACCCAATAATAATGTCAAATAATAGAGTCCCGCACTACTTATAACACAATAATCACTTTTCGACTAATGACTCGATCCGCACTAAAGAAATCGCTCACTTTAACTGAACTGACAAAGCCAGGCGCTGTTGATTATATAGGTAGCGCATGTGTTCCAGAATAACTTTCCATCCTTACTGCGACGTGCCAGCATAGTGCGTATTTACAAGTGCTCTCCAGAACAATCTGGAATATACTTTAGTGCGGGCTTGAGTGAGACGCTACACCTGCTCTACCAGGGGAGAAACGGGGGGAAAGGACGCTCTCGCCTTTTCGAGAGGATTCCATGGTTACAGTATTTAGTGGAAGTGTTTAATTGTTAATTGTTGCGTGTTCTCGTTTAAGATAAGTGACTTTTTTTATTTTTTGCGTTACTAAGTATTATATAATTGCAAACTAGGAAAATTTTTGTATATAACTCTCATTTCCTATTGAAGCTGTTCAGTTGTGAGTAACGATTTCCTGGTATTTACAGTAATTGTATTAGAAGCATGTACCGGGCTGTTTGGCCGTGGTCCAGGGTTTTAAAACAAACCAAACGTTTCGACAGCACCACTGGCTCCCATCATCAGTGGAATTCGAGTACTGTGGCCCTGACGTTTAACAACCCGCGTTCAAGTAGACACAAATTCCTCGAATTCTACTGATGATGGCAGCCAGTGGTGCTGTCGAAACGTTTGGTTTGTCTGTAAACCGTAGACCACGGCCAAACAGCCCGGTACGTGCTTCTAATACAACTGACACTGGCCGTGAAAGCCTCAAAACAATATATACAGTAATTATTTATTACCCTGTTATGACATCACGAGCAATGTGATCGTAGTAAAAATATTATTTTTGTACATTTTCCTGAGTTTATACAAATATTTAATAAACAGTTCTTAACCTATTGCCTAAGTAAATACTTATAAATTTAAATTTGTACTTTTAATAAATTTTATCATGCTATTGCCATTCAGTCGTTGCGTATCAGTAATTTTTGTTTATACGGTAAACGCTAAATAATCCTTACACATATCATATTATTACTAAATTTATACTAACCTCGTTTTTAGGAGCGGTCGTGGCGTAGTGGCTAGCGTGTGGCGCTGCTACGCTGTCGGCGCAGGTTTGAAACCTGTGAGAGACTCCGTAACACACGCACCACGGGTATATGCGGGCAGGGTACAAACCAGTCAAAAGGCTGAAAGACCCAACAACCTCGTTTTATAATAACTTATATTTACAATAATAATAAACGAAAAAGAAGGACAGAAAATAAAATAAAACCAGAACTGAACCAAACCTATTGAAGTATCAGCTTGATTGCTACTGAAGTTACATTTAAGGTTCCTAAAACTGAAGTTACATGCACACCTTGAGAGAATGAATCTCAAACAAATAGCTGTATCAGTATAGAAATCTATTTGAAGGGAGCAAAATGAAGAAGATGATATTAGGAATTAAGTTGATTCACAGTGTACAGAAACAATGCTGCTTGGTCAAAACGATTAGAATGGTGTAGCCAGTGGCAGTCACAAATGGAGTGGGCAAAGAGGAGATAAACGGCGAAGATAATGGAACCTGTGATTGATATATAGGTGTGAGCGTGTTCAGTAAGGATTAGTGTTAGTGAGATCAGTAAGTGACATAGGTTAATAAATGTTATTTTAATAACACTAATACACAATTTTTAGGTAGAAGTCGATGGGGTAGTAGTTTTAAATATGTCAAATGTGATTTTCTTGTTTAATGTGACTTTCATTAAAATTATCAGACACTTGGGTTTATCTTTAATAGCAAACTTAGCTCAATATTCTTATTATTAAACGGTTTACTTATCTATTTCTCATTTTTTTAAATCATATAATCTGTTACAAGAGGTGTGAAGAATTACTTCATTAAGGTGGTTGCTCTAAACCTGACAACTTTATTTGACATGTTCATTTTAAAAATATGCCGGGCGAGCATTTTTCTAATGCAGCTGCAGCAACATACAATTTCATCATTATCATCACAACGTGGCATAGATAAGGTGCTGCCAGTTCTGCCTGCAAAGGTCCTCCAGTCCTCTCTTCCTGGGTCTACTCACATACCTGTGTCTTATAGGTTTGTACTTCCTGACTTGTTTACATAAAATTTTGCGGAGAAATTACTCCTAAAAATTTTTTTCATGGGATTATTCAAGGTACAAAACAAACAGAGTCTCGTCGATTTCCATCTATCCACTATTCACTAACCATAAATTTTCCATTTATTCTGCATAATTTGAATAGGTGTCGCGAGAAAAATCTGTCTTTGTGTTTTAAGCAATAATATTTAGCAAATGTCTATATTAATGAATTATGTGCCCTTCGTTAAGGTGTATGGAATCCAAGATACTAAATACATCTTCGAAATTGTTTGAAATTTTCCATTTTGCATCCATATATGCTTTACATCCTTCACATAAATACGAGGGTCAGTTGAAAAGTTTGCGGAGCGACATCTATAGCTCAGTGGTAGAACTAAAATCTTTCGTGTGCTGCAAGACGTACATTTTGCGTGTACGCCTGTTAATTTCCAGATGTATCTGTCAATTTATTTTCTTTTTACCAGCTGTTTAAAATTTTTCTTTCACGAGTGTTTTTAAAATGCACAAATCAAACATCGTGTTGTGATGAATTCTCTGTTAAAAACGTTTTAGAATAGTCTTTCCACCCACACATGGAGTTCCTCCGATTTCGGCTTTCGGTATGCGGTTTCATACATTTTTATCAAATCTACGCAGCACAGAAATGCACACACACTACAGACAAACATCACATTTGTCCTGTTTACGTCGCCGCGCGCGCAGAAGCCTTCAATACCTTCAAACTGTACACAAAACACACTATAAAACGTTGTAAGATTATATTATTATAGAAATCGTCAAATTATACATTACAAACTCTCACGAGATGAATATAAAAACACTCGCTTCTCGTTACTTGAAAAGGTATACATTATATTTAATGCCTGTGGTGTCCTCAATAATCATGTCAAATTTATGACACACACACGCGCGCGCGCGCACACACACACACACACACACACGAACGAAGAGAGCGATGAAATCTAAAATACAGTCACTGTGTAAATTGTAGCTACTGTGATCTACTTCTGTTAAACATAACTAGTACTTCAAGATGGAAACCAGAAAGTTGTGATCAAAGTAAAGAAACAAAATTACTCTAAAAATGATTAAAAACCGGGCTGTCAGGCCGTAGTTGCTTGTTATAAAACAGTGACATCGACGACGACAACGTTTCGAATCTCATCCTAGCTGATCTTCTTCAAGCCGGATAAAGCGACAGAGTATTGTGTGAAAGGTTACGGCGAACCTTGGCCGAACGATGTCCGACAACTTTTCTCGCGTAAGTGCAACCAACCGAAAACCCGTTGCTCTTACCCGAAAAAAGTTGACGTGTACCGGTCGGCCAAGATCCGCCGTAACTGTTTCACAACACTCTGTCGCTTTTTGCGGCCTGAAGAAGCTCCCCGAGGGTGGGATTCAAAACGTTGTCGACGATGTCACTGTTACACAGGAAGCGACCACGGCTAACAGCCCGTTTTTAATCATTCTGAATGATCAGATCGGCCGTGTGAGCTTAAAACAAAAATAAAATCAAGTATTTAGTCTATTACAAAAGGATTTGTTTCGATAAAGCAAACCAGAATAACAAAACGAAATTAAGCATCATACCAACTAGTTTGGCGTCTATTCTACAGAACCCACAATCAAATTTCATATCTGTGTACACAACACGACGTATGCATTTATCAATATATCCTTTCAGCAGACTTAGTGATTTCTTGTAGTAATAATTATTTAAGACGACACGAATTCTCCGAAGCGCTGAGTCAATTGCTGCACATAAATAAACAGGAAAAATTGCCAGCTCTGCGATACGCAGCAGGGTACACATCAGATACAAACGCTTTTTCCCGGTCGACACTAGTATTGATTGTCCCACAGTTATCCAGATCGACACAATCAGCTGAAACCAGACGAAAGGAGAGTCAAACTCCGTCAGTGTGCTGTAAGCATTGTGAATGGCAGTACACGCTGTTTGAATTGCCGTCAGGCTCCGTCGCGTCTTCACCAACATGTCGGATCGGTTTGGAATGTCTTCTACAGAAACCCGTACGTGGGTCCTCCAAATAACGTTCCTCACAGTATATATTTCAAAGTTCCGTACAACACTACGGACGGAAGATAAATTCTGGTGCACTACAAACAACGAACAGAGAAACTGCTGTGAAAGCAGTACTGTAAATATAGACACAGATGCTGTAACTGCCCTCGCGTCGGTGGTGCCAACGTAAGAGAGTAGCTCGTCTCTGTTTTGAAGGATGAGAGCGTCAATCCAAAAATACCTATACAAGTCGTGTACTTGGACCGCTACCGTCAGTCCAAAGTATACAGTGAAGAAGTGTCCACCATACTTTGGAGGTGGTCTATTATTGACTCCAACAATACTTACAATACAATCGTCTACGTAATGAATGTTCTCAAAGATGCTACTGTAGAGATCATGATGTATGATGTACTTGAGTCTGTAATAACTACACGTCAGTAAACTGGCCGTGTCCATAAACAGAAACAACAAGTTTGGGTAGGTGACTTGCATACTGTATGCCCTGTTTAGCAGTAACACTGTACAGAAGACAAAATACAGTACTGACAGTGCCCAGCAGTAGGCTCGAACTGTTCGCTTAAGTGTTGTGTTGAAGAAACACATTCAGCTGTGAAGAAACCGCACACTGTTGTGCATATAGACAGCGGTAACATTTGGCCGCGCACTGTCTTTGCCATTGTACCGACAAATACTGTACTGTAACATTATAAAATGTACTGCCTTTCGCTCACAATGAGACACTACTTTTGTGTATTGTAACTGTGAACTTTGGCCGCTGTTAATGATTTACATAACAGTACACACAAAACTCCGTTAACTCAATATATGCTCAGCGTTGAATGCGTTCGTTAAATGAACTGTCGCTTTTAGTAATATAATGGTGCTGTATAAATCAACTTCTTTCTTTACCAAATAAAAGCTATTAATGATATACCTAACTGGCTGAGAAAAAGTCATTTAATTGTCGTCTATAAGAGAAAGAGATAATTTATCATCGAGCATGTGAGCAGAAAACTTTAAATTCTCCACCGTTACTTAGTTAACGTATTATGTACGAGGGTGAGTTGAAAAGTTCGCGGAGCGACAACTGTAGCTTAGCGGTAAAACTAAAATTTCTCGTGTGCTACAAGATTTGTATTTTAGGTAAATTCCTGTTAATTTCCAAATCTATCTATCAATTTATTAATTCCTTCCATAACCTTTTAGATACGACCGTTCCCCCTCGCAAGGTAATGGCAACCCAGCGAGAGGTATCCTGCCTAGTGTAAACCCCCCCCCCAAAAAAGCCGTTCGGATCCGGCGTTAAAATGTAGGTCCCATATACCTGTGAGAGACTCAGTATCACACGCACCACGGGTATATGCGGGGAGGGTACAAACCAGTCGAAAGACTGAAGGACTACGAACTGAACTAGAAGCTGTTTAAAATTGACCTGTCATGCGTGTTTTGAAAAAAACGACAAAATCAAACATCGTGGTGTGAGTGTTTGTTAAAAATTGTTTAGCTGCTAGCGTGTTTTGTTACTGGAACCAGTCCGATCAGTACGAAACCAGTCGAAAACAAGAAAAGACATCAGCATGAGAGGGAGAATCGAGCAACTGGAATGTAATGATGTAAATCTAGAGACCATGTGCCTATAGGCCTATAGTTAAGTATTCCATACATAATGTGCAGCCAATGACATTCAGTTTTCTCACATTCTAGAGTACCTCACATGTCTTCATCATTTACGATATAATTTGCGGTGTGTTTGTGTGTAGCTTGAGTGTAAGGGCGCGCATTACTGCACGTGCGAGAATGTAACTAGGACAAATCTGTATTGTGTGTTCATATTTCTGTGCTGTATAACCTTTTCCAAAGTCATTTCAAACCTATACAAACTAACATCAACTCGTATTGTATTGTTGTATGTTGAAATGCCAGTGATGATTAAAATACTTACACTGGATATTGCACAATTTACATCGTAGCTGTAACTTTTTACAACCCCAGGGTGTATAAGTTATACTGGCTGTAAACAACTTGTTTGCGACCTAATTTAGTAAATTGTTATGAACAGTGGTTTTGTTGCTATAACAACGGGTTTGTTATGAGGGTACAATTCTAAAGTTTGCTATGTACATATATTCATAGCTGTATTCATTGCTTAGCTGTTATATTGTTCTGAAATAGTCGCGTGTTAAATTACGTTTACAGACTGTTTGCATGCATCATTAATCTTATTTACCAGTTACGAGTTTCATTTTGCTTATATTATTTTATAATTTAAATGTTGAACGTAAAACATTACAAGAGTCAGATGATATATCAACTATTTCTGTCTCTGTGTTCATTGTTACGACGGCATCACGGATCGTCGAATGGTACAGTGGAAACGAAAATACAGACACCAGTGAAGTCACTAACTGCCAGCTTTAATTAGTCATAAATAACAATGTGAAACAAGGTACTCCCGTACAATAATTAAAGTTAAATTTGACTACACGCAAAAATAATGTCTATAAAGAGTTCCGCACTAACTCATAAATCACTTTCCACAATCACTTTATACGCATTGTACGATCTCCCGAGGTGTAACTAACTTTTGAGCCGGCCGCTGCTGCTTATATATGTCCCGCATGTGTTTCAGAATAATTTTCCCTTCTTTTGGCTGCATGCCAGTATACGTTGCGTAGGTAAGAGTGCTCTCGAACAGTCTGGAAGCTACTCTGTACACGGCCTTGACAGGGACACTCGGCTAGCCGATAAACGTGTACAACTATTACGTAACTGCATCTGCCGACAGCTGGGAGAGCGTTGTGTAATTGTCGTTAAATCATGTTTGTGTGTGTTATATGAAAATTGTACTCAAATATAATATTTTCTGTTGATTCCTTCGAAACTACAGCGAAATGACGAAGTTACGCCTTTTCAAAGAACTCACTCCTCCTTTTAACTGACTCATCATCAACCTTCACAAAACATTGAAAAGGCAAATAAAATTTCCAGAATAGAGAATAAAATCCTTTGTCTGCAGGCAGAAGAAATGTTTAGACCAACGTACCGTCCGACAACGTGTAGAATGTACCGTTTCATATAACTACGTAATATGACCGTTTCATTTAGAGTCTGTTTATTTATCTAATTTTAAAACTTCCTACACGTAACGATGCACAGACAGTTCTAACAACAGTCAACCATATACAGACCGACAACAAACTTCGTTATCATCTATCATGTAACAATAATGCTTTTTATGTTATCTTGAATTTTGTCCATTTCTATAAAATATTACGTGATTCGACAAAATAGCAGTACAGCCGCTGGAGTACAGTTACTACTGACAGATGTCAGACGTTGCACGTAACCCAATAAATACAGAGACAAGTCATGTTTCAAGAGTCCTAAAGTTGCCCTGACTCTTTTCACCTGTTTTTCAATTCATGAAGAAACTTGGATTGCTTCTTAAACAATTTGTTTCAACAATATTACTTCCATGTTCCATCAGGAAATGGATATATGGTCATGGCGAAAAAAATCGTGTTCGAGATAAGGGCTGATTCTGATTGTACTACCCTCAAAACCTGAAGAAAAGTCATTTTTCGAAAAGTGTCTGTGTGTAGAATTTTGTCTATGGCAAACGATAACAGCCGCAAATTCAAACAGAATTAAATAATTTTTTGTGTACAGCACTGAATTGGAGAGTACTCAAGGCATATTGTTTTTGGTGAAGATCGGTTAAGGGGAAGGGGTATTTTACCAGTAACGTTTTATGTTTTAACAAGGGTAATTTTTTTATGAAGAACGATAACTGCTGCATATTCAAACAGAAAGAAATAATTTTTTGTATACATCCCTAAATTGTAGAGAGCTCAAGGCCTTTTGATTTTGGTGAAGATCGGTTAAGGGGAAGGGGTAGATTACCTGCAACCTTTTACGTTTTAACAAGAGTAAAGTACTTGAAAATTCATTTAAACTTTTTCAAACAATGGTAATTGTTAAAAATAAAATAATTTTGTTGCCAGGCAATAAAATTATAATTTTCCATTTTAATTTAAATCATGTAAGAAAGAAAATATATCGTTCGTGGCAGGCAAGCATATCTCAATTATGTAATTTTTACGTTTCCATTTTATTATTATGATTACTGCATTAAAAAGGCAGGCAAGGCACACACACAATTCGCGTTATTTCTGGCCTCACTCATGTTTATTTATGTGTGCTACGTTATCGGCAAAAAAGTAGTAGTTTGTTGTTAAAATTCCTTCCCGGGCTGTTTGGTCGAGGTCCAATGTATTCTGCAACACCAGACGTTTCGACAGTGCCATCGATTGTCATCATCAGTGAAATCGAGTGCGCTAACGTGAGGTCGCATACGTTACTGACCAAGTACCTCTGAAGAAAGAAGTATTTTCTGTGGAAATATTGTATTTCGAAAATGATTTTAAATATAAATCTTACATGGAGGTCATGTATGGTTCTCCATACCGATATTTTTCCACGTTACTTAGTTATAAACACTAGCTACTCTCATAACATCATCAATGATTATCAATTATCACGCTTTGCTAAAACACAATTATCAATACCTAAGAAATTAATTAGGTACAAAATGTAATTAGTTTTGTTATAATTATTCAATATTTTTGGTGCTGTTAGACTTACAGGTGTTGAAATAGATTAGAATCGTGTTACTATACACAGTGTCTGTCGTGTGTAGCAGATAGTAAGTAAAAGCTGAGTTTTGTTCTTTGTTTGATAGCGTTGCAATACTCTCGCATACTACTACTACTATTGTTGATGCTGCTGCTGCTACTGCTTCTTCTTCGTCTTCTCCCTTTTTCTTCTACTTCCTTCAGACACCCTTCTACAACACAGGATATTATTGTGTAGCTTTTGTACTAATGTTGTTAAGTTGTAATTTATATCTAAGTCCCTGTGCTTACTACAGCAAATGGTACTCGTAGAGGAGTATACTTTCTTTTTGAACACTTCTATGATAATGTAAACTTTTTCTCTACGGACGCTAAAACGATTTTTTCCTGGCGGACTCACCTCAATTGGCCGTCCAACAAGTGGGTCGTTTGTTCCGCTGTCCAACCCATTTTAAATTTATCAACCCAGAGCTTAACCGTTGTATTGGATGGAGAAGAGTCCTCTAACGTTGAATACATCCCTATTTTTATATCGGTTGCACGTAAGCTATTCACAAGCAAAAATAATGACAGCACGAGTTTCCAGTCTATTCAATGATGCCCGAGGTGCTTACAACGGTAGACTGTGCTAGTAATAATAAACAACTCGGCTTGAAATCGTCAAATCTGACACTTCAAAGGATGCAATCATGAAACACAGTCAAAAAAATAATGAGCATAGAAGCCCTGTTTCTGCGTCAGCCCCATTTTCACTCTACCCTCGTACTTCCTCGAAACTAAGTAATAAGTCGTTTTGTAAGCATACAATTTTTTTTTTAATTTCGGATGTAAATTTTAACACGTTTTTGATGGTCGTAACGTGCACAAATTATGTTACACTTCCACTCACTCGGCAACCCGCAATTGTTTGAAGTGATTGTTTCTTTATACAACCGGCACTGCGTAGGCAAATATTGACTCTAGCGTGTTGCGTATTGCATAGCAGCGCCTTCACATGGATAACTGACAAAAGATTCTTTTGCCACAGAACTGTGGTAAACTCAAGAAGACCGTCTCAGTTATCGAATCGTTTGCTCACTGGAGTTGGCCTCCAGAGGAGAAGCCGATACGTCTGTAGTAGACTACGGCCTAATAGTCCGGAGATGAGGCAGTTTGTTTCTAACATCTTAGTCTCTGCCTGTCGTCGTGTACCTTGTAGCATAGTACATTGACTAATCGTAGCTACGTCCAGTGATTGATTTCTAAAATTATTGGTGCCGGAACGCATCAATTCAAAAAAATCGTACATTCACAAATATACTTATATTTTATATTAGCGTATAAGTTTACTACAAACGAGGTCTACATTTTTAAAGCATTATAAAATATGTAACACACGTATAAACTTTTATCTAAAAAAATAATAAAGTTTACCGATATTTCTAAAGAGCTTCATCTTCATGCTTCATCTTCAGGTTAGCCGCACGCACGACAATAGGATGTCACGTCATCCCGGAGCCTCAGTCAAACTCTAAGTGATGTTTCGGTGGTTCGCACGTTTTAAAAAAGTTTCCATAGTATCATCATTGTGTCGTCATATCGTTTGTTTCTTGACCTTCTCTTACTGTTTGTGTCCAATTCTGTATGATGACCAGAAATCAGCCATGAATCCAAGTACTTTGATGGATCAAATTAAACGGAGAGGAGGTCCCAGTAATTTTCACAAATAAGATGCTGGATACAGTCTTTGTTTATCTAAAAATGAAACTTTTACTTGTGAACTTACTGTTTTTTCTTCTCGTCGAACGCGTTTTGGCGTCGTATTCGCCTCCTTCAGCTTAGAGACAGACTGCCAGTATTTAGTAACGGTTGTTGTATGGAAGGTGTAGTGGGGGTGGTGCGTGGAGGAAGGGGATTGGCGCGGGGATTCAAATTAATGTTTGTTTTTTGTATAATTTTGTCAAAACGTGTATGTGATTTATATTGTAATTGTTCGTTAAGTATGTTGTTTGGTTGTTGTTTTAAGCTCTGAGCACTTAAAAGCTTTAACCAACAACAATATACACTCCGCGTTTGCCACACACATAGACACAAAACCACAGTTACACCAACATAGACACTAATCTTGAAATTTTACATTACTTACCCAAAGGTCGAAAACTCAACACAGCTTAACAATACGAAATATACAAACACCACATAACACAACCAAACAACATACTTAACGAACAATTACAATATAAATCACATACACTTTTTGACAAAATTATACAAAAAACAAACATTAATTTGAATCCGGGCCCCAATCCCCTTCCTCCACGCACCGCCCCCACTACACCTTCCATACAACAACCGTAACTAAATACTGGCAGTCTGTCTCTAAGCTGAAGAAGGCGAATACGACGTCGAAACGCGTTCGACGAGAAGAAAAAACAGTAAGTTCACAAGTAAAAGTTTCATTTTTAGATAAAGTGTAGTGCTGTGAAAGAAGATGATGAACAATCAAGACATAGAGATGCTCTTAAAGATGTAAAGATTAGATTCATTTGCAAAAAACCCCTCTCACATTCACTTTTGATTTGATAGCATATTTCAAGGTAGAAAGATTCTCCGAAAGAATTCTGGCATGCACACATTCTCGGAAGCGCCCTATCAATATTTATGTAGTTTTAATTTTGAAGCAAGTTTTTATATTTTATTTTCTTCATAGGTTATTGGGGCATTTTTTGGCCAGTTTTTAATATCTGTCGCTTTTATTAAATCAACAAGTTTGAGATCTTGTTCACTAAGCAATCTGTTTTCAATTGATTTTCACAGTCCGTTTTAAACTTTTTCAGGGTCTACGGGATTATTGTTTTTTCTACCTTCCTTTTTTTGAAGCTGAACTCTGCCGTGGCCAACAGTCTATACAAACTAAAACCTAAATGTAAACAATGAAACACAAGTAAGTAGCATTCAACTTTCCCACTTCAGTCGCACACGCGCACCTACAAGTTCCGGTACGGTAAAATGAACGTCGATCGTCGCTTCGTGCCGACACCGCTAACTGCGAATGTCATCTTCGAGCGAGCGTTGTCGAAAATTGTTAAAATACGTTCTACTTAAAATAGAATATTAGGTAGATCGTATGAAAAAAATGAACTATTGTAGTTAAGATAAAAATTAATGCTAGTCTCTAATTTTGACAAATGTTTAGTTTTGTAGTGGGACTGATGAGGGGCACAATTTAAAAAGTAGTAGTAAATAGTGTTTGTAATAATTAGGTTTCATATATTTTTTGTTGTAATTTATTTTTTGATTCAAAGGTTTTGAAACGCCGCGCCGTTCCGGCGCGTTCCCCCTGAAATCAAGCCCTGGCTACATCACAAGTAAACCTGTAATCTGACAGGAATTGTTTTCTGTTTTGTGTTATTTTATTTGCATTTTCGCGGTATTGTTTCACCTAGATATATTTTGTCTTTTCATTATTTTTAAATTACATTCAAATGGAATATAAAAGGAAAAATGTATAAACATGAATCATGTCTAATCTAACTGACAATACAGTTTATTTACTGTGTTAATATGCGTTTAAATGGAACAGTTAATATGCGTTTACATAAATTAATACTTGAAAAGCGCGCGCGCGCGCGCACACACACACACACACACACATGTTAATCTGATTTATTTAAACATTTGTACAAGTACCTGCGTCAGTTGCATATCAGTGATAACATCCAGTGACGCTGAGTAATTATAAAGGAAACAAAATATCTGCATGTGAAAACACTCCTAGTCAGCGAAGCTAGTACTGGCTTCCAACATTGAATTAATGTGTTTCCGACGTCAAAATGAGCAGCGCCCTCTCATGCCTCTTCATTTCAGTATTGAATTAATTCCTCTTCCTTCCCGCGTGTCAGATTGTCTTTCTCGAAACGTAATAATTATTTTCTTCTCCTTCTACATTCATTTTACTTTATCTACATCTTCCCACTGACGGACTTTGCTTCCGCTATTAGCAATGTCACGCAAAACGTACATTAATTTTAATTTACAAACTGGGTTTGTTACTGATGTCTGACAGTTTTTTTCCAATATCTCAACCATGAAATGTAAGCAGAGCCCCGTAATTATTTTACTGAAAACATTTCAAACAATGCACCGGATCAAAATAAAGTTTGTAGCCGGATCCGTCCTGGGCGTGACCAGTAGACGATAGCCTACACAACATAAATCATTATTTTCTCTGTTTATGCAGTATTGTAGTGCTACACATAATGATAATGATTAAGTGGTAGCACACGCGATACCCGACTCGTTTTATCTGTGGGGATGGAGGGGGACAGAGGGAGAGAGAGAGAGAGAGAGAGAGAGAGAGACCACCAAATTTATTTCAAGTAAATTTGAATCGTGAAAGAGAGCAGTATACACGGATTCATTACTTTACTAAATATCACTATAATATTGACGACTCGGAACACTAAGTTTTTTATAAGTAAAAACGTAGAGTTTTACCTTACAGCCTAAACCGGCTTTCACCTATAGAAGGCTTCATCAGAGGCTGTCGTTAGTAGCGCTGTTCATCTTGTTGTTGGCGACGAGATAGTGTTTCGAAAGATCGAAGCTGTGTTTGTGTGGTGAAATGTGTTCGAATAATGCGTGCGATTTGAATTGTGTCTGTTCGTTTAGGATGTCGTTTTTATTTGTTTTTGTGTGTTTGTATATTTCTAATTGTTCTAGAGTGTCTAGTTTTCGGCCTTTTGTGTGTACGTGTAGTATGTTCATGTTATTGTCGATGTTTTTATATGTGTGGTTTGCTTCAATGAGGTGGTTTGCGAAGGTAGATTCTGTAGTGGTGTGGAGTGCTTTTGTGTGTTCATTGTATCTCTGTTTGAAGCTACGTCCTGTCTGGCCTATGTAGAATTTATTGCAATTTGAACAATTTAGTTTATATACACCGGGTAGATCGAATTTGTTTTGTGCTTTGGGCATGCGTTTTGATAGTGTGTGTTCTGTTTTGTTAGTAGTTTTGTAATCGATTCTGTATCCTGCTTTTTTGAATTTGTGGGCAATTTTTTCTGTTTGTTTGTTGATGAATGTTAGTGTTATGAATTTGTTGTTTTCTGTCTTTGTCTGTTGTTTGTTTTGTGTTTTGTGTAGGAGTTTACTGACTATTGTTCTGTCATAACCGTTAGATTCTGCTAGATATTTTATCGTGTTTAGTTCGTCATTGTAGTCTATTTCATCTAAGGGGATGTTGTTAAGTCTATGTATCATGGTTCTAAAAGCAGCTAGTTTGTGTTGTATTGGGTGATTGGAGGTGTTGTGTATTAGTGTGTCAGTTGTAGTTGGTTTTCTGTATATACTGAATTTGTGCCTGTGTTCTAGTTTTGTGATGGAGAGGTCTAAGAAGTTTATGGTATTGTTGTGTTCATATTCGGCAGTGAAGGTTATGTTTTTATGTATTTTGTTTATGTCCAAGAATCATTACTTTAGTTAGTATTTGTAAATAGAGAGAGACGAGCTCAGTTTATGGCCCGGTTAAAGAAGATGACGTATGGAGAATAAGAAATAACCAGGAGACAGATGAGCTATTAAGTCATGAGGACGTTGTAAGATTCATAAAGACTCAACGAATACAATGGCTAGGTCACCTAGAGCAGATGGATGATCAGCGTATGGCAAAGAAAATCCTGATGGAGCAAGTTTATAAAACATAAAGACGGGCTGACCAACTAGGATAAGATAGTTGGATGATGTGCTAGAAAATTTCAGAAGAGTGGTTGTGAGAGGTTATACTGAGATGGCAATGGACAGGAGTCTTTGAAGAAGATTTGTGTTGGATGCCAGAGCTCACGTTGGGCTGTAATGCTTAGGAAGACGTGTTTTCTTAATTGATTTAAAAATTATTATAAAAATGCCTGCGTTAATTGCATATCAATAATAACATCCACTGAAGCTGTGTAATTATAATTGTTAAATAAAATATCTGCAACGCTAGCTGGCTTCCGACAGTGAATTAATGGGTTTACACAGTGAAACTGAGCAGCGCCCTTTAATGCCTCTCCAATTCTTCCTTGCTGCCCGCATGTCCAATTGTCTTCTTCAGAACATAACAATTATTTTCTCCTCCTCCTACATTCGTTATACATTGCCCACGTCTTCCTCTGATGGGGTTTGTTTCCGCTATTGTGATTATTAGCAGTCTCACGCAAAACTTACATTGAATTTATTTTACAAACTGCGTTTGCTACTGAAGCCTGACAGTTATTGATATTTCCATTGTGCAATGCAAGCAGAGCCCTATAATTACTTACTCAAAAAACATTCCAAACGATGAATGGATCAAAATAAGTTTGTTACCGGGCGTTCCGGGATTCTGGGTGCCCCATAATTATTTACCGAAAACATTCCAAACGATGAATAGATCAAAATAAAGTTTGTTACCGGTTCCGTTCTGAGCTAGTAGACAATAGCCTACACAACGTAACTCATTATTTTCTGTGTTTTCAGTACTGCGATGCTACACCTAATGTTACTGTTTAAGTGGTAGTACACGCGACAATGCTGATACATTATATGGTGGGGGAAGAGAGAGAGAGAGAGAGAGAGAGAGAGAGACCACATTGTGTGTGTGTGCGCGCGCGCGCGAAGGCTTTCACGGTAAATATCAGTTGTAGTAGGTTTTTGGGTACATCCGTGCATGTGACGTTTACATTGCGACGTTTCGATCCGTAATCCCGGAACATTCTCAAGGCGTACTGATGTTTATTTAACTACGGCTCGCGTTTTCTATCTTGCTTCCCTTGTGATTTTTGCCGTGGGAGGGTTAGACAGTGGGAGTGAGTGTGATGTGGCCAAATGTTGTTTGTTAATTTGTGAACTGTCAGTTAGGAATTTCCAAGTTTTCGCCAATTTAGTGTATTCATTTCTGTCGTTGACCGCTCCCTCCTTCATCCGGTAAACCTCGATTGCTTCCCTGTACCGTCTGATTCTCTTATAATTAGTTCGTGTCAAGATTTTTGTGTTTTTGAAATCGAAAATTTATCTTGTTTCTTTGGCGTGTTTCGTTGTGGATGTGTTGTCTTCTTGTTTTACGAACTTCGTGTTCGCGGACGCGTTGACGGATATTTCTCCCAGAGTGGGCGATATAAGATCTGTCGCAATTTTTGCATAGTATTTGATATACACCTTGTTCCTCTTATTTTGTATCACATTTTCAGAGTAACATCTGAATAAACATTTTACATGACTTGAAAATGTAATCCAGCCGTCTAAAATATTTAAAATCATTCGACATCCAACAGACCTATTTAAGAAACACCGCATAGATTACTAATAAAATTTTTGAAAGAGAAACAACAAATGTGGTTGACAACTACTTGGTTACACAACAATTGCACGATACAAAAATGTATATATGTATACACAAGTATACCTGTCTACATTATGTGCAGGTGTTGGGTAAATCACTGCTGCGCGTGACACAACATAACGTACAGTACCGATCCGATGCTGTCAGCGTTACGTAAATGGCAGGTCTGAGTAACACTGTATACAGGAAGTGAGTAACACGCTGAAATGTGTGGGTGATGATATGGTAAAACATAACAGCCTCTCAAATAGTAGACTTTATCAACAAAAACTTTGCAAAAATATGACAAAAATAAGATGTAAAATGTTGGCGACAAATAGACAGTTAAAGTAGTTGAGCATGTTGAGCATTATAAAATGTTCATGCAGTAGATTAGTAAATCTAGTAAACAATAATCAACTAAGATTTTTATTTACATCCGATTATCTAGTACCACTGTATAAGTTAATTTTCTTTGACCGTTCCTCTCTACTACTACTACTCTCCAGCACTACAGCCCATGGTGAGCCTTGGCTTCCGCTATGACCCGTCTCCACTCAACCCTGTCCATTGCCTTCAATCTCCAGTTCCTAATGCCCATCTTTCTCAGATCTTCTTCCACATCCTGCTGCCATCTTCTTCGAGGCCTGCTTCTTCTTCTTTTGCCCAATATCGTTCCACTTAATATAGTTTTGGCCATCCTCGTAACCTTCATACGGGATACGTGTCCCAGCCATCTAATTCTAGCTGATTTTATGTGCCTCACCAGGTCTTGTCCACCAATCAACTCATTTATTTCACCGTTATTTCGGATCCTATACATATTCCCTTCCTTCACTGGTCCAAATATCTGCCTCAATATTCTTCTTTCAAAAATTCTTAGAGCGGACCGTTCCCCTCTAGTAACTCGTTTATAATTTCTCCACAATATTCCCTGTGCACTCTATCATATTTTATCATTAGGCAACATATGACGATCCCGTATTATACAATAGAAGAATATTATTCTGATATATTCTTCTGCACTTCACGGAGTAGCAAGTTTGCCTGTTCCGTCTTCACAGAGTATCTTTCCATCTCATTCTCGGTCTTTCTACATCCTTTGTACCAAAGGGTCTATAGTGAAACGCAACCTTAGGTAGTCGTGCATCCCTAATTTTGTCCATATGCTCTAACCATTCCTTGGGATATGTCTGTATTTTTATCATAAAGCGTCCAGCGTTTGTCCTGCATTGTGATCAGACGGCATCTGAACAGCAAAGTGAACTTTGAGCCAAAACGTATGCACTTAGAAGAACATTCTCCTCTTAGTTGCAATATTTCATGGCTGAACCATCGTGATTGGTTGGAAGGTAAAGTCAGCTGTCTGATCAACTGTTTGCGTCCACATAATGTGTCCTGGACTCCCAGTTAGACATTTTATTTGATCCATACTTTCCAATTGGCGGGTGACCTCTTCATCATTTGCCAACAACCCTGTCTTTCTAACATTCGTTTTTCTAGTTCACCTCTTTGTCATTTAATATTAATAATGCAAGATTTGAGCATTCATAGTCTACGAAACTCGATGGCTTATATTTAGCTCTTGACTATGTCGAAGATATAAAGACGTTTGTTTGCCCAAGAAACAAGAACACGTCCCCAACACCATATGTGTATTCAGTAAATTGCATTGCAATAACTGGCTCTAACAACTTGTTAGTTAATGCCCCTTTCGTATGCGGACAGTATAATAGCACATAGACACTTTCATTTATCAGTATTTCAGTGTTATTATCCTTCCGTATTTACACCAAGCGGTTCACAGCTGTCATACGGTTGTCATGCCAACGCATCTCCCTGTTTCTTTTGATCAACCATCCCTTTTTTTAAACAGATGCATATGATTGCTAACGCAGTCAAATCCTGATATTTGCATTATGTCTAATAAGTCGTTGTTCCTAACTAGCAATCACAGTATTAGAGCAACTGTAACTACAGTGAAGGCAGGGAAAGTAGAAAAAGGTTCTGCTAATTTCTATAAGTCTAACGCAAATCAGGTTCAATTTAGTCTATGGATTCCGCTTTTGGTAACGCAAGTTTCAAAAAATTAGAAGAAGTAGTACAAGAACAAAGAAGAAGCTATAAGTACCAAGAGACAACGATAGAATGTAAAACTCAAAAAGGAATAAGAACAAAGCATCTCAGAAGGTAAAGTATAACTTGACTGTACACACGGGCATACTGTAAGGGAATGAAAACTTTTATAACGAAATCTTGAACAAGGAACATTAAACGCTGTTTCTAACATTGTACAGGGTGACACACGGTAATAGGATGTTTTTGAACTGTGTAGTACTGAATGCATGGTGATGGGAGAAGGTTGTGGTGGGGTTCATTCTCATCTCATCAAGACGCCGTTTTAGTAGAAATAGAGCAGTGGACCTTGGAACTTCGGCTGTTCGCGTATGACAGTTTTGTTTGAAGTGGTGAGTCTGTCACAGCTACACAGCGACTCTTTCGCTGTCAATTCAATATTGGTCGACGAAGGGCCGTTCGAAGTCGGAACACAATCCTTAGATGGGTGGAAAATTTTAGATCAACTAGGAACATTATGATGAAGAAGCCACCAGGGCATAGACGCAGTGTAACGACACCGGAGAACGTAGGAAGGTTTAGAGATGCACTTATTAGGAGCCCAAGACGATCGGCTAGACGACATGCAAGTGAGTTAGTAATCAACCGTGAAACGGTCGGGCGAACTTTACACAACTGCGAAGACGACGAATTGCCTTGAAAATGTCTGGTTGCAGCAAGATGGTGCAAGATGGCACACACCGCGAACGATTCAATGAATCATTTTCGACGCTTGTTTTGTGGACTCCTGATTTCACGTTTTGGCGATGTTCCGTTGCCTCCAAGTTCTCCTGATTTGTCAATGTGTAACTGTCCTGTAGGGGTAACTCAAATGCCGTGTGTACGCTAACAAATTCCGCAATTTGGATGAGTTGAAGAATGCCATCATTCCAGTAATTTCTGCCATCCCTCAAGAGATGTTGGCCCGTGTGATGCAGGATTTCCAGCGGAGACTTGAAAACTGCATTCAGGAATATGGGCGTCACCTCGCCGACATTATTTTTCACAATTACGGTATACCTTAATACAACTCAAGTGGCATGTATTAAGCTATAATTTTATATCAATAAACCGACTTGAAGTTTAAAGTTTTCTGAGTACTGGTTATTTAAAAACTGTCCGATTCCCGTGTGTCACACTGTACTTGCACAATTTTACATCTCTAAAATGAAACAATATCATCCCTTACGTTTGATTCTGGCTCACCCCTTATCAGAATCCATTAAGTATAAAACTATTAAGTAAGTATAAGTCCAGTAAGAGTAAACAAGCGCGCGCGCGTCTGCCCATCTGTGTGTCTGTCTATTTATTTATTTATCTGTCTGTCTGTTTTACCCCTACAACCCGGACCTGACAATGAAAATACTCAACAGTAACTCCAGTATCAAAATTAACTGTAAAGTAAACAGGAACTCGTACGGGCGGAGAGACGCACAAAGTTGTAAGACAGTGTAAACAATTAGAGACAATGTGGGAATGAGGTCGTCTTTGTGTGGGAGACAGTTGGATGTAATTATGAAGTCTTAACAGCTGGTAGTTGCAGGGGGTGTGTTACATCTGCAACTTGGTCTAACAACAGTAGCTACTAACCATAGTCTCAAACATACACACAAATTCATCACCGTCCCTACAAACCATGAACACTGTTATCAGTCTTCACAAAAACGTTAACTTCGCCTTAAAAAGCAATGTCAAATGACTTATAAAATGTTTTAAAACTACGCTGTGTAGATTTTGTTTATATTCCACCAAATACATGATATATCTTAAATTTCATATGTATTACTTATGCCAAATGTCGTATGTATAGACAGTATGTACTTACTTTACATAATTATGTATGTAATGTCTATTAACTTCAATATACACATGTGAACATCCTTACAATCTGTATTCAGTTATAACATGAATCTGTATTTTTAAACATGAAGTGCTACCTGTTCTAATTCTAATAAATATTCGATGATTTCTGCATCTATAATTATTTATTATAAATATAAGTAAGGGATTATTATATTAACAAATGTTACATTTTTTGTATCAGCCATGTAAGGACCAATTTCAATTCTTTATTCTCTGTTCACTTCTTTTTTTCCAATACTCTTTCATCTTTTCACTGTGTCTCTTCTTCCTGTCTTCAGTCCACTTTGAACCTGCGTTTTTGTCTCTCCTACCCTGGACTCCTTCCACTTTTAACACTTTTGCCCGAAAAACGTTTCTTTCAATTGCTTCTTCTGCGTGTACTGTATATTATTTTTTCTAAATCCTTTTGACGTTTTTAATCCAACTTGATGTTGACTTCTTCCCCCACAGATATTTGAAGATTTGCTTTGTCAACTTATTGTCGTCCATTCTATATAAATGTCAAAAAAATAAGAGTCTTCTTTTTCTCATTGTTTCTGTTACATTTTCTACACTTTGATATATTTCATCATTACTTCTTAATTTCCAACCTTCAGACGTTTTTCGTGAGCCTAATAGGCGCATAATAGGCGTTTAATATTTGCCTAATAATTCGTCTTTCCAATATTTCTACTAGGGGTAACCCAAAAGTACGGTCTCCAAAGGGCTAGAGCCGCAGGGAAATATTTTGGGGGGCAGTTGGCAGCACTGCTGTGTGCGGCTACCTCCCCTCTTTCAAACAAGCGGTCGCTGAGCTCGCTCGGTCGATTAGTCTTGGCTTGGCAGCCGTTAAGAATGGAGCTCCCAATCGTTGTTCCCGCCAAGTGCGGACTTCGCGAAGTCATTCGATTTCTTAACGCAAAAGGTGTCAAAAACGTCCGCAATTGGTGTAGATAGTTTAAAGCTGGTCGTACAGAAATTCATGATCACGAAAGAAGCGGGAGACCGTCAGTGTCAGACGAGACGATCAGGAAACTTGACGAAGTCGTGCGTGAAGATCGGAGGATCACTATCCACGAGCTCTCTTGTTTCCTTCCTGACGTTTCGAAATCCACCATTCAGAGGATTGTGACTGAAAAGTTGAAATATCGGAAGGTGTGCGCAAGGTGGGTTCCGCGAATGCTCGCAGAAGACCACAAACGGCAACGCGTCGAAGCTGCCCGCGAATTTCTTGAGCGCTATGCAGACGAAAGAGACGACTTTTTGAATTCCATTGTCACAGGTGACGGAACGTGGGTTCACCACTTCACACCTGAATCCAAACGACAATCACTTGAGTGGCGGCATCCAACTTCGCCAAGGCGGCGAAAATTCAAACAAACACAGTCTACCGGCAAGATGATGGCGACTGTGTTTTGGGATCGGAAAGGTGTATTGTTGATCGATTTCTTGCCTACTGGGACCACAATAAACGCAGACGCATATTGTGAGACACTCAACAAACTCAAACGGGCGATTCAGGACCGGAGAAGAGGAATGCTCACCAAGGGCGTGTCCATTTTTCACGACAATGCTCGCCCTCATGTCGCCCGCGCAACCGCCGATCTTCTGAACCAATTTGAATGGGACATAATCACCCACCTCCCCTATAGTCCGGACTTGGGACCTTGTGACTATCATTTGTTTACACATTTGAAAGAACATTTGGGTGGAATGCGATTCGACAACGATGACGAGGTGAAAGACGAGGTCAAACGCTCTCTCAATGACATGGCGGCGAGTTTCTATGACACTGGCATACTAAAACTGCCACAGCGGCTCGAAAAATGCATTGAACGTAACGGCGGTTATGTTGAAAAATAGTGTGTTCTTATGCTTCACAACCATGTAAAACGTTTTGATAATAAATTTTTTTTTCTATTTTTAAAAAATATGGAGACCTTATTACCCCTCGTACTTTGTCTATATTATAATTCAATGCTAGACATTTACATGCGTATAGGCATTAAATTTTACATTTTAGTATTGTATTAATTATGTTTCTGGAATATGGTAATTGTATCTGTTTAAGTAAAACAATATGAGACGACGGTCTCACGGATCGTCGTATGGTACAGTAGAAACAAAATACAGACACAAATGAAGTCACTAATTACCATCTTTAATTAGTCAGGTATAACAATTTGTAATCAATAAGGTACCCTCATACAGTAATAGAAAATAAAATTGTCCACACGCAATAATACTGTCACCAATAAGACTTCTGCATTAATTACAACACAACAATCACCTTCCACTAATCACAGGTTCCGCGCTAAAGGAATCGACTCACTCACTGTAACTCACTCACTAAGCCGCTGTTGATTATATAGGTCCCGGCAGGTGTTCTATACTCAGGGCCACCTTTTGAACAGACTAAAGCGGAAGTGATGTCGTCGCCTCGTCACACTCGCCTGGATTGCCAAATGAACCGGCGCGCGATTAAAATTTGTGCTCTTGCACTACAATACAGCACAGCTGTAACCCACGTGGTCAAGAAAGTGCGGCAGCTCCGCCTTGGCGACAGCATTGCCATAACTCGTGCTGACAGGCGTGCTCCCCCCCGCCCCTCTCATACCGTCTGACAACACCGTAGGCGCTGCCCCTTTCACCCGCACCCTACACCCTCACTTCCGCTTCAGTCTGCTCAAATGTTATATAATAATATACATTATAGAATAATGTATAGAATAATTTTACATTCTTTTGGCCTCGTGCCAGCATAAGTTGCCTAGTTAACAAACACTCGAACAGTCTGGAAGGTACTTCAGTGAGACGCTGCAACCTGCTCGACCAGCCGAGAAACGGGAGGAAGTTCGACTACTTTTGAATCTTCGAGAGCGTTCCGTAATTGTGGTAGAAATAAGTAAGAAATGTAATAGAACGTTTGATTGTTACGCATTCCCTGTAGACATCCAGCGGAACTGAAACAAGTCTTACCTTGAGTAAGGTAATCTTACCTTGAAAGTTGATATCTTCATACGTTTGAAGTGGTTCTTAAGTGTTTCAGTCACATCATCCGTTCACATCTCTCCCCAGATAGGAGGATATTGTTCGTACAGGGGTATACAGGAATGTGATATCTATACAGGGATGTACTGTAGAAAATTACGCCACACATAACCTCTGGCATGAAGTTGTATTAGAAGTCTGACATGAATTATTTTGCTGAAGTAAAATTAATTGTCTCACCACCACTCAAGGGCGCGCGAGCCCCCCCCCCCCCCCCACACACACACACACAAAGAAACAGTCAAGTCCCTCATATACACATGCCCTAATGATAAGAATAAATATTGTCGGAACGTCGGCACAAATAATGTAAAAATTGTCTTATACTTATTGACCGAGCCTCGTTAAACTTTCCATCGTTAATAATTTATTGATCGACGGTCATTAAGAATTTAAGTATTTAATGTCTATTACGTTGGACCCATTTAAACGTTCTACGACTAAATTAAAATTTACTTCTAACCGTTTTCAATTCCTTACGAAGCGAACATGTTGCTTACTCTCTGCAGTACCAACGATCAATAAACAAACGTTATAACATTTTTGGGTAATCGCAGAATTTGTTACACACCGTCTCATCTGTTACACAAGTGTAATTAATATCTTCCTCTACGGCCTTGCAAATAATAATATAATACTACGTCTGATTGTGATACATTTCCTGTAGAGATCCAGCGGGACTCAAACAAGTCTTACCTTGAAAGTTGATATCTTCATACGTTTGAAGTTGTTCATGACTGTTTCAGTTCCCAGTTCCCAGATCGGAGGATATGCGTACAGAGGTGTACAGGAATGTGAAATGTACACAGGAATAAACCGAAGAAAATTACGCCATGCATAACGTGTGACATGAGGTCTCTTTATTTGTTTCCAGTATATCGTAGTGTGTCAGTACAAACTGTGACTGGTTTTCAAGATTAAATCATACAAAATTTTCAATTTCGTTTTTGATGAAAGTAACATGCACGACGATAACTATTTAATTTGAATATTTATTATTTTCTTAGCCCGTAAGGCCGTAACCCATTTCTTCATCCCGGCTTAAGTTTTAGCTACATTAGCAGTAATCATCTTTACTGACTGTACGGGCGATACAACAATACCGGAATTGTAGCTGAAGGTACAATATTAATGAAACAGTAGACTAAAAACTTATAATCCTTAAATTTAAAAAAAAAAATTGTTTTATAATAACTGTGGTTACCTTTCTCGTCACACTAACTTTTATTGTCCCCTTTGGTAGTCAACCTATTGTTGTAGAGAACATGCGCTTTTAAAACTATTCTCACTCTACATCAAAATCACAGTAGTTGATTGTCCAGTCAGCAGTGTTGTTTGGAGGTTGTATTTTTACGATAACTGCTTCTTTTTTGAAAGAAACTTTTCTAAGGATCTTCTTGTATCATTTAATTCGTTTGTAATGAATCAGTTATACCGCTAATCTTTACTATGAACATATTAATTTATTCTTAAATTCTTTAATTCTAGGTATAGTTCAAATCTACGAGAATCTATAGTACAGATCTCATATAATAGAACTGGACTCAAAACGTTTATTTGTAGACACGTTTTCATAATTTACTCGCAGTTGTACTGGTTTGTACACCGCACATGTGTCAGTGACAAATGACTTGCTGTACAGTGTTGTATTCAACATCTGTAAAATACATCAAAGGGGATATTGGGATTATATATTGGTCTTTATTAAGTGTATACCAAAATCTCAACTTAACGTAGGCTACAATTTAATGCAGACAGTATACAAGGTGTGTTCAAAAAAAAGAAAAAAACTTTATGAATACCATATCAACCCGCACAAACAACGACGGCCTAGTAACAGTTTTTAACAACAAACTGCCATTGTGACGATTTAATATGCCTAAATCCCACAATAAAATTAAATAAAAAATTATAATACTAAAATAATTTAATAAGGTACTAAAGAACCCTTTATCTATGCCCCAAACCGGTAGTAACATGCCGATTTGCCGATGTATCAGTTAATAAAATTAGATTTAAGAAACTCAATAAATCCATAACGACCTCACATACATAAAAAGAATAATAAAAGTATAGAGTGATGTAATTAGATTGTAAGCAAATTAAAGGAAAATAATTAATAATAATTAAGAACTACTTTTCGCGCTGAGAAACTACCCGCGCGCTGACAGCCCCATTACCCCTATAGTTAGTTCAGTTGAATCAGAGACTCCCCTGGTGATACAGCGTACAGCACATTATGTAGACCGCTAGAAAATATTAAACATGTAGACTAAGTAAAACTTACGGAATTACCGGATGATGTGAATGTTGTGGATGACTTGAATGTGCGGCGATGACATCTCTATAAATAAATAACATCACCTAAATGTGATGTTAAACTTCTATAATGTAACTGTTAACCATAAGCAATATGTGCGGTACAACCATGTGAACATTAGTGAAAGTTACCACGAAGAAACAGACCACAAGAATCTACAGAAGTGACAGACTACTCATCTTTAAGAATGACGCCAAACTTCACCAACACACGATAGACAGAAGATCTCCCAGACACCCTGCACGACAGATAGAAGCCCCGATTCGCCGAGGATATGTTACACACAGGTGACACGGTAGTTCTACTTCTGTGGTTCAGAACTTAACTTTAACTAATATATGGAAGACACTTAAATAACAACATAAGAGTAAAGTAAAACACAAAAGACTGACCTAATTAGCATAAAATTGTAATTTCATGATAAGTAATAAGATGTGTTAAGTTTAATGAGTTTAATGAGTATAACACGCTAAAGTTAAA
The DNA here is from genome assembly GCA_034769895.1 of Magicicada septendecula. NCBI lineage: Eukaryota > Metazoa > Arthropoda > Insecta > Hemiptera > Cicadidae > Magicicada > Magicicada septendecula. The sequence goes on from CM068375.1 coordinate 28,173,125, forward strand.
TAAGCCCATTCTTCAGATGGCACAAAGTAAAGATTATTATTTTTAATATCATATACAGGAACACACAACTCGGATCCGAGGACAGTACAAGCTATGTTCAATTTACACTAATTACAATTGTACAAAATGCGCAAATATTTTTATCATTAGTATGCACAACACTAATTTTCTTCTATGATGCTAAAACAGTATGTAATAAAGAGATGTCATGGTCCAAAAAGGTGAGTGAATAAATCTACAAACCCCAGTCAAAAATTCCTCAATTCACGGGATCCTATTTAGCGTTTGTTTTTATTTCAGATAGTTATGAGTTTGTGAATATTATGGCAGCCTGTTTGGTTGACCTGAGCCAATTAACCAGGTTCCCGATATTATAATGTCGTCACGACGTTATACAATTTATTCTGTTTTGCTATAAGCGTCACTGTTTGAGGTATATCAGATTGTGTGGGAACCTGCACACGTCGGATTAGTGACAAAGTAATTAAGAACAACGTGTGCGTATGAAATTGTTTGGGGCAGAACTAGGTTAAACGTTTACAGAGACATTCTGTTTGTTCGAGTAGCCATACGCTGAGGCCTGGATGAGCCGAACGATTATTTTAAGAAATTTTAAAAAGGGTAAAAACAATGGTCGAAGGAGATCAAAAGCGATGTCAATGATCGTGGGCGGAGAGCTCGTGATGTGGTAATTGTAAATCGTTGTTTAACTGCCGAGACTTTCTGAGAAAATGTGCATCCATATAAGATCTTAAAAGTAAATTTTTATAGAAAAATGTTAACCAATCGTATCACTGAAAACTCTTACTGCGTTTGTTGACGACGATCAGAAAGAGACCCGATTAAAAATCGGTCAAACAACTGCGTACCAATGCAAATTGTAATGGAAATGGAATGCAATGGAAATTGCTCTGTAAAGGTTTTAGACGTTAGCAGCAAAATTTTATATACACACACGTTGTGTTAGGATCTTCGTTCTCACTCCGTTATAAATCCGCCGGATGATGTGTGACCGTGCCCGCTGCAGCGCGTCCAAGACTGATGATCATGACGGCACGGAGATAACGACATTCCGGCGTCAAAACCTGTCGCTAGAAGGACTTAATTGTGAAGCTCGCTCTGTGCGCAAGCGGACGTGCTACCGGTCTTTATTTGAACACACCTCGTATGTAAGACTGTGAAGGACTGTAATATGGGATTACTTTGTACAGATACTAGACAGACAAACAGAGGGTGGTGTTGTCGGATATTGTTTCCTGCCTGCCTGCTCCAGAGACAGGCGGATGTGTTGCTCCCTTTGCTGTTCCCAACCGTTACTATATCTGTGTACATGCACACGGGTCCCAGCGTTATACAGTTACAAAGTAAAGCGCTGAGCCACTCATTCTCACTAAATGTGGTGACGTTATTGCACTATTCCGAGTACAGCTGTTGTGTACATTACGATAGCTTAAACTTAGTGTAGTGCTGAAGTTATTGAAGATAGTATAGTTAGCTAAGGTATGTACTTATTTAGGTTTGCAGATTTGTTTGTTTTATTTGCTGACAATATAGCTTATCCATTCCTCTGTACTGTCTGTTCTTTGTCAGTGGCCAAGAACTAATAAACGCAGATAAATCAGTTTACCGGGACTAATTAGGACTACAATAATATTTTTCTACAATAAACATTGGAAAACACGAAAGACGCAAATATGTTTCTAAACGAGAGAAAAAAATTTAATTTTAATTCTTCTACATGACCGTTTTCTACGGTAGTATGATCGCGAAGTAACGATTGTCAGTGAACTTAAAATTACGATTAAAAACCGTGATAGGTTGCTACTAAACGTCGTTACGTCGGCAACGTTTTATTTCCCGTCGCAAAACTTCTTCAGGCCGCTAAGAAGCTGCAGAGAGTAACAACTGATCCAGGCATCGCGTAGTGTTCGGCGTACATCTGTCGCTATTGTGATTTTAGTCTCTAGCGCTTGTTAGCGGCTTGAAGAAGATTCCCAATGGGGGATATAACGTGAAAATTGCACTCTTAACAATTTTACGGGGACAAAGTCATGTTGTACCCAGGGAGAGATATAAATTCGTAGAAAGCGGGGAGAAAATAAAACTAAAAACTACCTATTAGAGCAGTGGTACTTCAAAGTAAGAAATATTAAAATGTTGTAGTAAGGCGCGGTAGTTGTTCATAAAGACGACCTTGCGTTGACGCCCATGAGTCGGCTAAAAACTGTGAAAAGTAACATAGCGGAGAACCGTCATAAAAATGTATTATCTTCAAGGGTGTCAGAAAAACTTCCCTAAGATTGTAAAAAGTTAAGTGCATCTAACAAAAGGAACCGATAGGTTAGACAGAGAGCGAGATGGATAGAGACGCTAAGTTTCCTACCACATTTTCACGCGCAAATAGTTGACGAATAACGGAAAGCGTCATTTTTTACGCGGGACGTGTTCACTAGACAGATTGGGTAAATTTGAAATTATCGGTATGTCAGACCAATCGGCGTGTATTTTGTAGATAGTTGGTGAGGGTAGTTTGTAGCAAAGTATAAAAAAAACGAAGTGTAGGAAGTTAAGTTAGTCTACGGGGAGATTACAATACACAGACTCGTATTTAGTGTATTAAGAAATTTGTCAGTAAATTAAATAAGTATATTTCAATTGCAACGGAAAAGTCAGTTACGGTAACGCGATATTAAGCCTTGTGGAAGTTACGTATCATAAACACTTAATAAGCGTTGACAAGAATCATTTCCAGAGTAACTAGAAAAGATAAAATTAAAATCAAGTAATATAGCCAAGTTTTACTTAGTACAACATCAATCGTTGAATATCGAAATACATAGCGAAATTTAATGTGTCAAACATCATTGTACGGGACAGTCGGTCGAGAGTACAGTAGTTATCAATCCGGTGTTGGACGCACTTAGCTTTAGTAAGGATATACTGAGTATTCAACAAGTGTATTAGTATACGGCACATGTGTAATTATCACTAAGTTAATTAAGTGAATTGTGTAATACCTGTGAAACCAGTGTAAAAATAGTGCAACTAACAAGGATAACTGTTCAACGGTCAACGTCGGATCGCCAGCCTGGAACCCGCAGAATTGATGACATCGCATCGCAGAGTGAATTCAGCGTACACGTAAATAATAAAATGAACACTCATTTTAATATTGCTTATTAATTTTAAAAGTATGTCAGTCTTATTTGGTAACTCAATAAGTCTAAGAATCCATTGCCAAGAAATGAGCACGAACAAATTTTATAGTAAATTTATTGAAGTACTGACTTATAAATTTTGTAATATGTGAATGCATATCGTTATTAAAAAACTGAATTAATAGCAATCAAATTGTGTTTATTTATTACTGGCGCCCTGGGATAATTCTTAAGAGTTGGTACACTAAAGTAAGTGTGATATCTTGTTGCTGAGAATTAGTATGTGATGAATATAAATATTGTCGTTGAGTAATTTGGCTTGATAAACCCTTACTTTATATATGCTCGTAGGCCAAGTAGTATGAAAAGTAGTAACGTGAAATAGTAGTAAGGCCTATTAAAAGTGTATTACAGGAATCAAAACGTTGCCAACGTAACGAGGTTTAATAGCAACGACCACTGCTTAAAAGCCCGGTTTTTAGCGTAATTTTGAATTTATTGACACCGGCGGTGCGAGCTTCAGACAAAAGATGGTAAGTGAAGAACAGTAATAGTGATCAGCAGCATTGAATACCGGAACTCTGTGCTGAAGCAAACAATTAAAATAAAATCAATTCCACCAACGCGACGCTTACTAGTTTCCTCAAAATCAGCACAAATAACATTATTTACTACTTACTTAATTAATAAATAACTTAACTTTTAAGCTAATAACCTAAATTAGATTCTTAGGTATATTTGATCATTATTACGTTAGTATTTATTTTACAGATTATTGGCAAAGTAATTTTACTTAGATTGGTAATTAAGTAAGCTAATTATTACATAAATGTGCCTTGTCAGCTCAATAAGTAATCGACGAATCTATTTCGTTGTTAGGAGTCTGGAAATTCCCTATTAAGCAACAGCCATCGGTTATAGATCAATTTATGAAATATGTGGCAAGTCTGATGCTACCAGGCTTACTGTGAACTACCACAGGCTAATGCTACTGGACTCTACTGGCTATGGACAGGCCTGCTGGTTACTGAACTCTATGCTACTGGTTATGCTACTCTGTATCTCGTTTGGAACACATTGCTAGACATAACATAGCACTGGCAGTTGGCATGGGAGGGCAACTCTACAACACGATGTATTCCGTTGAATTTTGTAGCTGCAGCTTATCAAAATGAATATCGCATCACAAGCGCTACTCTCATGTTCATTATAGTGTCATACTAAAATACAAGGGCAGTTCTTTAAATTTTGAATACAAAAAACAACGAATATGAAGCAGCCATAAATTAGAGTGCGGAGCACAAAGGAAGGCGAGATAGTATCACGTTGATGTACTATCAGCCAATAAGAGGCAGTCAATAGTTTCGCTTACTGGCTGTCGCAGTGTTGCACTCCGTTTCTCTATGCGCAACGCGCTTTGACTTTTCCCCATTGTATGTGCTCCCGAGTATAGCTGAAAAAGACATTAGTACAACTATCAGCAATCCCAACTCGGTTGACGCTTATCGTACTGAGCATATTTTGACACAATTTTTCTTGTGCCTTCGTAGCACAAAGCTCCGCTTAGTCGGACAACCAAACGTTAATGTTGCTCATTAGCGTTTCGTAACTTTTAAACAACAACCCCAATAACTGCTGTTTCATAGTGAATTGCTTGGCGCTAAATGCGACACGTACGGATCATGGTTAAAGAACTCCGTTTGAACTTCTCAAGGAGATCCCGTCTGAGGACGAGTGTTGTCATAAAGAAGACAAACATTTTTCTTCCTATGCTCTGTATTGTACTTCGCTTAAGAGTGTCGCAGTAGATGTCAAAATCAACCCGTATTCATTAGCTTCTGTTAACAAAACTAAAACAGTCCTTTGATTCAAAAACAGAGTAGCCAGAAATGTGTTTTGCGCAAACGTTTGCCCAAGCTTACCCAAGGAACTATGCATCCACTGTTCTGACTGCTCCTTCTTCTTGGTACTTTGATACTATAATTTATTTCTATTCGTAAATGATGTTCCATCACTGTTTCTCCAGAAAATCTCTACCATTAGCATTGTAGCCTTGTGAAAATTCCAAGGTACAAGGGGAACACATACCTCTATTGTTCTTAAGTTGATCCCCCAAAGTTAGGCAAAAAGCAGGAAAAAATGTCATAGGTGAAATTTTTATATAATCAAATACTAAATGTTTAATGTTAAAATGAACATAATAGATATAGTTACGACGGTCTACTCGATCGTCGTAGGGACAGTGGAAACAAAATCAAGACACCTATTAAGTCACTAATCACCAGCTTAAATTTTCACAGTTAAACAGTTCGTAATTAACAACAGAGTCTCTTACAACAAATCAAATAAAAATTGTGCACACGCAATAAAATGTACACTAAAATTGAACACAATTGTATTACAATTATCCTGCTTGATTATTAAACACTTCACTAATAACCACTTGAACGCACACAGTAATATCGCCCGATAATCATTTGTAGTCGCCCGACAATAAACTGAACTGAGCGTCCCTGAGTAATTGTATTTATATCCCGCCTAAAATCTAGACGATTCCACATACTACGTATTACCTATAAACTATGACGTAATTGACTGCGGCCTTGACACAGTGAGAGCGGCCGCGCGAATTCTCACACCGTCTACCAAACGCGTCGACAAGCACGTACGCCACACACGTTACATTCCGGATCCCTCTGGAACATTCGATAAACACGTAGATTGTTCTGTGATGTCGTAACAATATACAATAAATATAGGTATTGCATAGGCATAAAGAAAAGTACAAATAATAAAAAAACATTTTTAAACCCAAACAACATAAAATATGAGAAACGGTATCTTATTCCATTGTGTAGTGATTCTGGACTAATGGTAAAAATCATAAATACAAAAAACTTTACTCACAGATTTAAAGTATTAAACTTTTGTTTAGCCAATAGTAACGTATTCGTTTAAAACATTGAGAGAGTTCTGAAGTTTTGAGAGTTTACTAGTTTTTGTGGTGTGTCGTAAAATAGAGGTGTGTTGCTGAGACATCAAAATGTTGTCCTTAAGTTTTCTGTTAAACACTGCACAAATCTGGCTGTAGCCAAGCTCCTACGTGGTAATGTCGTAGGCAACAGACCTTAAAATTTATGAAAAAAATTTACAGACAGTTTAGGAATATTAAATCTATGCTCTTCACCCAATCATTAAATTGTTTCACAGTCGTTCCATAATTTATCCCTTGACCTTTGATTTTCTCTACAACGTGGGCATCAATTCGTCTTATTTAAACTCTATGCATCATCCTCGCAGGCAACCGTCGTCACTCATAAAGTTTTATTTGGAGGCTTATCCTGGAGGGTGGAAGAATATCCTTTATAAAAAAAACTTGTATTTCATTCAATTATATAAATATCGCACCTTTTCACTACCGTTACATTATGACTTCTCGTAGCGAAAACGTTACCCTAAAAGTGGGCTACAATGAAATATAGAGTTAACTGAATGTGTTTTGAATGGAAACCAGGGGCTGCTACTGTATGTGTTGCGTCGGCAGTTTGTTGTAAACTTTCAAACAGAATTATAAAGTCTATTCCAACCGCATTCGAAATGTTGCCAACTCGATCAGTTTTGCAGTGCCCTGAACACTTTCTGTAACATTGCGTTGCCCCACAAATAGGTTTACCACTCGAGGCAGCTGTGCATTCTGTGATTACATAAGTAAGTGAAAGACATTCTTGCAGGAAGATTAAATGATAAAAGCAATGAAACAAGAAAATAAGATGCACAGACAGTATACAGGCATAGGGACACTTGGCTACACACTCTTAGAGATGTAGCAAAATTTGATTACTTATGATGAGTGTTGCGACCGCTTCAAGATAAAGGTGTCGTAGCGATCATTAGTTACTGTATAAAGTTGGGCTGTGCTGATTAATGACGTCTACCAGTCACAATATATTGTGACATGAAGCCCATCCTCTTGCAAATGGGCGAATGAACTTTACTGCATATCTAAATGATAAACGAATGGAAATATGTACAAGGAAAGAACCGACAGTTGAAAATAAATATTCGTTGTGAATATTTGTTCAATATTCGTGTAATTAACTAAAAAAACTAATTATAATGTCATATGAGGGGGAAATGACGTGAAGTTTGCAAAATCATGACAGATATTTACATCGGTTTGCTGTACAGTCCTAGATGTACTGGTAAATATAAAGACTTAAAATTAATTTAAAAATCAACATTTAATTTGTACAAACTAGTAGAATAGATTGTTTATATTGGTATGAAAGCGTAACAGCAGTATCGTCAATTAGATGTTAGGAAAACATACCGTAATGTCGGCTCGCTGCCTTTATAATTTCATAGCGTGCAGGATTTAAATGCAATATTTCTTTTAAAAAATTAACTTATACTAATTAAGTTGATCCAAAGACTGCTATATCAAGCAATCAAATACTGTATAATACAGGGTCCGCCAGTGAAGCGGGAAATTTTGAAAGTCCAATAGTTCATTTTCTGCTCACGAGAGGGCGTGGAGGTTTTCTATTGTTTTACATTTAATGCCATTTGTTAAACATGGAGCAGTGGTCCGGTGCACAGCGTGCTTTCTGCGTAAAATCGTTTTATAAGAATGGTGACTGTGTGACTTCTGTACAACGACTTTTTCGTAATCATTTCAATATTCCACGACATGGAAGAGTGCCGTCCGCTCATGCAATTATGTCATGGGTGAAAAAGTTTGAAGAAACTGGTTCCACATTAAACTTAAAGCACAGAGGAGCAACAAGGTCTGTAAGAACAGAGGAAAAAATTGAAAAAGTTCGAGTAGCATTGACGCGTAGTCCACAACGTTCTGCAATGAAACATGCATCCGCACTAAACATTAGTGACACATCGTTACGACGAATTTTGCATAAAGACTTATCTTTTTATCCTTACAAAATTCAAGTAATCCAGAAGTTGAAAGATGGCGATATGCTGGCTCGCAGGATTTTCAGCGAATAAATATTGCGACGTGTAAATGATGATGAAAACTTTATTCACCGCATGTTTATGTCAGATGAAGCACATTTTCATTTGAGTGGATATGTAAACAAACAAAATAGTCGATATTGAAATGATGAAAACCCAGGTGAGTTGCATGAAAAGCCATTACATAGTCCGAAAGTTACGGTGTGGTGTGCAGTTTCATAATCTGGCATTATTGGGCCATATTTTTTCCAAGACGATAGAGGAAACACCACAACTGTCAATGCAGACCGCTACACACACATGGTCAGAACATTTTGATGCAACTGCTCCCTAGGTTTCCGGAAATTAATTTTTTCAGCAGGATGGGGCCACAAGTCATACTGCTCGTGTGTCCATGGCTGCTTTAAGAGAACTCTTCCCGGACGGACTCATATCCAGATATGGCGACATCTCGTGGCCTGCAAGATCCCCAGATTTGTCCGCATGTGACTTTTTTCTTTGGGGATTTCTGAAGAGCAGGGTGTACATTGATAGACCGCACACCATACCGGAATTAAAAACGAATATCAGACAAGAAATTGCACGGATTCAACCTGACCTGCTTCGTCGAGTGATGGAAAATTTTCGGTCAAGGTTAGAAGAATGTTTACACAGAAATGGCTCTCACTTGAGCGGCGTTATTTTTAAAAAGTAAAATAATGGCATAGGTTACTCAACTCAAATCTGTAAAAAAATTCTGATAATAAATGTTTCATGAAAAAATTGGGTACTTTTAATTTTCCCGCTTCACTGGCGGACCCTGTACTTACTGAACTGCAGTCATGTGAGGAAACAGTCAGTGGGCTAACGAGGAATATCAACATTTACATGTATGTTCCAGCACAAGTAGAGATCCTACCACACCTGCTTGAGGGGACCTAATACACTTTATTGAGACAGTATGGTACCCTAAGGCACGAGGTCTGATCAAAAGGTTTGTGTAATTTTCCAATTTTTACCGCTACAAGTGTCCGATTAAAAAACTGTTTTTTTTTTTGTCGCTACACATGACAATCATCTAAACTTTTAACCCTATTTGATGCATAAATTAGATTTAACAGTTAAATGAATAAGTCGTTCTTAAGTGTATCAGGTGATTTTTTTTTTTAATATACAATACAAGATTAAATAACTTATGTAAACTGTGAGATAAACTGCTCTGTCCTGGTAAACGTGTTCGGGAGGGTTCTTGCAAGACTGCTGTGCGTGAACAAGCGGTTTACAGGCTCCAGAAACTACCGTAAATCAGCTGAAGATCGTGGTTGTCAGATGAAGATCATGTTTTTGTGTGCCGCAAAATTTCATCCGATAAATAAAGAGTACTATTCGTACATTTCAAGCCATTTGTATGAAGCTATCTATAGAAAACTGCCAGATTTACGAAAGAATAATTTGTAAAAATTGCAGCCCGATAATTTATCTGGACACACGTCATTGGTTGTTAAGAATTTTGCTATGCTAGGCAAAACAAAACGTCATAATGATGACACAGAAACTGCCGTATTCACCAGAAGTGTCACAGATGCGATCTTTTCTCCTCCCAATAGTGATGGTTTTCACGAAGGGACAACGTTTCCTGATCGTTGAAGACGTAAAACGAAAATCGCTACCCGATCTCAAGTCTCCACCTATTTTGAATACTTGAAATATTTTGAAGACTGCAAAACGTTTGGCTTAATCGTGTTGCATTCGACTGAGACTACTTTAAAGTGAGGCAGTATAAGTCTTGATGAATGAAGCCATAATTTAAAAGTAAACATGAACTCCATGAACGTTTTGATCAAGCCTCGTACATACATTTAATGTAACGTAAAACCTTTAACAACAAACTATAAACTTCTTCAGACAGTACGTATTACATCTAGTGAGTATTATAAACACGTATGTGTACTATCAACATTAATGTATCGTGTCACCTCCTTTTGTCACAAAAACAGACAGTAACCATGATAACTGTGTAATTAACGATGTAAACGTAGCGAGACCGACCATTATAACACTCTGTAAAGTACTAACGCGGTCAGCTTTGAGAGTTGGTCATTGTAAAAGGGTAAAAAACTTTCTGAAATGGATTGTCGTTAGCGGTCAAACACAGAGTCTGTGAGGCACACACAACAGTTAGATGTAATTATGGAAGTGGTGACAGCAGCAGTAGAGGTGTGGCCTGCGTCCGACACGTTGTGTTAAACATAAGTGCACACACGTACTACCCTCTCGCCTCACAAACACTACATCATTGTCTTTATCACTTTTCTTTCTCCCCCTTTTTCTCCTACTTCTCCTTTTACTTTTTAATTCTTTATTCAAGCACTAGACCAGTCTATGAAATCCTTTTTCATAGATCCTGATGGTAAACCGGTTTAATAAAAGCTTTTCATAAGTGTTTCCGTTTTACATTGCATGGTAAAACAAATCGACGTAAATAAATAATAAATGTAATAAATACATAATGTGAATGTCAGTTTGGATTTTCAATTTGCTGTTTCTATTTTAGCTTTGCCAGTGTCTAATTGATTTTTTTAAATTCAAAGTTGCCTGGCCATCCCGCGGGCGTATATACGCAAGTTAATTTAGTAAATTTCTCAGTAAAACGTTTTCAGTGTTATAGTGAATTTACAGCACAGCCGCAAATAACTCAGCGCTGCGGACAACCCACATCAAATCTAACACATAGTTTGCTTTGTTCAGTAACTATACATACAAACCGAGTATGTACGCCGATTTTATAATACTAAATTTAAACTACATGGAAAATTAATTTTTACGTTTTAATAAAACAATGTTTTTCTGTTTGCATTAATAATCATCCAGTGTTCAGACATTGTTATTGTTCTCAAACATGTAGGCTACTCTGTAAACATTCCCATCAGATAATATAAACATACTAACATTCTGTCCATCAATACCTTTCTCCCACTTGTTCTATTTATGCTTTATATTTACTGCTTTATTAAATGTTAGTTTGTTTGCGTATGAGGCGCTGTAGACTACGTTTGGTTCAACTGATTCATCCCTTCTTCTCCCCTTTCTTCCTCCTCTCCCAATCTCCTTCATTCTTGATCGATGTAGCTCCCTCCTTTCGTCAGTCCTGATGGCACCTGCCCTTTTCTTGAGGTTTTCCTGAAAACCTTGGGCATTTTTTAATTTATTTTTGAGTGGCAAGCATTTTTCAATGTCTTCTTGAGTAATATGGAGTTCTTCCATGTATTTTACTGTTAAAAATAGTCTTCTTATGTCTTCTATGAAATAGTTAAAAAGCTTCCCTGTCTGTCAGCATTCATTCTTTGAACATGTCCGTAGAAAGTAATTCTTCTTTTCCTAATTACGTCTGTGACTTTCTCAACACGTGAGTACAGCTCATTATTGTGGAGTCTTCTGTACTGTTTTCTATCTTTTATTGATCCCAAGATTTTTCTTAATATTTTTCTTTCTAAAATGCATATTAAAATTTACCATTTAGGAAGTAAGTGAATTACATAGTGGACAATTATGTGTAACATGTGTTTTTAACGTTTAACGACCTCAATAGAGCGATTTTATCTGATGATGGAACAGATGTTCCGAAACGCGTCATTTTAATCGACGTAACGAAGTCACACGACGGATGATTTATTTATAATAATTTACTATTTTTCTTTCTGTAAATTCTAGTTCTTCCACTATCATTTTCTTGTTCAGAGTCAGATACTCAGCTGGATAAAGTGCTTCAGGACGAAATACTATTGAATAATGGTTAAGTTTTGCATTAATTGATATTGATTTCTTGTAATATGTGTCCTTGGTTAAATGGTAAGCAACTTTTATCTTATTAATACTAATTATTAATATATGTTATTTATTGTATTTACATTTTTAATTGTATTACTATAGTAATAAAATGACAAAGTTCATATGAAAAAATTTAAAGGAAACTAAACGGTGAAAATATACAATTGAGAAATCTCAATCGTGAACTAAGAATCAACTTGTCAAATTGTAGAGACAGATGTGCCCCTCCAGTCAATCAATCAAGAGCCAACAACACAAAGCTCTCCAACCCAAAGCGTTGCCGTGCGGCCGCCCATTGTAATTCCCTACGGCGGCGCACTGTCCAATCAATGTCACTTGACTTAGGCTTTACGTTAAGTCACAAGTAGTACAGTCAGTTCCAATACAATGGTACGGTTTAAGCACATTGTAGTGGTTTGGGCGTTGGCTGTCTACACAGCGTGACTTTGATAGCTGCGAACTAAACGCTGAGTTTTTGACCGTCACTCTTCGTTGACAAGGCGATGGCAAATCGGCGATCGGTCTTTGATAATAATACCTTTCTATTTTGTTGTTCTTAAGTCTCTATTACACTAGGCAGGAGACAGATGACACTGTTGAACCATGAGGACATCGTAAGATTTATAAAGGCTTAACGAATACAATGATTAGGTCACCTACAACGGATAGATGATCAGCGTATGCCAAAGAAAATCCTAAGGGTGCAAGTCTACGAAAGTAGGAAGAGAAGCCGACTTAGGATAAAATGTTTGGGTGATGTGCTAGTGGATCTGAGAAGAATAGATGTGTGGTTACACTGAGATGAGAATGGTCAGAAGGAGACTTTGGAGAAAAATTGGTGTTGGAAGCTAGGACGCACGTTGAGCTGTAGTAATGAAGAATAAGAAGGAGTAAAATTTAGAACGTTTAGCAATTAATTTGTTAGCTTTTTTTTGTAAATAAAATGCGGTTCTTAGCGAGTAAAAGGGATACGCTATATAATTTCAAGTTGATTTCAACAAATTATTTTATAAACAGCAGACAGTTTTTGTTTCAAGTCAAGAAAAGATTCTATCCTAATAAATGTCGCTAATAAAAATAAGTAGTAATCTATATTTTTTTTTTTAAATTATGAATTGTAGAAATTAGACAGAATTGCGCTGTAAACTCAAAGTTTAACGTTTCAACACATCCCAAAACTATAACTAAAATCTGGCGCAATTTTCACAAATTTTGATTTTTGTCCATCACCACAAATGCTGTTGTGGTGTATAAGTAAATTATATTATGTGTAAACGCCATTTTAATACAATAATTTAAACGCCGTTAGATTTTACTCTTAAACGCAAAAGAAACAACAATTTGTTTCTGTATCTTGCACATTTGTGTTTTCTTGAGACCTGCTAACAGTTTTCCAAGTCTTATACGCTTCTGTTATCATTTCACACTCGACAACGCGTCAAAGTGTTGTTTACATCCTTATTGGGGGACGGACACACGACACAGCTCACATTGGTTTATCTTTATTTTATTTTGACATTTCTTATCTGTTCAGCGACATCAATAAGGGTTAAAAAGAGGCATGAATTCAACATGGGTGAGAGAAGAACAATAGGCACATGGCGCTAGCGAGTTGAAATTTAACGGTAGTCAAAGACAGTTTCTTTGTTGTTAAAGACGTTTGATAATGTAATGGTTCAATGTAACAGATTTATAAGGTAAGAAAAACCTAAACCAATCAAAATCTTAACGACAGTTGATTTGTGATAATCTGTAAACAGCATATTATAGGATTTCCACGTTGATAGTTTTATGCAATGAATTTTCTGAGTTATTCACTAGGTTTTGGTGGATTAGTAATTCCTCTTCGGATTGATATAGTAACTAATATAAGATGTACAATGAATAAAATGTTTGTACCGAGACGTTTACTGAAAAAACCTGTGATGTATTTCATTGCTGATCACGCAAATGGATAAAACAAATATTTTGAAAAATTATGCTACGAAATTACATAACGTTCTCGTGCAGTCGGCAGGCGCGCAGTTACGTAAACCTTCTACACGTCCGCGGGAGCCGAGCAGGCGCAGTGTCTCTCTCAAGGCCGTGTACTGAAGTACTTTTCAGACTGTTCGAGTACTTTCAACTATGGCATTTATGCTGTCACGCCGCCAAAAGAATGGAAAATTAATCTGGAACACCTGCGGGGCCTATATAAGCAACAGCGGCCGGTTCAGTCAGTCAGTTACACCTGGATCGATTGTAGAGTGCGGTTCAAGTGGTTGTGCAAAGTGATTACTGTCTTAAAATTAGTGCGGAATTCTTAATATATATATATATATATATTACTTTAATATTTATAACTAAATTTACCTCAAGATATACTTTTTTCCTATTAGGAACATGTTTCGAGAGTTCCTGTTCTCTCATCTTCAGCCTTCGCCATCTTGTTTCTGGTGAAGTATTTGTGTGTTGGCTTCTGGATGTTATTAAGGTAGTTTGTTGGTCTTTGGTCTTTTAAAGTTACATTATTGTGTGTGGTTGTGGTATCTGTTTTTGTATTTTGTGTATTTTCGATGTTGAGTGCTTTGAATATTGTGTCATGTTGTGTACTGATTTGTATTTGTTCTGGTATTAGTTTGTTTTGTGTTTTATGTTTGTAAATCTGTAAATTTTCCCAAATGTTTATTATGGTGCCTTTGTGTGGTATATGTTTTATTAGTATATGTGGTATGTGTTTTACAAACATAAAACACAAAACAAACTAATACCAGAACAAATACAAATCAATACAAAACATGACATAATATTCAAAGCGCTCAACATCGAAAATACACAAAATACAAAAACAGATACCACAACCACACACAATAATGCAACTTTAAAAGACCAAAGACCAACAAACTACCTTAATAACATCCAGAAGCCAACACACAAATACTTCACCAGAAACAAGATGGCGAAGGCTGAAGATGAGAGAACAGGAACTCTCGAAACATGTTCCTAATAGGAAAAAAGTATATCTTGAGGTAAATTTAGTTATAAATATTAAAGTAATATATATATAACGGATCTTTACAGCTGTCGCCGTTTTTCCGTCCCCAACTTCCATTGTAACCTATCGTAGCATGTAAGTTCTTCTAGATTTCTAGCAACCATTGTTTCCGCTACGTCATCTCGCCAACTCCTCCGTGGCCGTCCTCTTTCCCTCCTCACCGGTGGTATCCATTCCAGTATTTTGCGGGGCCATCTGTCACCTTCCATTCCCTTCACATGCCCAAACCAAGTCAATTGTCTTTTTTCTATTCCATCTATTATTGTCCTCTCAATATTCATCTTGGCTCTAATAGTCTCATTTCTAACACTGTCCAATTTTGTTCTTCTACAACTCCTACTGAAGACGTCCATTTCCGCTGCTATCAGTTTTTTTTTATTTACGTTTTATACGTTCCAAACTTCTGCTCCATAAAGGATTACACTTTGCACCATGCTATTATATATATGTTTCTTTCTATTTCTTGTTATACTTCTTTCCCATAGAAGAGAATTCTGCGTTCTTATAACGGATCGCCCTTTGTTAACACGTTCTTGAATTTCATCTTTGCTGCTTCCCTGTTTGTTGAAAATAACACCTAAGTATTTACTTTTTTCAATACCTGTTATCCTGTCCACATCCAATTTTAAGTCCTTAACTTGTTCGTTGCCCACTATCAGCGGAATTCTTAATAGCTGACATTATTATTGCGTGTGGTCAAATTTAACTTGAATTTTTAAACCTCCCCATCGTAATACTACGTATATGTGTACTAAAAATATATAGGGTGCGGCAGGAATATCTGACGGTTTTGTTTTCTGTTCTTGTGTTACATTACTATTTATTACTTGCTGCCACTTCAGATGCCATGGACCCACGGGACGCGACTCACCGAGCTTACACTGTTAAAAGGTTTTTTAAGACCATGAATCTGTTGTAGTTGGTAACTTAGGCTCACACGCCCGACGTCAACTCTGTTAATAGTTTGACGAGTTTCCGGGCTATTAGACCTTAGTCCAGTGTTGCCGCATAAAACAGTCGTTTCGGCCCCACCACTGGACGCCATCTTCAGAGTACCGACTTGAACAACAGCTGGTACGCTCTTCACCAGTTTTCCACAGTATACTGTGGTAAAAGATTAAGTTTGTGGCCATGGTGAGCAGGACCGTCTAATAAATTCGTGGAGTTAACACTTGTGAAGGCCGTACCAGTTGTTACTCAAATCAGTACAATGAAGGTGGCATCACGTTGCGGAGCCGAAACGACTGTTTTATGCGGCAGCAATGGACCACGACTTAACAGCCCGTAGAATTGTCAAACTAGTAGACTATTAACATGAATCTGTTGTATTCAGTCAAAGAAGATTTTGTCAATGTTGGACGTCATGGTCGGCTGCCGGCTGACTACTCGGAACAGGATATTATTGTGTAATGTGGGTGGAGAATGTCAGAAGGAAGGCAGTTGCAAAAAAAAAAAAAAAAAAAAAACGATCCATACAAATCCCTGAGCACATTAAACGATTAAGAAAGACCATTAAGGCTAGCCCTCGCCGTTCTTCACCGTCTTCATTTACCGCATTAAACATCTCTGGCCAGATCAATCAATTCTCCATCTGAATGTACACTTCTATCCCTACTAAATGATGATCATTCACTAATTGGCCCCTCGTGACTGGGGAAAGACGTCGAGTTTTCGCAGAGATGATGTTGGAGTCTCGGAAATGATGGAACTTACGTTACTTGTATGTAATCAATCCAAGAGAGCTCCATTTCAGACAATACGGATGACAGAGTAATGTGGGTGTCAAAGTTTTAAGTGACTGGCCAATATTTTGTTGTTTTTTTATGAGGAAATTACAGTGAACGCGGATCGGTACATTTTGATGGTGCAAAACGTTTCTAGCCCCCATAACGTTGCTGCAGAAGGCAGCCGAGCCTAACTGTACTTTCTCAAAAAAGACGAGGCAACTGATTACACATCAAGGGCTTCGATGGAAGTGCTATGGATGATGTTGTTTCCAGGACGTCTAAATTAACTCCGTGAAGATATTGCGCGGCCATCCCGTTCACCCGATCTTTCGGTATGTAATTTTTCCCTGTGGGTTACCTGAAAGTTTACATAGATAAACCACGCCCATTACCAGAAAAATGTGGGCAGTAATACAACGCGAGGTAACTGTCTAACCGATAAACATATTCTAGTCTGCGATGAGAAGTTTCATTGACCGTCTCCAGCAGCGTATTGACGATATTGTCGTGGTGATGTTACTTACCTTACTTAATTTACCTTTTTTTAAATTTAAATTTTATTTACAAACATGGAAAGGTCACGTAGAAAGAATATCAGATTCCAGACTGGCCAAACAAGTCTGGAAATACAAACCTATAGGACACAGGTGTGTGGAAGGACCCATGAAGACATGGCTGGAAGATTTTCGAAGGCCTATGCCGTGTTGTGAAGATGATGATGATCATAATTTTCTTGTGGCAGAAATAATGGCAAGCCTATGTGTTTATGCTGACAATATTTTTTTTTTTTTTAATTACTACAACTAAGTTTGCACTTATCTAGTAGTTTTCATTTCATAAAACTATTCCACTGAATAACCCTAGTGTCTACACGCACTTTTCACGCGGCATCGATGCTTACTGCACCAGTCCCAAGGTTTTGTCCTTTTAAGTCTCCGCACTACGCTACTGTTATCCAGCATTTGCAGCACAGCAATGTTGTCATGATTGTGAAGTCTGTGTTCATGCTTCACTGCTGTAATTCTTATTTCTTCAAAGGACAGTATTCATGTTAAGGTCTTTATGAATATTGTCATTACGAACATACCACGGTGCATTTATTATTTTGCGTAGTACCTTGTTCTGAAAAGTCTGTATAATTTTAGTATTAGTTTTCTTGGTGCAACCCCAGATCTGCGATCCACACGTCCATATTGGTTTCAGCACTTGTTTGTATAAGAGTAGCTTGTTATATATACTTAGCTCAGAATGTCGTCCTAGCAGCCAATACATTTTCCTGTATTTAATATCAAGTTCTTGTTTTTTTCTTTTTAACATGCACCTTCCAGTTTAGTTTAGTATCAAGCCACATTCCTAGATACTTAGCTTCATTTTCACATGGGATCACTTGTGAATTGATTGTTATAGGTACTTTCGTCACTTTTTTTTTTGTGAAAATTACATAGGTAGATTTACATTCATTGAGCTTCATGCGCCATTTTTAAAGACAATATGAATAAAAATGAAGCCTTTGTTCTTACTGTTTTATTTTATTACAAAAACTGTCAAGCATTATTTATTTGTGTAGACTTTTAATCAATTAAAATTTCAACTTTGGTTTAGATTGTCCAGTACCTCAACGGGGCCCGTACATTGTCCGCGTGACCTACAGGTGTAGTCACGCGGTGTTGTTTCTAAAACAACTTATATTTTATACACGTCACAGTCCGTGTCCATTCAGAGTCACACATGGGACAAATTTGTATATCGAGATGAAATATGACACAATAAAACTTTGACCTGTGTGCAGAGCAATGAATATTTACTGTACAAACATGACAAAAATATGACAAAACATGGCACTAATATAGAGATTTTGAAATACGAAGGCATTTTATTGCAGTTACGTCTGTTACATTTCCTGAATATGTGCTGGAAGGAGCACTCAGTTCCAAAAGAATGGTTAAGAGCAAGAGTTATCTCACTATTTAAGAGAGGGGCTCGAACAAGGACAGATTATTACAGAGGAATATCCATCCTCGACACAACATATAAGCTTTACGCCAGAATTGTAAATGGAAGATTGAAACCAATTACAGAGGTATTATTGTTAGAAGAACATAACGGATTCGAAGAGGAAGGTTGTGTATAGATCCAATTTTTACTCTTAAGTTGATAATTGAGAAAAGAAGAGAGTTCAACCGGGAAACGCATCTTGCTTTTGTAGATATAGCGAAGGCTTTCGATAATGTTAGGCGATCACTACTATGGAATATCATGGAACGAAGAGGTTTCCCCACACAATTAATTGCAGTGCTCCAAAGCCTATATAACAGAACTTCCATTACCCTAGATTTAAATGGTAGGTTGACAGAGAATATTCCTACAAATAAAGGTGTTAGACAAGGGCGTCCTATTTCACCGACACTTTTTAATATTTATATCGACGACGTATTACGAATATGGAAGACTAAGGTTTAACTCAGGAATACAATTTCAAGGAAATATTTATGTGAATTCCCTACTGTACGCAGATGATAAGGTAATAATACAAGAAACGGAAGACTAGTTACAAAAAGCGATATTTACATTTAATACTATTTTGCGAAATTATGGGCTGAGGATCTCTGCCGCTAAATCAAAAAACATGGCGTTTCTAGGTAAACGTCCCATTAGAACAAAAATTGTGGTAGACAATCAAACTTTGGAAAAGGTTTGTGATTTTGATTATGTGGGATATAACATTTCATACAACGTTGATACCGATTGGGTTAATAAACTATCAAAGTTTAGATCCATCTGTGGGACAATTCATAGAAATTTACGAAATAAAACTCGGAAGGAAACCCGTATGAAATTTTATAAAACAGTAGCTGTTCCGACATTCCTTTACGCAAGTGAGACATGGAACCTCGGTAAAGGGGAAGAAAAGAAAATTCAGGCTGCCGAAATTAGATTTCTGAGAAGTGTCCAAGGATTCTCCCTGGATAGGAGAAGAGACATAGACATTAGACAAGACTTAAAGATTCAGTCTTTAAATGAGACGATTAAGGAGTATAAGAGGAGATGGTGTGGACATGTGGCCCGAATGCCAGATACCAGGTTGCCAGTGGCAGCTCTCAAGTACAAGCCGAGTGGAAGTAGGGATGTTGGTAGACCGAGGAGGAGATGGGTTCCGGAACAGGCCAACTAGGGCCTAATCCCTGTAGTGAAAATGATGATGATGAACATGACAAAAAATCGGTACGGAGAACCATACATGACTTCCATGTTCTACGACAAAAACGACAAAAACGCAATACTCTACTTGCAGAAGAAACTATATTGAACAATATCACAATGTTATAAAATCATTTAAATATAAATTTTAAAATATGACAAATTTGACAAATTGAAATGAAATATTTCCATAGAAACTACTTCTTTGCTTCAGATAAAGTAGTACCCTACACATATGAAAAATTACCCCCTTCCCTTCAACTTTCATTTACAACAAATTACCCCCTCGTTCCAGGTAAACTACCCCTCCTATCTAAACCGATCTTCACCACAACCAATAAGCCTTGAGTCATCTACAACTCGGGCACATACGCAAAAAATTGTTTGATTCTCTTTGAATATGTGGCAGTTATTGTTCGCCTTAAGAAAAATTCTACACACAGACACACATACAAACACTTTTCGGAAAATGACTTTCCTTCATGTTTTGAGAGTAGTACAATCAGAATAAGCCCTTATCTCGAACATGATTTTTTTTCGCGATCACCATACTTCCATTTTCTTACGGAACATGGAAGTAAAAATATCAAACAGTCCATTCTAAGCTTTGGCTTTAAGCATTCATATACGGTATACTTTAAATTAAAAAACACAAACTGTTGAAAAAATGTTATTTATTATAGTTTCATTAACGGTTAATATACGCCAATAATTAAATGTAATGTGTTATTGTACATAATAATAATGTACCATTGATGAAAATTACCAAAAATGGATAAAGTATGGGAATTCGTTTTTAATATAATACAAGTATAATTTTCAACTTTAATAAAAATGCTGAAATTTTCAAAATTTAAAAATTTGCAACCCTATGCCGTTAATTAGAAACGTCAGCACGTTTCACGACGGGCATAAACTTTTGTGCCTGAAATATTTTAGGAGTTGTTTAGGATGTTGTTTCTACAGGTTCTTAAAAAGACTGAACAAACAGACACAATTGAAATCACACAGACTATTCGAACATATTACACAACACACACACATACAAAAAACGATCTTTTGACCGACGGCGCCGTCACCAAAAGCAGGACAGACAGCGCTCCTAGCGTCAGCCTCTGGCGAAGCTCAGCCTCTCAGAGTTGACATTTGAGACATTTAAAACGGCTCACTTGTTTTGAAGTGCTGTTTTTTATAACTATCTTAGTCCTTACTGGATATTTACTTTTAAAGGCCATGGCTTTAGTCTTTTCACTGAAATCGTCTCTTGCTACCTCTTGTAATTACTATGCCTTTCATGTAGATTTCTTGAAGATACTATGTCTTTCTGTGTAATTTGTCTTGTTAATATAAGAAATTGAATCTTTTATTAATAAATATAACTAATTGTAAGTATCAAACATAACTCATATCACCCTTTTCATTGCACAAACGTTTTGTGAGTACAAAGTTGCACGTACGGTAGAAGCGCACATTTTGCTCTTAACAATACGCTGTTGGCATTGCTATTTACTCTGACATTATTAAATCCACACTGCCCAGCAGCAGACGGTGAGGCGGAGCGCGTCAGTGATTGAGTGTCGCAATTTTTTGCTCAGCAGGACACTGGAATGCGTGCGCAGATCTCGGACGGCAGTATTTCACTGTACGTTACCTTATGTTAGTTTACTGCAGTTTATAATTTTTTAACAGTGATCATAACTGTCGAAACCTTTAACAAATAGTGTATACGTGAGGTTGGATGGCTCATAACACCACTTTCTTACTTCCATGTCCCATAAAGAAATTGAAGTATGGTGATCGCGAAAAAAAAATCGTGTTCGAGATAAGGACAGATTCTGATTGTAATACCCTCAAAACATGAAAAAAAGTAACTTTCCGAAAAGTGTCTGTGTGTGTGTATACTGTTTCCGTTCTTAGCTTAATCGTGATTAAAACAAACAGGCGTGTCACACATCTGACACGCTATTTGCTGCTTGAATTAGAGACGTGTCACTCTGACAGAAGGAGTACAGACAGGGTACATATAATGTTGATACAGTATAAACACAAGTAAATTGTCATAATTTGTACTGACCAAAGTAATATTTGTGTAGCTGAGTCAGAGCGACAATGATATATAAGACGGAGTGAATAATATTTGTTTTCTTTTATTCACTGTTTGAATATCGCAAGAAAAAAAAATAAAGTAGACCTATACTTAAAGCAAAAATAGAAGCTGAGATAATTGCCAGTGTACTGTAATATATTAGTTGCTGTCAGAGAGTAATTCAATGCCTTTCATGTTTGTGTCGGAACTTGAATCATCACTGGAGTCAGCAGTGTGAATGACAAGATTGTCCACGACGGAGTCTGTAATTTGGCCCAATTCCCTTATCTTCTTCCTAGAATACATGCTCGACACAACGACTCCAATTCTCGGTCGTTATTTCATTTACCGTCTTCTCTATCAGTTGTTTTACATCATGCAGCTTATATGTTATGTTGTGATGGGAGGGCAACATATTCTTTCAACTGACTTCATATTTATTCACTGGGACTCAGAATACAGTGATAACGACGAAGTTTTAAAACGGCGTGCCCCTTTTTCTCGTCAATATCATTTACTAAAACTTTTTAAATTTATGTTCATTTAGCTAGCAGCGATAAAGTTCCTGTGTATTCATAAAGATGATTAAACGTAATCGACACCACTTGTCGCAGTAACGACAACTCTCACATGACTATACCGACATTCCGCACATGCGCGTAACAGATTAGTGTGTGAACAATGTCGACGCCCCTGACCAATAGCGTTTCAAATGACCCACGTGGGTATGTTTACATCAGGATTAAGCTAAGAACGGAAACAGGATAGAATTGTTTCTACGGCGAACAATAACTGCCGCAAATTCAAACAGAATCAAATAATGTTTGGCGTATAAGCCTGAGTTCTAGAGTACTCAAGGCTTATTGATTTTGGTGAGTGGGACAGATTAATTTACCTGCAACGTTTTACGTATCCTGAAAAGGAGGTCATAATAAGCCACTGTAGAAAGGTAGATGAAATATTTATAAATTAAAAGGGTATGTGAAAGGGGTGGGGTAATTTTCTGTAAATAAAAATGATAGTTGAAGTAAGAGGGTGTAATTTTTTATATATGTACTACGTTATCGGCAACAAAGAAGTAGTTTCTATAGAAATATTTCATTTCAAGTTGTCACACTTGTCAAATTTTCAGTTTATATTTAAAAATTTTAAATATAACTCTCTGAACATGGAAGTCATGTATGGTTATCCATACGATTTTTGTTTTATATGGAGATTATGTATCAATTATGTATTATATATTTTATATAAATTACATATCAATGGAAAGATAATTTAATCAAGAATGTAATGCAATAACCGAAATGTCATAAAATCTTAGAAGTACACTTTTTCCTAAAGTTTTCCACAAATTTTGGTCACTACTGTAATATAATTTCTAATTTATGGAAAATATACTCACTAAAATTGTAAGAGATTAACTAAACATCATTTAAAATTTTTCTAACAATGTTTTCTTAATATATACAGTGCCAATAATCGGTACTCAGTCGTATTCATTGCGTAGGGAGTGAATACAATGTTCATACTCTCTCTCTCTCTCTCTCTCTCTCTCTCTCTCTCTCTCTCTCTCTCTCTCTCTCGGATGGACCGCGTAATGATAAGCGTGTCGCATTGTGTGAATTTTATTTCCAATATACTGTTAAATGCACTACAGTATCTGTCAACAGATAAGTTGAACCCTTGCGTGGGTCTCGCTAAGTCCGTAAATACACACACCGTGTCAACCTCATGTTGAGTCAACATTATAACGCTTGTTTGCGTAGATTTACCGGAAACGTGTTTACCTTGTTATCCAGTGCGACCTTAGCTTAGGGGGAAATATTGTTTATCAAACGACACACTACACACACGTACTTCCTATGTGTACTATTTCCGTTCTTAGTTCAATCCTGATGTAAACAGACCCACGTGACAAATCTGAAATGCTATTGGTCAGGGACGTTGACACTGCTCAAACAGTAATGTGTTATGCTCATGTGCTGAATGTCTGTATAATCATGTGAGAGTTATCTAGCCACTTGAATCGGGACATCCTCCTTGTCACTGTACAAAATATAAATGAATCCTATTTAATTAATATAGAGCCAGTTGAAAGGATACGTTACCCATCGCAACACAACATATATAATCAAGAGTAAGTGTTATTCGAGAAACCTAACGGAATTCTATTACTATAAGCACAATACGATTCAACAAGGATAAATACACAACAGCTGATAGGCAGCTGCCATCTCAATAATACTGCCAACCAATCTGCTCACAACTTGTATTCGTTGTGTCGAACCTGCTGCTCCAGTTCCTACGTTTGAGTTTTCTGTGAACGCAGAATACGCCTGGGATTCGATTCTATTTGCATGGATATTGCGTATTTGCGACTTATTACCGTTTCTCGTCCCTCCTCTTGGTACGCACGAAACGTATGTGAGTTTTCCTGTTAAGACACTTCCTGCTGTTACCTTACTGCTCCAGTTTCTACCTTTACTACTACTTTTTACCTTTACTTTACCACTACCTTTCTGAACCTTACTGTTCCACTTACTGGCGGAAGAATTCATTCCAAAATGTAAAAGTAGTACAAAGTGTAATTAATTTGTTGATGATGATGATAATGATGATAACACATACACTGTGTTTATTGCTTTATGAAGAGGCCAGCTCGCTCATTTCAAACACAGTTTTGTTTCCAAGTACTGTCGTATATCTCAATCAACATAAATAGCTAATTCCATAATTCAGAAAAAATAATCATAGAAAAGATGGAATCCAACTGACGTGTTCGAATTACACAAACGAAACACCGCGGTTTATCATATCTATGTGAAATTGTTTGTTTTATTTCCAATAACTAATACACTAGAACCCTTTTTAAGCGAACTAAATAGGACGAAGCCATTTCGAATAATCCTTGGAGTGAATTTCAGTATATGAAGGCATAAAAAACACCAAATTATCAGTAAAAACATATTTAGTTATAAAAAGTTTAAATTATAAACTTGTAATGCATTGTAATCCATGTTCACAGTTACACAGATTTTTACTTAAAAATTCTGTAATTATTTTCTGAACAGTTTATTCACAGCGTTTGTGCGCTGAAAGTCACGCCATCTCTTTAAAAGTAAGATGCCTCATGGTATTGCTTGTTCAGCCCGTTCCAACAGGAAACGTAAAGCTAAGTATAAAAATAAAGCAGCTATGTTGAATCTGTCATGCATTAGTAAAACAATAAAATTAATTTATTAATAAAAATAAGAAAATATTCTTACCTCTAAGGCTTTAAATCCATCGTTACGTGTATCGATCTTCCAGTATTTAATTTTTTTCATTTGTTGTAGTTTTTCTTCTGACATCGTTTCGGTTAACGCGAATTTTGGATAAGCCGAGTTTGGTAAAACAGGGTTTTACTCTAACATTATATGTTTTTAACTACAAATTTACTGTGTTAAAGTGAGGTAAACGGGTCTCACTGTGACGATCAACATACAGCAAGAGGGGAGGTAGTCTACCGTTTGCTGAAAGCATTGAAGAAATCATGTTAAAGGATTAACGGTTACGTTCAGACTTGTGATAGCTTTAGAGCTTTCGTGACGTCACGGTATTTTCTCATGCGGATCAAAGGACAATAAGAACTATATGAGCAATATTACATCCCGTATTAATCGATTTGTGGAAATAGCATGTTTAGATTTTTTGTGAATAATAATATGCGTTTATTTCGCACGAGTCGCCTATAAATTAATGGTAGAAAGTACCTACAAATTGACAGGTACTTATGACGCAAAAGCCTTTATCTATGACGGTAAATTAAAAAATAAATGTTTTTTAGCAATAAAATAAGTAAGAACATTACAAAAAGTGTAAATTCTAGGACCAGGGAACAATGTAATAATTACAGACGTAGTTGTAAAATTCTTCATCTTCTTCTTCTTCTTCTTCCTCAGCACTACAGCCCAACGTGAGACCTGGCTTTTAATACCACTCTTCCCAAAAGTTTCCTATCCACTGCCATCTCAGTGTAACCCTTCACATCCATTCTTCTCGGGACTTCTAGCACATCATCCAACCATCTTATCCTCAGTAGGTCGGCTCCTCTTTCTGCTTTAACAGACTTTCGAACTGAGGATTTTCTTTAGCATAAGCTTATCATCCGTCCGCTCTAGGTGACCTAACCATGTATTCGTTGAGCCTTTATGAATCTTACAATGTCCTCATGGTTCAGTAGCTCATCTATCTCCTGGTTATTTCTTATTCTCCATTCGTCATCTTCTGTAACCGGGTCATAAAGCACGACTTACAATCTTTATTTTGAACCCTTCTTAGTGTTATTTGTTTCTTTTTTGTAAGTGTTCGTGTCTCGCTTCCATAAGTAACACAACCGATCTGATAAGTATCTTATATATTTTTATTCTTCTGTTACGACTAATTAGTTATTTGTCCTCTTAATACTTTGCTATAGACATAATATGCTCTATTTCTTATTGTATTCTGTCTTTATTCTAATGTTTATGAAATCTTAATTGTCTATCATGTCACCCAGGTATCTGAACTTATTAACTGCATTAAATTAAATATTCTGTATACACCAATTGTCAGGTGTAAACACAAAGTGCGGTTCGGTGTAACAATTAGCAGGTCCACTGCGTAACAACCGAGCTAAAAACAAATGAGTCCCTATTTATCTTCTGTTGTATCTCCTGTGAGGGCAGTGGTTTACGTAAATTCTTAAAAGTTATTAAAGTTTACGGCTGTCATTAAATTGTCCCATTTCTATATGTAAATGTCAAGTCGTTTGGACGCCATGGAGCGCTGTCGTCTTGTCTCGTCTCATACTCCCAGTTGTGCTATCATTTACTCAATTCCGTCGTCAGCTAGTAAATTGTTTTGCGTCCCCGCCTCTCTGTAATAACGTATATTAATTATGCTGATTGCTTAGTTGAGACAGTCCCTGCGTGTCTTTAATGTAGCTGAAATATTAATTTTTGCATTCGCTTATATAAAATTAATGACATTATGTTAGGCTTACATTATGACAATACAATAAAGGAATTTTATAGTCGTTGACGACTATAATTTTATCTGACTCCAGTCATTGTTTGTAGTGATAACAAAAACAAAAGAAAATTTACAAGTTATGTCTGAATATTTTTATAGGACAACGGAATCTACAGGCAATTATAAATCTATTAAGTTCTGTCAATATTCTTAGGAAAGTATTTTAAGTATATATATTTTACCATATATGTTTTACTATACTATTTCATTGATTTAATGGTACTGTACCTTTATCCTTTCCTGCAGTCTTTTTTGATATTTCAACTATGCGATTGTTTGGCTGTGAATATCGTACATAATTTTATGTAGGTGAAAGAATTATACAAATTTTAATTTCGTATTTTGCAAAATAGTTTGTTGGTGATTGCAGCTGCTGTTCTCTTTCCCTATTTTAATGAAAAATGATTGTAGCTGTAGTATATCACAATTGCTTACATGTGACGCCAAAAGCTGATGTTGTTAGGTTAACATAAGAACTAAAATTACACATGGGAAGCGATACGTGTGTGGGGGGAAGTACGAAAAAACCCAACTCGAAAGTAAGGCGGGGTGACCCAAGGGCCTATTATTACTTGCCTAATATTATAAGACTTGTGTATTGTAAGGCGAGTTGCCTCTTAATATACATGTCTCCTTTTTTGTGGCAGAACTCGATTACAGTAGAACTCGTTTTCTCATTAATACTTGTTCTGTGAATAGATCGCTGAAAAACCACCGAACTCGAAAGTAAGGCGGGGTGGCCCTTAGGCAACTTGCCTATTACTATACATGTCACTTTTCTGTGGCAGAACTCGTTTTTTCGGTAATATCCGTTTTCCAACAAGTACTCGTTTTCTGGCTAACAAAAAGAAACGTCCATTATTCCATTAACTATATGGAGTGTTAGTTAGCCAATTCCATTAACCATAAAGATTCCTATTTTTCAGTTTACGTTTGCTGTTGTAGTTTTGGTAATTTGTCAACCCAAAAACGTTAGGTTATTTTAAGTATTACTGTGTTATAAGCATTGTATATACACATCAAACATTATATGTTTTTCTCAACCATGGCTTTTATGTATTTCAGCACTAAACTAAAAACCAAAAACCGTTGACACCTAACCTCACAAAAAAAAACAACACGTATCTTCGCTTTTCGTTAAGAAATAGGTTAATTTACAATTTGTACATTTCTTCTTTTTCACATCGTAATATATCGATACAATCCCATATTAAAAACATCAAAAATCTACTGCAGGGACGGATAAAGGCACAGTTCCGATTTAATTTTTGTAAAACCTATAATATGCAAAAACAACTGACAATCGTCTCCTTGTAGTGGCGCATCAGACAGAATTGAGTTTGGCGAACGAGTGCTTACTAAAAGTGAAAAAACCTGTTTTCTTCCGAAATCCTATTACGCCGGTGGATATATTGCATCCAATAAGATTCAGTCTGTTCTTTTATCTATATTAGATTTCGAGTGTGTGTGTGCGCGTGCGTGAACCTTACACAAGACAAGCGTAACAAGATATCAGAGGTCAAGACATGTTAAAAGTCATCTCACTCAGTGTATCGGATTTTTAACTTTTCGCTTCATATATATGTTGATCATCCCTAATAGCACTTCATACACGTATTATAGTTGTTACAAGGTAAAAAACGTATTCATTGTCTTTAATAATAATTAAATAATTATAAAACAAAAAAGAAAAGAGAATTGTATATGATACTGCAATAAAAAATAGCCAAAATCACAAAATTATTGGTAACGTGGCAAACAAAATTAATCAAAAATGCTAAACAATTAATTCTTTTAATAAAAATATACAGAACAGCAAAATATTAAATATATTATTTTCAACTCATGGACACTATTAATCATAAAATAACAAAATTATTTAATAATCAAAATATAAAAATTACCTGTAATAATAATAAGACAGATTTTAGTAGAATCAAACATAAAGAAAATATTTTAATTCATAATTTAAATGAAGTATATAATATTGAATGCCCTGACTGTAAAAAATGTACGTAGGCCAAACTAATATAAAACTAAAATTACACGCGGAAACCAATTTGTTCATCTTGTTATTTAAATTACCAGTCTTTGTAATTCCAACTTTGTCGTGTTTACTTGCTGAACTGCTCTACTTGTCATGTTCCGGACGAGGCCTTTCAGTGTTTCCACCATTCCCAAGTCCTAAATGAAGACCTCATGTTCCGGACGAGATCTTTCAGTGTTTCCAACATTTTCAAGTCCTAAAACACGACCAGTTGGAACATGACAGGAACATGACAAGTAGCAGTTCAGCAAGTAAACACGACAAAGTTGAAACTAATATGTATATAAAATAGTACTCCCTATTGGGGAAATCCATGTAAAGCAGCCAACTCGAAGAAAGAGTTGCTTACTTTTCATGTTAAAAGAAAAGATTTATTTAACACCGTAATTCATATTTAAAACCAGATATATACAAATCAGATTTAGCTACTCACTTAATCAATAATAATCACAAAATTCCCGGATTTAAACAATATCACTTTATTAAAAAAATTTTGAAAAGGTCCAAATATGTCCTTATAGAAAAATTTAGAAAAATTTAAACATAAAACAAATAATAACTTAATACCAAATCCATATAAATACAAAAATAGTAGTACTTTCAAAATTACTAAGTTAATAAATAATAACTATTTATATTATATTTTACACTCAGCTGTATAACACATTTATATACATATATAAAAACATACATTAAATTTAGTCTACAAATAAAACAGCTGTTATGAACAACGGACACCTCAGAGCGCCTATTAATCCGTTATAACGGATCATTATTGTACGATCAACATCAAGTAACTTGTGTTCAAGTATGAACAAGATAAGTAACATCAACTTATATTAACATGATTTACATTTTTATAATTCAAAACTATGAGAGTAACCATAACCAAGTTGGGAAGACACAGACCAAGCCACAATCGTCCTAACAGCTACCGGATTGCTAGAATATATTGAAATGGGATTATTTCACTAGAAATTTTTTATAGTATTGCAAGTATCGCATTAGAAAACAGTTGCTTGCTTGACGGTGTTGAGTCCATACAGTTTATCGCCGAATACGAAAAACGAGTAAATTTGAGCGGTACTACCTACTCCTGGTGGGCTCCTAAATCTAACGTCACCTCTTCAATGTAAACAAAATTTTGAATACACCTTACAAAAAGCATTAATATTCAAATTGCTCGTAGTTTGATTATTACAATTTAAACGGGAGTAGTAGCTGAGATATTTCCAATATTGGGGATGGCCACAATGCGCATCAATCTCTGCACCAGAGGGCGTGTAATGACAATGGTCAGCTGTCGATCAGCTGTCTTGGCAAATGTTCACAGCTGACCACGCCCCACGTCACCTATAATGCCGCATACTGTACACTACTGACACGGTAGTGATTTATACATACGTTTTTGTTGGTTCAACAGAGGAATCGAGCCTACTGTGCCAAACGCGAATCCCGGAATTTATTTTTCAGGTTATTCTTTGTACGTTTGAGTAAATTGTCAAGTTACGAACGTTTGTTCCTTTTATTAAATTACACTAGGTTTTCCATCTCCACAATATTCATAACAAGGGTCTGTTCAGTTCACTCATGGGACATTATAGCTTATTGTACCTACACGCCCGTTACTACACAACAGGAAAGAACCCAGTATTAGTGTTGCGCGAGTAACTTTTGCGTAGGCGCCTGCAGTGTATCCAAACATGTCAGTGTTGTATTCATCTGATTGTTAATATCGATAGTTGTACTGATACGAGTGACTTTAATATTTGCCATAAAATCAATTTAGGTTTTCAATAAACTACTACATATATAGAAATATAAGCTCCACAACCCACTTCATGTGTCTCTTCAAGAAAGGCCATCTAACAATCGTCGGACTTGAGCCAAAAGTCGCAACATTAAACAAAATCGCAAAGATGATCCGCAATCATCGTGTCTCTGTCTGAGTGGAATGCTTAAGAAGCTCTACTGCTGATTTCGATAAAACGCTTAAAATAGATCGCCGTCATTTTACCTAACTTTGGATTGAGTGCAATTATTATCTGAAAAGATCTGAACCGATGACAAACGAACACCTAAAAGAGTCTTTATGGGGAGTATGGATGGCAAAAGACCAAAGGGCAGTCCAAGGAAAAGATGGAAAGATGTTAACCCAGTAGATGCAAGAGACATGTTGGGAATGCAAGGATGACAGTCCTTTGATTGAGACAGATGGAGGATCAGTATAGAGGAGGCCAACGATTGTCTTCGAGCTGTAGCGCCGTAGGAAGAGGAGGATTATCTGAAG
The DNA here is from genome assembly GCA_034769895.1 of Magicicada septendecula. Taxonomy (NCBI): domain Eukaryota; kingdom Metazoa; phylum Arthropoda; class Insecta; order Hemiptera; family Cicadidae; genus Magicicada; species Magicicada septendecula. The sequence continues at coordinate 28,204,495 of CM068375.1, forward strand.
AGATCGCACGGACTCTTACCATCGTTAAATTATTAATTACTAAACGTTTCCACTAGTGCGGTCGTCTTCAACCAAATTATGAATTAGTCTACTAGTTTACACCGAAGTACCTGAAATAATTTTCAACAGTAAACGGAAAGCGTCGAAAAATAAGTAATTATCAAAAGGAATTAGCTGTAAACACAAGCAGCCATGCAGTTTTAGTTACAGCTGTGGTTCGCGTGTTGCGAAGCGAAGCGATAATAAATGTTGTTGTTCTGACTTGCAATTTGGTGCGTGTTTTACCAGTACTTTAGTGTAAAGTGATTACTGTGTGCAAACTTCTGTAATTGGTGACTTGTATTATTTATTGTGTTAGCGTTAATTCGGTGACATTTATTGTTTGTTACTACAATTCGTGAAAATGCACAATTGTTGTAAAAAAGTATTTTTAATACTCTGCCATTAAACTTGTAATTCACTAAACATGTAGTGTTCAGTACATTCATTCCACTGTTCAAAGGTAACCAACCGTGCGACCACTGTAACAATACAGGTAATTCCTCTATTCGGACAGCTTTCATCGTAATATTCTTACTTGTCAGTTGTTGTTAGCTCTTTCAACCGCCACTCACAGCTTCAGAGGACGATACCAAGATCCAAGGATCAAAACGTCAAACAAGAAATGTATTACGACGGAAGCAGTCCGAATAAAGCATTTACCCGTAAGAAATCTCCCATCCCTTAGGAGATTTAAAGAACGGGCCGTAACGGTAACGTAGCCCTACAGGCAAAAACGTTTTATAGTGCAAACTGACAAATAGGTTTCAGTACTTACCATTTTCTCAATGCCTGAATATTGAAACATTTCTTGATACACAATTTATGCGAATTTTAAATTATGATTAAGACTGAAGTTCCTCCTTAGCTACTATCTCTATATGTATCGACCTACACGTATATGTGATCCAGATACCACTGATTAACTCATTCATCACGAAATATCCAAAACCAAAAGGCCTGGAATCATGTAATAATAATACGGTATTGTTTTATATTTTACAAATTTTTGAAATATACAAACGAGTACTTGTGTCTTCCAGAACATTTTATGATTGGTCACTCTACAATTGACACTTTGTTGTTTGCGGACGATAAGGCTATTCTGTCTGACTCGAAAAGAGGTTGCAGATGGGTACGCATTTTTTAAATCGAATCTGCAAAAACTCTGGATTACAAATATCCGTACTTAAGACCAAGGTGATGGCTTTCCGTGGAACTGATCCCGTACGGGCAAGAATTGTTATAGATGGTACTGTCCTGGAACAAGTCAGCAATTTTGAATACCTGGACTACAGTGTGTCTCACTATACAAACAACGATTGTGAATAAGTTGAGTAAGTTCAACCTGAAGTGAGGGACCATCGGGCGAATTCTTAACACAGCAAGTAAACCAACACGCAAGGTGATGGCCATTCCAACACTTCTTTTTGGCTTTGAGAATTGGACTTCAACAAAAAGTCTCATCCAAGCGGCTGAAACGAGATTTCTCAGGCATGTGGCAGGGTATACTCTCCATGAGCATAGAAGAAACACAGATATACTGTAGGAACGGAATATTATGAGCATACTCGAAAGGTTCGCCCTGTATCGGCTGAATTGGTGGGAACATCGTTGGCATTCGCCATCCATTCGGATGACTGCCGGTTTAATAAATTTATTGGCTTATTTGTTGCTAACCGTCAGAATTAGATTTGTTCACCTGCAGTCTTATTTTGCTCCAGATATGAAAAGTGATTTTAGAGCTATTAGTTTCATTGTGGTTTTACAAAGCAGAGAATATAGCTACTTACATTTATATGAAGTAGCGTGTATCTTATAAGTTAGTAAATGTTTTTATTTCTTTTGTGTGTTTTTTTTTTAACTATATGTATGTACATATCATACCATTCTTAAACACTCTCATCATGTAAATCACAAATTTGGTATGTCATATAAAGGGATGTGCTCCAGATGTGCTGAATAATGTAAGCTACATTAACTTGTGTTCTATTGTCATAGGGCTACTTTAAATTCTAAAATTTGTATCTCGGGCCAATACCGTTTATGCATTTCCAGATATGTTAGAATTAGGAATTTTTTCATGTTTGTGTAAGTACGAAGCCGATTTAATCTAATTTTTGTAAAACGAATAGCAAATAATAAATTAAAAAAATATCCCTTGTTAAGATAGGTCAAATGCCCTAAATCATGGATTATAAAATTTTCAAATAAACCCAATTGTATTGTTTTCTCATTGTATTCATTGCATATAGCGTACAAAATCAAAGGATGGTGTTTTCGTTCTTAAATCAAGTTGCGCTATTTCTACCAGGTGATTGCAAAAAGACCTTAAAGCCACAGCCAGAAAAGAAGGAAGTTGCGCCGCCACAATTTTCAAACACCTTGATGGTAAAAAAACATGAGATACGGATTGTGGGTACCTTCTTTTTTAGACCAAGTAACAATATTATTACTGGCGGCTCAGTAGACCAGTGGGTATGGCACCTGGCCACTAATCTAGAGGTCCCGGGTTCGATCCCGGGCCCGCACCATAAAATCGAGGTGCGTTTTTCAGCCCCCAGGTCGACTTAGGCTATTAAAAATGAGTACCTGGGATAACATCCTGGGGATAATAATGGGCGGCTGAAGCGTAATGCTGGCCACACTGGCTTCCTTGTATGCCGTACGCCTCACATTAGGCAGCCTACCCTGCCTACTCCTAAGCTACTTCGGTGGTATCCATGGGAGCCATTATTATTGTTAACAATATTATCCAGTTTATTTGACAATCCATGATTTAGGGCATTTGACCTATCTCAAACAGGGATACCGTTTTTTTTTAGGGATACATGTTTCCCATTGCTTAAAAGCATCTATTTGAGAATTGTTTAAAAAGGAGAGTAGCCGGTTGGAGACGTAATAATAAATCTAGTAAAAGTTTTAAGAAAACTCTTTAAAAAAACACACACACACATACACACAATCTTGCCAAACAGATGTTTGCATTCTGATAGTTTCATTCCCCTTACTATACGTCAGAGAAACATCAGATACAATTTTTGAAACATTAATAAGTCTGGCATGGAACGCTGAGCAGATCTGTAAAACAAACGTTGAAGTTTTTTCCTGGTATTGTTTTTCGATATATTCAGCAAAGAACGTTTTGCTATCACATTTTAACTGTTGTAACTACTTTTTTCACTACCGTCCGCTTCATTGCACAACGCTTCTCAGAACTCGGTCTCCTAAAATGTCTCGATATAGCATTTTTATCTGCAAACTGACAACAATTCTTGATATTTTCTCCACACACACACACACACACACACACACACACACACACACACACACACACACACACACACACACACACACACACACACACACACACACACACACACACACACACAGTGTGTACTCAGTCGGCATACGATTGTTTATTGTTTTCGTTAAATTTAAAGTTAAAGTTAAAATTTAATGTAAACTATTTTTACATGACTCTATTGAGGTTTTTTAATTTAAATTTGTCTTTTCCTTAATGAACTATACGTTTTAAATACTTTGCATAAGTTACTTTCTAGTCTATCAGTGAAAGATATTGTTACGACGTCACAGAAAAATCTACGTGTTTATCGAACGTTCCAGAGAGTTCCACAATGTAAGCGTGTGCCTTACGTGCTACTAGGAGTATTTTGCGAGAATCTTCTCGACGTGCCGGGCTTCGCTCGGGCGCTCCGCCTGTGTCAATGCCACAGTTAATTACGTAGTTCACACGAGAGATAAGACGCAGTTTGGAAGCTTCTGGTGTGGGAGCGGGGATATAAATGAATGGCGGTAGCGGCCTTAGTTTTCAGTTCAATGCGAAATATTGGATAGTGCGGTTCGAGAGTATTAGTGTTATATATTTACAGAGCGGTTCGAGTTATTACTGTGTACGTTCAAGTAGTTATTAGTGAAGTGTTGCGTTTTATAATCGGACGGTATAATTGTAATACAATTGAGTTTTAAAATTAGTGGACATTATATTTCGTGTGCAAACAATTTTAATTTGAATTGTTGTAGAGACTGTATTGTTAATTACGAACTGTTTTACTGTAACAATTAAAGCTGGTGATTAGTGACTTAATTGGTGTCTTGTACTTATTTTGTTTCCACTGTACCTACGACGATCGAGTAGACAGTCGTAACAATATCATAATTCGTGGATACTTTTTGTCACTGTGTTTTCTACTTTGCAGTTTTCTTCTTTCCCTTCTACTTCTTCCAGGTCCCTCTTCCTTACTACAAGCAATGGACAACATCAAAGTGTGTTATACACCGCTAAGCTTTACATGGTGTGTGTGTGTGTGTGTGTGTGTGTGTGTGTGTGTGTGTGTGTGTGTGTGATAGAGAGAGAGGTCAAATAGTGGGATGAGTGACTGGCTCTCTCGTGAGGGTTTAAAGGGCAGAGTCAGTGTGAGTATGGAACTTCAAATGAATTGATATATGTGTACTAATTTTCAATGTGCAGTGGTAGCAGAAATTTAATTTAATCAGTTTCTTTCTTTTGTTTTTTTGTGTATACAGTCCACTATTTTAAATACATCTCATAACACATGGTAATCTTGGGTTTGGTTGTCAATGCTTCACTTTCAGCTAAACAGAAAATAATAATTTTCCTTTGTATTAAAGTGTACAAAAGTGAAATCCGAAAAATATTGGCCGCTGCAGTACAAACAAAAACATATGACATATTATTGTACACTTTCCTGGAGAATTTCTCCCTACTATTTGTATTGTCCACTCCTGATGTTTTGTCATTTCGTGTGTGTTACTCACTAGCTTCGCATCTGGCAGTGGGTTTGAAGAATCTATCCTGCGTATGCAATTTACGTAATATAAACACATTCGTTCTGTGCGTCCACGTACTTACAGACCAACACTTCATAGGCATCCATCTGTTTTGACTGTGCTTGCTAAAACGTACTCTATAGGCTACGAGGTTCAACAATGGCTAGTGACAGTATCAAATTTTTAGCCAGCCCAATATTACTGCCTTCCAAATTGTTTCGTCTTTTCATATTCTCGTTAACATTATTGCCTGATGCGAATCTTCTGATGAAGACTCGATATTGTTACGCCCGTGAGATAGGCAACTTGCGAGACGCTGCGGAATTGTTTACTGGACTAGGTTCCAGCGTATTCTGACGTGTCTGCAACTACGCAATTATTCTTAACGCGGCACCCGGAAAGCAGTAGATTCTTCTCGACGCTAGACAGGATACAAATACGAGCAGCCCCGTTCAGTTTGACGCTGATAATGAAGTAACACTCATTCTTTGTTACAGTACTCTGTGTTCAGGAATCATAAGCTGGAAAGATTATTGTTTATCGTTGTTTCATTTACTTTCAACTGTAAAAAAAGTTGTAATTAGCAATTTCAACGGTATAAATTGTTATGTTTCCGCTGTACAAAACGACGATATGTGCAATCGCCGTGACATTATCGTCCCCGTTGCCGTCGGCAGTAATAAATACTGATCACATGTTACTCTCAACATGGTTTCTTAAAAATTAAACTTACAGCCATGGTTTATACGATTAATTTATTTGCTATGAATTAAAAATATATCAGAATAGTTGTGTCGTCTGGAAAACTCTGAAGTTTTACACTAATATATGATTATTTAAATTTATGTGTACTCCTGATAATTTGTATGTTCTACTGCCACTACAAAACTAGAAATTTTATAGAGTAACTGACTGTGTCACATACATGTTTCTTTATAGTTACGCTCCAAATACAGCAAAGTAGAACACGTTAAGATTTTACCATTAAATTACAACATAACACTAGCTTTGTCAACACACACATATATATATATTACTTTAATATTTATAACTAAATTTACCTCAAGATATACTTTTTTCCTATTAGGAACATGTTTCGAGAGTTCCTGTACTCTCATCTTCAGCCTTCGCCATCCTGTTTCTGGTGGCACCAGAAACAAGATGGCGAAGGCTGAAGATGAGAGTACAGGAACTCTCGAAACATGTTCCTAATAGGAAAAAAGTATATCTTGAGGTAAATTTAGTTATAAATATTAAAGTATTATATACATCAAGAAACGGACTGTAGCAGAAAGTGATTGAAAAAAAAAATATATATATATACACAACAATTTATAAATGCCTTTTATGTCACCTACAATAATTAGTGAACATTTAGATAATTATAATTTTACCTGGACTTGGTTCTCTTGCTTTATCTTCATTGACCTGAAACTACATTTAAGATGGGACATACAGTCCGACAACCTGTAGAAAAGATCATTCTATTTCGTCATCCCTCCTTCATGTCGTCGCAGCTGATATAATGCCGCCGTGAAAACATTAGGTTCACATACAAAAAGTGTAATAGTTAACTCGGAGACTGGGGATAACGAGATTGTGGTAACGAGATTAGATTAACAGAAAGCAGTAATGATGATGACGGTAGTGACTAAGATGTAGAAGTGTTGACAGCGTCACTCGATGATAAAATAAAAGTCTAATATGATCTAACAGTTTTGAAACAAGTTAAACTACTAACTTATGATTATGTCCTATACTAATTTCAATACAATATTACTCAAGATTGGTTGTAAATGTACTGTTGGAGTGTATCGAATGTATTTATTTTAGCATTATTTGTACTGTATACCGTATTCATTTGTGTGCAAATGTTTTTAGGAAGAATATATTTTGAAAATAATATTATGAACGTTACTTAAGGAATTTGCGTGTAAATATATAATATGACGTCTCATTATTAGGTCATTAATAGGCAACATTTGATGTTTTTTTTAATTTTATCAAGATGTAAAAAAACATTTCCATGTTTGTGTAACAGACTGTATCAACGCCTTTACATTTATCCTTATATGACGTGAAATGCTATCTCTGTTTCTGATCGTGATACAGCATAAAGCGCGCCTCCGTTGGTGATAGTTGAAGTCGATTCCTTTTTATCGGACTGAATGAACTACTTGATGTCGTTATTTATTGTTTATTGTTTTGATATTAATTTATAAAGTGGTGTTAGTGGTTATAATTACAAACAGATTTAACACTGTTGCACTGAAACAAATACTTCCGATCTGATGATGAGCTGTGAAGCTTGAAAGCGCTAATCGGAATAATTTTTCTTCAGTGGTATGCAACAGTGTTAATTCGGTTTTGATATTAATTCAATAGGAATAAATGATCTAAGTAGTTCCTTGTGTTTAATCCAAAGCATGAATGTAAGTAAACTTAAGTGAAGGTCTTTTTCAGATTATATTGTATGACCGTGTTACTGAATTGACCGTGTTACTGTATGACCGTGTTACTGTATGACCGTGTTACTGAATTGTAGTTTCTACCGTTCTGTACACTGTCGAGACATGAGTGTTACTAACCAACTTACGAAAAATGTGAAAACAATATTTATTCACAATAAATTATATTAATAATATTATAAAAACACAACATAATAATGTAGTACAATATTCTACTTTTAATAATAGCGCTTAGAAATAAATAATGTGAAATGCACACTGTAAACAATTATGACTAAAAGAGTATGACATCGGGGTGAAACGGCAGAAAACTGTAACCTTTACGCGGCTCAACGCTGTTCTGTGCAGACGCGATCTGAATATTTATACAGGCGGTCCGCGGAGACACTTGTCACGTTGTGGACAATTTGTTACGCGTTGCCACGCGTAGGTTTCTTGTTTCTCGCACTTCAGAATATATTTGTGTTTCAATTGTATATTTCGCGTTATCTTTTTACTCCTTCTATCGTACGTAGAATACCTCTATATCGCATACGTAGTAGTAGTAGTAGCAGTAGTAGTAGTAGTAGTAGTAGTAGTAGTAGTAGTAGTAGTAGTAGTAGTAGCAGTAGTAGTAGTAGTAGTAGTAGTAGTAGTAGTAGTAGGACTAGTAGTAGTAGTAGTAGTAGTAGTAGTAGTAGTAGTAGTAGTATAGTAGTAGTAGTAGTAGTAGTAGTAGTAGTAGTAGTAGTAATAGTAGTGGTAGCAGTAGCAGTAGTAGTAGTAGCAGCAGTAGTAGTAGTAGTAGTAGTAGTAGTAGTAGTAGTAGTAGTAGTAGTAGTAGTATCCCCTAAAATAACCCTTATATAACGATTAACAACAACGCTGTTGCAGTTTGTTAGAGCAAAAAATTCCCGGTTTTCCCCTTCAAAATTCATAAATTAAGATATAAATAACACTGAACTCACAAAGATACTTTCGTCTACACAAGACAAAAAGTAATACGTAACTCCACTCTGATATCGCTTCTTCTATTCTTGTCCGTACGCCAGACCGTCTTCGCGTATACAACGCCTGCTGTCGTATAGCGGGCAGTGGTGTAAAGCGCACGCGCGGAACCTGCCCTCGCTGAGCTGCATTGTTGTGCGGTGACTAAGCCGGCGTCGTGTCGGCTGTAATGTGCTACGTTTGCTCGCTGTTGTTGTTGTTGCGAGGGCAACATTATTGACTTACCATGGCACTTTTAATTTATCCGGGGTGTAATATTAATTTTTGTTTGTAATGCATATGACACTGTTAAATGTTCGTAATCAAATGTAAAATTTGTAATAATACGACAAGCTAACTATAAACGAAGTAGTTTTTTTTTTTGTCAATCTAACAAGTGCGTAGTCTATGTAACGCAAAGTATTCAATGTGTCTGAGAAAGTTAGTCAAAATGCAAAGTATTCAACGTGTCTGAGAAAGTAAGTCACATCCAAATAAAATACTTTCCTAGAGACTGCTAATAAAATATACTATAATCAAACAAAATTCCATTACTTCACAGGACTCCTGGGCTGGTAGGTGTGCTGAAGTAAACAAAACATTCTGCTATACATGCAGCTCCGTACCGGGCCAAAATTTGGGCGTTTTCATAACGAAATTAATTACATTTAGTTTGAATATAAATTAAGGATATACATTTGGATAATCGTTTTTTTATTATACTTGATAAGATGTAGACTTATCACGAACACGTACGACATAAATCAAATCATTATGGACACAAACATCAGAAAATTACTTTTTTTTATCTACTAGTACTATAGAATCCATCCAGCGTTCAGAATCCATCAATTTGATCAACAAATAAAAAATGTTTATTTCAAGTTTAAACTTTTTCGTGATTACTCGCTGAACTGCTACCTGCCTTTCAGTGTATCCACCATTATCAAGTCTTTAACCACGAACTTCTCTGTAATTTTACTTTAGTTTTTAAATATTTAAAAATTATTCTTATTTTATTTAACTTAACGTCACTTTACACGTGCAATACGCTGTCATTGTTCATCTTGTTATTTGAATTAGCAGTCTCTGTAATTTCAAGTTTGTCGTGCTTACATGCTAAACTGCTACCTGCCTTTCAGGGTCTCCACCATTATCAAGTCATTAACCATAACCTTTTCTATAATTTTACTTTAGTTTTAAATATTTAAATGTTATTCTCAATTTATTTAACGTATTGTCACTTTCCACGAGCAATACGCGGTCATTGTTCATCTTGTTATTTGAATTAGCAGTTCTGTAATTTCAACTTTGTCGTGTTTACTTGCTGAACTGCTAAAAAGTCGTGGTTAAGGACTTGATAAGGGTGAAGACACTGGAAGACCTCGTCCGGAGCATGACAGGTAGCAGTTCAGCAAGTAAACGACAAAGTTGAAATTACAGAGACTGCTAATTCAAATGACAAGATGAAGAATATTACAAGTTTGTTACAAAACTTTTACATTATATTCAGCTTTTCAAGAAATATATTGCGACAATACAAGCATAGGCTGTAATGCGCATATATGAAATAAAATAAATATTTAATTTAATTTTAATAATATATAATAGACGAGCAGGTGTGAAATTGGAAGCTGGCATGCAAACAGGAATCAAAACGCAGGATCACGCGATTACCGCTGCATGCGAGTACACAAGTAAATCGTGTGTGTGTGCGTGAAGCCTGTTTGAGCCTGAAAGTTAGCAACCTCACCACAAGTCAATGCTAAATTAAGAATATATTTAATATTAAGCAAACCATATGTGTTAGAAAGAATGTAAAATCTTCTAAAAATGTGTAAAAGTCAGACACAAGTGCAGTGCGAATTCTACGTAATTCGGACAATCAGTGCGAATTCTGTGCGATTTTTAAAGCATTATAATTACCCTAATGGTGTGATCATCATGAGAATTACATATCGTATGTATAATTAATTTAGACAATATTATATCACCTTGAAATCCGCATTAAACGGATTGGCGAAAAAGTGCAAAAATGTGAAATGAGACGAGAGTGGAGGCACTCACGCCATGGTTCAGTTTTCGACAGGCTTGTTCCTGAGCTGACAGGTGCAGTTTTCTTGGTGGATATAAATATGAGCCCAGGAGTGACGAACTCTCTCTTCTAACATTCTTCAGTCGCGGCGGTACGCTATGTCCGTCCGAGACGCGAATTTTTTAACTACTTTGGACAGAGTTAGACGCTAGGTCTAACGTTAGTATGATCTTTTTTAATCGTAACTTATAAAGTATTACGGCAAACGTTTTGATTTAAAGTATTAATGAAAACAGTAATTAAATAGTACCGTAACAAAGAAATCGTCGGACGTCTACAAGCAGTCGACTGCTAAGAACATCAACTCCTGACAGAGGACGAGAGAACGACTAGCAGAGGAACAACACGCAGAGGACTAGAGACGGTTCTATCATGACAGCTACAGATCCAGAGCAACACGTCATCATAATCTACAGCAGCCAATGTACCATGAAGGACGAGAGACGAGAGGACGAGCAGTGAGGACAAGAGAACACCCAGGAGGAGCGAACCGACGGAATCACTGGAAGACATGTGACAACTCTGCAGAATTTAAGGTGACGAAAAACCAATATATAATTATCAAAGAGAAAGACATTGAAAGATTTTAATAAAAAGAAAAACAAAAACAAAACGTTTTTCTAAGATTAAATAATAAGTATGTAGATAGAGATAAAGCCAATGTAATTTATGTGTAATCAGAATATTCTTTAATTATTTTTCTTTAATGAATGAACAGTCAATGTAACGATAATTTAAATCCTTGCTTAGAAAATGAACAAGTAATCAATTTATTTAACTTTTTCTTAGTAAAAGCCCATAACGTAGAGTCATTGAAAATAATCAATTAATTGTGTTAAAATGATTATAAAGCCGTAAAAAGGTATAAAGAAAATATAGAATAAGGATGTATTAACAATTTTAAAAAAAGCACACATTTAGACTGAGTAGTCAAGAAATTATAGTATAATGAAGAAAATGTTTAATTGAAATTGATAATATAATATCTAGAATATAAGATATATGTTTGTGATGATAATATGGCAAGTAAAGAAACGTTTAAACCATAGATAATGGATATCGTATGGCGGATTAATCATTATTTTATGCTATTATATTTTTTTTATGTTTGTTTAAATTAATAAATGGAAACATATTACGATTCCTTAAAAGAGTTACTCTTATTATAATTACACCTGAACCCCAATTATACATACACGTTGTTAGTAATGTTATATATAAAGTTTATGAGTTAAATTAATGTACAAATTAAATTACACAGAAGAAGAATTTGTTACAATATGTATTACAAAACTAACGATTTATGTTAAATAATTTGTACACTGTGTCACAAAAAATCGTATTTAAAATAACGCAACATGATGTTTAAATTTTCTTGACTTTTGTAGTCTGCAGTGCATTAACAAAACTAGACATTCCTTTACTACAGCAAAGTGCTTCTCTCAGATTCTCATCTCGTGTTTCTACTGTAATGTAACAAATGTGGACATTTTTGAACATAACTGTAGTCATACGTAGATACATTACGACAAGTCACATACTAATTAACCTAAACAAGCGTCCTTATGTTATTGTTTCTGACAAAGCTCTTAGAGTTTTGCCTCCTTATTTTAGTTCTACTACAACCTTAGTGTGTAATTCATCTTTGTTGCCAACAATGCACTAACAAACATAACTTGTTACTTCATACAGGCAAACGCGTTTACTAAATTATACACTTTTATCATTCTCATAAAACAAACATACATAGGGGGACCCAAAAGTAACGAGAATTTTTCTCTGGCAGTTGGTAGAACGCTAGTTCCGACTTCTCCCATTATGTGCCTTCACTAGACACCATTTTGTATCAGTTGCCCTAGCGGCATTGTTGTGGAAACATTAGCGCGGTCAGTGTGACTATTTTTTGTAAGCGCTGTTTCACATTTTCGGCGATTTTTAAATTAATTTAATGGCAGACATTAAATACCAACGTGCTAACATCAGGTTCTGTTTCTTGTTAGGGAAATCAGCAGCAGAAACTGTCGCAATGCTTCGGACGGCTTATGGGGAGGAAGCTTTGAGCCAGGCAAGGATTTTGAGCCGACAAGAAAGCACACGCGGAACGAATTTTGCTGCAACACGTTTCATCTTCAGTCAAAATTCGTAGGCATGAACTCCAGGATATTCCAGTCATTTCCTCCAATTCATCGATTGTTCTACGACGATCAAACATGATCGGAACACGGATTTTTTCAATGTTTTCTTCCGTTTTGGAAGTCGAGGGACGTCCCGGTTGTGGTTCGTCTTCAATTGACATTTGACCAGTTTTAAAACGAGAAAACCACTCGTAAATCCTTGCCTGGCTCAAAGCTTCCTCCCCATAAATCGTCCGAAGCATTGCGACAGTTTCTGCTGCTGATTTCCCTAACAGGAAACATAACCTGATGTTAGCACGGTGGTATTTAATGTCTGCCATTAAAAAATCGCCGAAAACGTGAAACAGCGCTTACAAAAAATAGTCACACTGACCGCGCTAATGTTTCCACAACAATGCCGCTAGGGCAACTGATACAAAATGGTGTCTAGTGAAGGCATCTAGCGGGAGAAGTCGGAACTAGCGTTCTACCAACTGCCAGAGAAAAATTCTCGTTACTTTTGGGTCCCCCCTCGTATATCATTCTTACGCCCGCGAAAGAGGCAACTGCATGCCGCGTGTGTCATTCTGTCTGCGGGGTGAATACAAGGTCGGCTTCCAGTAACCAGGCAATTATTCTCAACCTGTGGCCCAGAATGTGTAGTATAAATAAATATAACTTACTACTCTTCTGGAACCGCGGAGGGATACAACTCGTGTAAGAGGGCAGCGACCGGCCAGTTCAGTTTGGCATTGTAATTAAGTGTACATTAGCGGAGTTATTGTTATTGTTACTTGGTATTTAGTGTAAAGTGATTATTGTGTACTTACTGCGAACAAAGAATCTACCGGATAACAAGAGCGTAGAGCAAGTGTCTAGTTTCGGCTGTGACATCACACATAATGTGGATTAAAATGTTGAACACATGTTGGATAAGTTTCATCAGTATGTAGCACAATTCGTCAACTGTTTTAGAGGAAAACAAGGAAAGAGTTTCGACTAAAATTTTATATGTTAATAGCTGTGTCAGTGTTATTGCATTGTCCTGGAACTTGGGTACCGGCGAAAAAAACATCTAAGTAAAATATAGGCACTGGAGATGAGATTCTTGCAATCTGTTAAAGGCTGCACACAAAGAGATAGACTCTAGAATGAAGACATTCTGAAAGAGTTACACATTTTTTAATATCCAAGATCGTATTGCAGAGAACAAAGAAAGATGGATTGCTTGTCTGAATCATGGCATCTTGCCTCATGGCAGCTTGCCTAAGAAAGCTGGTAATACAAGTCTATTAGACAAAGAGGCATAGAAAGACGTAGCAAGCGTTGGTGAAGTGGATGTATTCAATTTGGACCAGAGTAAGTGATTCCCCTATTCCCTGATAGAAGAAGATTTCGTGCCACACTTTAATGAGATGACACATTTTTTACATTAGTGAGTGTTGAACAATCATAACGTTGAAGATTTGTTACTTATTGTTGTTTTAATAATTTTTAACCGGAGTTAAAGTTGTAGTTATCAATTTCATCTGGTGTTAGTTATTATCTTCCCACTTTGCAAACCGACGATCCGTGCCACAGTCGTAACATTATTTTATGAGTCGCAAACTTCAAAGTTCAATGAACAAAAATCTAGTATCGAAACGTACCAGTTTAATAGTATCAAGGGATTTTATTATAAACTGTCCAGCTGTAATGAATGTTTAATAATTTTTGTATGAAAAAAACTATTTTTAGTTACGTTACAACAGGTATCTGGATAAAAATATACTATTGTCTCAGAAAACGTGAATAGTATAGAAACCATAGAGTGTTTCACTCAGAACGTAGTTTACTAATATAACCATGAATTATTTCGATGATATATGAAATATAAAAATATCGTGTTAATTTCTTGAAAACGAAATTCATCACACTTTATCAGTAGTCAAAGTACTACAATAAAGGAAATATGAAAAGTCGTTTGATTATATCTGCAATTCGATAAATTCCATTACCCTTATTGAATTTTTTCACCTACAGAAATTAATTATCTTCACTATTTCAGTTCTAAGACGATAGGTATATTAACTTTTTTTCTCCGATTGTAGAAAACGTATTGTCATGTTGAAGGGGCCAGAAGTTAGTAATATAATTTTATTTGATTTTCAGTTTTTTCATATTTGAAAGTACTCAGCTTGCGTTGACAAAAAACGTTAAAATACTTGTTAATATCTGACAATAATAACAAATGATGTATAACCTATTTTATATTTTATATCTTTATTTGAGAAGCACAGAAGAGGATATGACATGGGAATGAAGTAAACAATGCTGATGTGGTCAAATTGACTGATAAATGGAAGACAATGTTTATAGACAAGCATTGTCAGAAGGATACGCCGCCGGTTGTGGCACTTATTTAGGCGTAGTGGCCATGTGACTACAATGACAGGGAGGAAAATTGACGGGAAAGCAGATGAGATCGACTCAGACATTAGTGTGATCCTTCATGTGGATTGTAGTCTGTTGGACAGACTAAGGAATATGGTTATACGAGTCAGAAATATTACGGAGAGCATAGCATGTTTCGGAATAAATGGAGACAGCATGTAGAGATAATACCCATGAGACGAATTCCAAAAGCAGCGTTAGGAAGGTATACGGCGAAGAAGTGTTGAAAGTCTTCGGAGGAGACAAAAAGATAGCTTTTGTAGTTGGATCAGGAAAAATATAAAATCCATGGTGAAGAAGAATTACAAGAACAAGAACAAGAACAAGAACAAGAACAAGAACAAGAACAAGAACAAGAACAAGAACAAGAACAAGAACAAGAACAAGAACAAGAACAAGAACAAGAACAAGAACAAGAACAAGAACAAGAACAAGAACAAGAATAATTATCTCTCAATACTCTCACTGTTTACATACAGTATTACAAGTATAGTTACTGTTGGTAACAACAATATTACATAAAACAGCAGAATTATTTATAATTGTAGGCCTGCTGTTATATATGTCAACAATACTTAATCCTAATACATTTAAACAGTTGCTAAACATTATAAAATTAAATTTACTATACCTACTTAGGTGTGCGTTCTGTGTTATTCTCTCTGTCTGACTGTATCTCTCTCCTCCCCCTCTCTCTGTCTCTATCTGTCCGTCTGTCTGTTTGTATCTCTCTCTCTATCTTTCTCTCTATTACACACACGCATACATAAGTACAAGCCTATAAGCCAGCCACATTCTCACGACTCACGATATAATTGGATATGTTACCCAGAGACACAAAGAATGATGTAATAATTTCATCATGTCTGATATCAAAGAATAGCGTAGCACAACTTGCTGCATTAGAACTGTCAAAGGAGAAACACGTTTCACATTACATGTAATGTGTTATTTTCCTCCCTCGAGATTTACTCTTTTTATATATTTTCCTTTAACATAATGTCTTAGTTAAAGTTGACTCGAGAATATCACTTCAGCTAAATATTTATGTGAATTCATTGGTTTATGCAGATGACAAGGTAATGATACAGAAAACAGAAGACCAGCTACAGCGGGCGATATTTACGTTCAATAGCATCATACAAGTCTATGGGCTACAGATCTTTGCTACAAAATCTAAAACGATGGCACGTCAGGGCAGGTATCTTATAAGAACTAAGATACTCGTGAGTAATCAGATTTTGGATCAGGTTAGTCACTTTAATTACGTGGGTGGTAATATCTCATATTTAACTGATCGGGATAGTAAGCTAACGAAATTTGGACGCATCTGTGGAACGATTCATATGTACTGTACGTACACGAGCTTTGCTGACGAGACGCCTGAGGAGCGGGGGGGTCTACTGAATGATAGTGCGTGCTTGTGTCGGTGCGGTATTACTGGTTCTGAACACATTGTTCACACGTATTTAGTTGTAATGTTGTGTGCGTATTAGATTGAACGTTCGTACATTATATGTAAGTGTAATTTACTGAATATTTTGTTAAAGCGTTTTTTTTTATTCGCTACAAGAAATACCTTGTGAGAGACAGTCAAGTAATACAGAAACTTTGTTAAACGTATTTTAAATGTGTAGTATTACAGTGATGCGTGCAGTGGAATGGCATACGTCACCACATTCCTTGTTGAGCTGCAAAGGCGAACTGTTGATAGTACCTGAAAAATAAAACACGGAAGGATACTCGAATGAAAATTTAAAAACTGTGGCTGTCCCCACATTCCTGTATGCTAGTGAGACATGGAATCTTGGTAAAAGAGACGTACAGAGGATTCAGGCAGCTAAAATGAAATTTCTCTAAGAAGGAAGCAAGGTGGTCCTCTCTTGGATCGGAAAAAAACGAGGATATTAGACGCGAATTAAACATTTGTGCCGGGGTTTGAATTTTTCCGGCGCGTTTGATAGCGATCAGTGCCGCCAACGCGTGTAACAGCTGTGCTCGACACAGCTACCTTGATTATTAAGGCCGCGTCTGCGCTACGGCAACGCAATCTAGCAGGCCAGTCAACCGTGTCAGCTGCTTGCTGGACGCAGCTGTTAGTAAGCAGGTTAGGAAGGGGTTATGATCGGCAAATCGGAACAGGTCGCTTTTATGCCGGATACTGGGACCGTCTAATCCAGCCCTCATTCTCATTTCTTCGCCAACCTTCAAGGAGAGTGTCCGATGGTCTGACGGCCCATGGTTAAGTACTTCGTATATCTTTCCATATGACTTCGTAAGCTAGTAAAGTGTTTTCAGGTGAGGTTCAATTATATTATTCTCTGTTCATTTAATGATGGGTTATCTGTTATATTGTGTGTGTGTGTGTGTGTGTGTGTGTGTGTGTGTGTGTGTGTGTGTGTGTGTGTGTGTGTGTGTGTGTGTGTGTGTGTGTGTGTGTGTGTGTGTGTGTGTGTGTGTGTGTGTGTGTGTGTGTGTGTGTGTGTGTGTGTGTGTGTGTGTGTGTGGCCTCGACATCTGTAATGTCTATTTCATTGTAAAATTTTGGTATTGTAAAATTAACTTACACGTTACTTCCGGTCTGGAAACACGTGGTGACATTGTATTTAACTGTTTATTTAATTTAATCAAATTGTAAATTTAATCAAAAGTAATGACTATAACTGGATAAAATAAACCATGCTAAATTAATAAGAGCAGATAGAATGTTGATAGAAAGTCTGACAGTGAGTGTGGTGTCTGTGTTCCGAGGCGAGAGAGTGTATGGATGGGTGTATTGACTGATGGCTAATCTACAAATAAAAATGTTATAGGGTCCCCGCACCAGCCGGGAGAAAGGGAAAGCAGAGAAAGTAACATCGACACCGGTCACTATCCGCAGAGTAGTGCACCAGGATGCTCCCCGAAGCCGTCAGGCCCAGGAATACTCCTCCAGCAGAACACCTAAGGAACCACATCTGCCCGGAATGAAACTGCTGGAGATTCAACACACTCCAAGGACAGTCTGCAGTACTCATGGCACACTGGTCAGCATGGTACCTTTTGAGTTCTTCAACAAAAGTACAGGTGGGAGCGTTCTAATTATTACCATTCAGTCAACATCTACTCAATAAACCGGCCCCCGGGTGTTCACGTTGAACATCTTGTTGAGAACTCATAATAACTTAGATCAAGAACTCCAGGTGTTTAAAAGACTTGTAACTGAATATTTTGTGATAACTTAAATTAAAGTTATTAAAGAAAATGGTACTAGAATCCAGCTGTTTAACAAAAAACTTGTAACTGAATATTTTGTGATAACTTAAATTAATGATCATAACAGTGTGTCACATGCTAGCCCTAATAAAAAATTGTTACTGGTTACAAGAGTGTTGGTTGCAAATCCTGTCATTCTGGGCTCCAGCACACTTTTCGCTTCCTCTAGGCCAAATAGTCTAGTTTTTAAATTTTGCGTAACGGCTTAAGTGGCCGTTACACAGTGTATCGTTGCACTATAAGACTGAAGACCACAGAAGGAGATGGTGCAAACACTTGAACCGCATGCCTCATATCCACCTACCCGTGGCTCCTTTTGGGTCTACCCTACTGGGAAGAGAGATGTCGGTAGACTTAGGAGAAGATGGGTTCCGGAACAGGTCTTATCTGTTCTCGTAACAAGCAAAGGAAAAGTTTTAACTAAAAAAACAGAAATTGTAATGATGCGTTACAAGCACCTTGTGTAAATTAAAAGTTTTCAGGAGTCTGGGAGAAACATTTTTTTAGATGAGAGGGAAGTGAGCACTGAGTGAGTTTTGATAATGTAATGTGAATCGGTATTTTTCAGTAGTTGGTTTGTTTATATCACTGAGCGAGCCTACGCGTGCGCATGTCTACGCTCTCTCTCTCTCTCTCTCTCTCTCTCTCTCTCTCTCTCTCTCTCTCTCTCTCTCTCTCTCTCTCTCTCTCTCTCTCTATTTCACATTTCTCTCAGTGACATCGAGTTTAGTCTAAAACAGTACCTGTTGTTTCACAATGAAATATATACACCAGAGGAAATCATCAGCAGGATCGTTGATGTATATCGTTGATGTCAATGTCAACCATATATACAATAGTGCAAATTCCTTGTATCCGCTATTAAATACTGTTATAATACTTATTTTTCTGGTGGTTTCGATTGGTTATAAGCCACACGGTGGTTGCGTCATTATGTTATATAATATTTATTTTCGTTCTCTTATCTCTCGTCGTGGTGTTTATTTATTTATTATTGTTAATTTCGATTAGGTTAGTATATCTGGCCTAATTCGAACCTCTTACCTTGGTGCGGCAATTTCAAAACGCTACTGTCATCTGAATAAATCAGTTTACTAATGTAGTTTGTAGACTATTTAAATACAACGATTATTATTTAATTTTTTATAATTCACTTTTGTTTATTTATTTATTTTATTTATTTAATCACTATCTTAAGAAGCCACTAGTGGTAACCGTAGAATTATCCTAATTGATAGTCGAATGGAGCACCGCCCCTCCTGACAATCATCACTTGATGTTATGTTGATAAACACTGCTGTAGTGGTCATAAGTAACTATGTGGTTAATTAAATTGTGTACTTACTTCGATTGGTTTACTTCATTGGTTGTAACACTGATGATAAATCGACTATTTGAATTTCTTCCAATCGGCGGGTCATAAATGCTGCCCCTCAACCAAACAGTAAACATAACCTTCCACTACCCAAACCACTACTGTTTCGTTGATTAAATAAGACGAAGTCGTTTCCTTAATTTAGTTCAAGTACTTTTTATTCATCATCAGATGACATGTTAACTCCTTTTACAAACAATTAAATATTTTATTTTTTACTGAAAAAACAATCATTTTTGGTTTGAAACTATTATCTCAGGGTTGGTCACAATGTTTTAAAAGCGTCGTTGTTGACAAATAAATGTACATTAATTATCACCAGTGAGTTCTTTGAACTGCAACATAAGTCACTAAAAATGCTGTTAACTATTATAAAAATATAGGAAAAGAAGAGGGATTACAATATACATTGGTTGTGCCGGCGTTAATCCGGCCGCTTGATAAGGATTCAGAAACGTTTGGTCTGGTTGTAAAGTAGAGCTAATGCGGGCGACCTTTGCTCGCCTCGGTTACGGCTGCGCACGCAACTTGTACAATAGGGGAGCGGTTTCTCTGTTCCTAACGGCAGAGGAATCCTTGCTTCGCTCCGTGATACATCAGCTTCGCTCTCTCTTCAGACGTTACGACGCAGTTTCTGTTTCTTATGGCTGGCTAAGGCGTAAAGGACTCCCGGTAAGTATTTTATTATTTTGTCTTTCTAAGGAATTATATATTGGGATATTTAATAACAAGATATAGGCTATCGTATGAAATACGTAATTATCTGTGTGTGCGGCCCGACAGCTTATATTAAGAGAGAACTCAGTATTCAGTGATTAAGTTAATGTTCAGTAGAGTGCCCATGTTCCGTTTATTATATTAGAATAGTGTGAGAAATCTATTGCGAGTGTCATTGTCATGACGAAAGTGTACTACATAAAAATTAACTGCTAAAACTTAGTGCATGGTCAGGGTATGAACTGTCCAGGCATGCAATAGACTGTCGGAGAGCTTGTTAATTAACTTAACAGTAGAGAATTATTTGTTAAAACTTCCCTAGATGAAATTTTATTAATGTTAAAACATTCTTAATGCTGTGAGTGTCTTGCAGTTGAACTTTTTTCTGGTCAATTAACGATTATCACTCGCTACGTGGCGCATAACCTGTAAATTTCTGTCGAAGCACGTACAGCAAGTGCTGATCACTTATATTTTAAGCCACATTTAATAAGGTCTGTTCATTATGCAAATTTATTTATTCCATGGCTGATTTCTCTGCTCTTCCAGCTGATTGCAAAAACCTTATTAATAAAAAATTGTGCTTTTGTGGAGAGTTAGTTGGCGGCCCGTTCGGAGGTTAATTACCTTAGCTCGGGTGTACATCCTTTGTGTACAGTTCTCTAATTTATTTGAATGAATAGGGTTCTCGAATTAAGCCGGAGCCTGGTCTCGCTGAGAGCTGAACACCTGCTCCAGACATGGACCATTACAAGATCTTCTCCGAAGAGGGAGCGGGAGACTGATTCTCTATGTAACACTCGCCAGCATTTATAAGGTGATATTCATGCCTTTATTTCTTATTTTTTGGGGCCGGGCCGGCAGTGTGCCCGTTTACTTTAATTAGCTTTGATGCCATGTGACCACGCGTCCAGACTGTCTACCGGAAAGTGGAGCAGTGATCATGACTCTGAACACTATAATTTAAATTCATGAACCTTTTTTTATAACTCCTTTTACATAACACTAAGTGCACCGCCTGTAAGTGTGTGCTGCACTGGGGGAGCGCGCCAGAGCTATTTTACTCTTGTACATTTTTCAGTTGCATCTCATTTTCAGTTAACTTTTACAAAATTATATTACTGGTCAGTAGCTCTGTTCCGGCTGGAACAGCTGTGAATATATTTTAATTTCACTATGGGTTTAACATTTAAGGGCTGGGGGTTTTCTGGGTTTTTTTTGTGCCGTTTCTGGGGGTTTAAAAGCGGACTTAGTTTTGTCTGACATGTTGATGCAGCTGGAGGCAGGCTGAATTCCTGTCTAACTTTGTCAGCCACATGCGAGCGCGCTCCCTCAACTGCTAGGGCACAACTGCCTTATTGTATCTTTTCATTTTAATTATATGTATATAGCCATTTGGCGTTAATAGGAAATAATTTGATTTTTTTTGGACATATATTAGTTGATTTTGCTCCTTGTATAAGGGCTATACTGATTTTTTTTCTTAACTGGCAAAACACATATTGATTAACTTTCACTTGTAGTATTTGCTGTTTAATTTTCTTTAACTATAAAACATGTATTCATTATTTTTTTTTGATAAACCATATATTGTCAAGATTTTCTGAAATTGTAAAGCCTTGAGTGATTAATTTCTGACTATTAAAGTACATAAAGATTTTTAATTCCTTCGGAATTTGTGAAGTCAAATAACTGTTTAGAATTCCATAACCACTGTTTGAAATTAGGTGATGTAGTCCTGTCAATTTTATTTAATGCTGTGAAAGGAACTTAAGGTGCATACGCTCATGATGGGTCATTGATAAGTGGAATGCTAGACAAATGGGCGGTCCGGTTTTATTTACGCGTCATGAATTGTTATCATCCTTTTTGGGGTTTTGGCTTTATGTAATTCTACAAAACGGGTGGTCGATGGGCGAATATTTTATCACTGCTGGGTTATAAGATTGTAGTTACACTATCTGTTAGGCGGGTGCATTCCAGGGGCATTCGTGTTAAATTAATGTGATTGTGAGTTTGTGTGCCTTATGTTTCTGTGTGTATTATGTTTGTCCGTGTCTAGCTAGCCACCGGATGGGGGAGAATTTTATATATATATATATATATACATGGATTTACTGAATTTCTCCACACACTTGTTATGCTATTATATGTATATAGATGTTTACTGAATTATACACACTTGTGATGTTATTATATTTCTATATATATGTTCACTGAATTTACACACATTTGTTATGCTGTACACCTGTTGTTATATTGTGTCATAGAATTGGCTTACATCTATGAATACTTTGCAAACAATAAACTTGTTACTGTTATCTTACAGCTGAGTTTCATTGCAAGTCCCGTCATACTGGACCTGGCACGACTTTTGCTTCTCTAGGCTCCTGCCTAGTCTTAATTGACTTGTGGCTTCTCTTTCAAAAAAAAAATATTAAAATAAAATAAGTTGTTTTATATTCAAAAATATGCATAAAAGGAAAGAGGGGTCACATGGTTAAATACTTAAACTAATACAAGAATGTTGGGTTATACATGAACGATATAATTGGAGGTTATTCTTAACCACAAAAGTTAATCACATTCATTTCTATTCACCACTAAATTATTGTTAATAAATTTAAATTGGGTGAATAATAATGATTTGGTTTGTGGTGTAGTTTTACAAAAATATTTACAAGTGTTTAATGATGTTCAATGGCATTATCATATAAGGTATAACATCCATTAATTATCAATTAATTTTTATACATTGCACGATACTTCTTTAATTTCTTATTAACACTTATTTAAATTCACTGTTAATGCTTTATTGAGCATTCATTGCTATCATAAGCCATCACTTCCCTACACTGTTAGTAAACGTCGGTTCGCGTAACGTTACGGAGGTTAAGATGCCTCGTGTTTACATACGTTACGCACTGCACTATGGGTAAAATGGCGGATTAATTTAACTAACTGTAACTATTCTGTTTGAAAACTCTGGGCGAACTGACTCAAATTGTACGTCCCTTTCTCGCTGTTCCAATCTGAGCCATCGGTGTCAATCTCGATCTATGAGATATGATTGGTGGGAATTGATGACATTCCTTTGTTGACACATCCCCCCCGCGTTAACAAAATTATTTAATTTCGTTTAAAGCGTGGGTGGCTGGGTTGGAGAGTATAAAAGTGACGCCAAACTTTTTCTAAAACTAATGAAATATTGTATAACTGATATTAATTTCTTATGACACTTGTGAGCTCAAATCTGGCTTTACCATGATTTGCCGATTGTCTTTCTGATTGTTTAGACATCTCACAAGCCATAATTCTGTTTAGGTTTAACAAAGATGATAATTTAAACTTATGCCTACTAAAATGTTTTCTATTAAAATCTATTGTATACTTATTTAATTAACATTTTAAACTTTCTAATAATTAGTTTCACTAATATACAGTCCTTTTCTGTTATTACTGTACATTATTTACTTAATTGTGAAAAAAAAACACAAAGTCTTGTTCCAAACTCCACTAGGCTCATAGCATCATGAGTTGGATTTACATATTGTGGTTTAATGCTTTCATTTTATTATTGTATAACATTTCATACTTAATCACAGATGATCATTTCAACTTCTGGTAAACGTCTTGTTTATTCAGATATGTCAAGTTCCCTGTATTTTATCACTGAATATTACATGAGTTCTTGTACAGGTAGGCATTCTGTGAGTTTTGCTTATATCTACACTATACATTATATACCTGGTTACAATTTTATATCAAAATACTCCTCTCACTCCCCTTCAAGTTCTGTAATACTTTTTTGCATTTGAACAGTCTATTTTTCTTATTATATCAATAACTGTGCTGTGCATCTTGGTGCTGCAGGTGCTGTTCATATTATTTACATTATTGTTAAATTATTAGTGCAACTTATGTTTTGGTTTATTATCATTAGTTACTTCAATTATCACTTTTATTAGTAATAATACTGATATGCACTGATCATTGTTATTTTAGTAGCTTTATTAAGTATCATATAAGTGCTTTTTATTCCATCTGATTTTATCATGTTATGTACATTACTGACAACAACTACAATATCTTATTGTCATAAAATCTGTATCAGAACTTTCTTTAAGTGGTCTAGTTTCACACAAAATCAACAGTCACTAGATTTGCTTTAATTTTATATTATCTTTTGTAATTAAAAGAATGGTTTTTTACAGCAAGTTAGGTTATGTTGCTAACTCTGACTCTTATTGATTAATTTCAGTTCACATATTGGTTATTCTTTATTGACTTTAATCGCTAAGTACTCCTTTTTCGTAGTACTAATTACTATTTCTTATTATGGTTATAGTTATTCATGTTTACTTATCATTATTTATCAATAGTATTATCTATTATTCATCATTATAATTGTCATTGTCCATTTTGGCTTATATTATAAGTACATTTTAACTATCAATCAGATCTTTCTGACCTTCATTAATTTAAATTATTTATATTATTTAAATCTAAAATACAATCTTATTGTTTACTTTTATACATCATTATCTATATTTTATAATTACAGGTTCATTACTTCACTCTCCTTATCTTATTGGGTATCTTTTATTTTAAATCTCAACAATGATTATGGTCATGTCATTTGGGTATGTTTTGTTTGTCACTTTAATAAGTAATTTCTTCTTTATTTTTATTACTTTAATTGTTTTTTTATGATCCTATTGATCCCTTTTTATCTTCCACTGTCATATCTTCTCCTTCATAAGTTAATCTTAGGTCTTCCTTATTTTATCCTTTACAGATTTGCATCATTAGTTTACTCACTATTCTAATCTAAGGGTATTTTCTTTACTCATTTCACGTCTTGTCTTTAGTTCAGTTTGTCTGTATTGTCATTATATTTATGTTCATGGATAATTAAATTATACTTTATTCATCTTCATCATCTCATTCTTATATCTTTTCTACTTCAAAGGTTCATAACTTATTGTTTCTTGTGGTTATTGACTGTCGTATTTGGTTCATCAATATTTTATGATCTTGTGACATTTCGTAATGTTACAATACGTGCTGCAGCTGGAAAGGCAAGGATTGGTAAATGTAAATATTAGAAATAAAAATACTTAAAATAACAGGCAGAGTTACAAATTAAGTCTCCAATACACTATTTGTTTTTATTAAATAGTCTATTTCAATTTACGATTTCCTAAATGCTGCGGACAAGATTTACTGTTTTAAATCAAACCTATTTGTTTTGACAAATGTATTTCTAACGATTCTGTGTAACAGTACAATGCGTTAATTGAAACAGGTCATGATTAACATCGTATGGTAAACACGGGAAACGGACATGTGGCAGTACTCAGTATTTGTGGTAGTATTTGTACGATTCGCTCAATCATTTGGAAACCAATAAAGATAGAACATTAAGAGTTAGATAAAAATTAAATTTGAATCTTTCTGCACAGTTCACTTGCTCAATGTATCAGTCTATCTCGAAGAAGGAAAACGTTTCACTCAGGCTACTTTTTATGCCTCACGACTAAAAGAAATTAAAATTTGATTTGAATTGTATTTCTTATTTTGTTATAATAAGGATGTTATTAAATTTAAATGGCATGTACATTATGTACGTAATCTGGACTACATGTACAAAAAAATATTGTTAATGGGTAAGAATATATTTTATTAGGTTTTTTTATTTTTACCGACTCACTTTTTAGGCAAAATTTATTTAAAATATACCAAAATATAAGAATTAAAATACTGCTACTACTGCGTAGATTTTGTAGATTAATCTAGTACTTCATTTCTATCGGTCGAGGTTTTCAACTCGCATAACAGTAGGGAACGTAAAACCCATACTCGCAATGCATTTCCCTGTCTCGCCCATTGTCTCGTACGTCTGTGGAATCAAGAACAGGTGGGTGGCTACTGCTCTGCAGTATTAGTCAGAGTAGTTACATTGCGAATACTTGTGTTGTATACCGCAACCGTCAGTGGTAACCGAACATGTTACGAATGTAGTGACAATGTGTGCGTGTTGCAGAGAGTCTGCACGAATGTAATGCTGTAATGATTAAAATGTTCAAACCATTTGCATCTTCACAATCCAAAGTATATTTTTACTGGAATCAAGCAAAAGAATTTGCTCCAACTGTAAGATGTAGCATGAATGCTACGTAATAAACAAGATACTGCACATGGTACAGTTTGCAGACTACAGTTTAAGGCCCGCCGCACACTGAAGCGACATTTTAATTCGCCAAAGAACCGTTTCGGCGCATCGTTTTGCAAATCGTCGCTTTGGTGGAGAGAGTGTTGAAACATTATCTTACGACAAAACAATTTCTTGTCAGCTGTTTCTGAGCGGTAAAAATGTGTGGTTCGTGGGTTCGTGACAGGCACTATTTTGTATCTATTTAGTTTCCATTTGATACTCAATAGCAATTAATAATAATAGTAATAATAAATACACAACAGTATGCGAGAATCAGAACGAAAGGAAAACAAAAAATTTTTTTCGTAGGGCTAAATAAGTGTAATATAAACGCCCCGTCTAGTGTGGATAGAATCCAGCGCATGCGCAGTTCAAAACGCCGCAAGCTGTATTGTTGCGAGACATAAACTAAAAGAGCTTCGTCTTTAGCTGCGAGCGGTCTCGCGACACCTTTAGATAATGTCGCACCAGTGTGTGGCTCTTTAGAGATCCTGATGGCAGTATAGTCGTCTGCGACGGCTAGTGACACAATGCGCCAAAACGGTTCTGTCGCGAAACAAAATGCTCTCCAGTGTGCGGCCTTCCTAAGTCTCCAACGCACGGCAGTATAAATAAGTCAGAACTTTTACGCTACGGATGTATGTGTTGTTTGCGTTGGTACGTCGGGTCCTACTACATACGCCTACGTTTGTCAGTTGTAAAAGATAATATCACGACAGGCTATAGCACTACACCCAATTAGTTTGCGACAATAATTAATTAGCAAGTATGTGTAGGTTACATTCAAAATACTTAACACAGGCTTATAGAATAAAATTCATATTTTCACGACGGTTTTACGGATCATCGTATGGTACAGTGGAAACAAAATACATACACCAAAGACGTCACTAATTACCAGCTTTAATTAGTCACAATGCGAAATCAACAATGTACTCTCATACAATTATTCAAGTTAAATTTGTCCACATGCAATAATACTGTCAACTGTTAAGAGTCCCGCACGAATTATAACACAATGACCACTTTCCATAACAACCACTTAATCCGCACTGAATAAATCGCCAACTTAACTACCCAACTAAGCCAGCCGCTGTTGCTTATATATAGCCTGCAAGTAGTAATAAAATGGGAACGAGAGGACAAGGTCATCCCCCCTCCCCCTCCCCACAATGTTATCAAAACAAACATACGTCATCAGGTCATCGTCCCCCTTGTAAACAAACACACGTCATCAGGTCATCGTCCCCTTGTAAACAAACATACGTCATCAGGTCATCGTCCCCTTGTAAACAAACATACGTCACCGGGGGGGTCATCATCCCCCCTACCGCCTGACATCATCGGTTCAACGTATCAACATATACGTCAAGTATCGTGTACGTCATCGCATCATAAACGTAACGTATACGTTGAGTAACGTATACGTCATCGCACGGTTGTATTATCTTGAAAATATGATTTAGTCGACTGCGGTAAAATAGCTTCCTATAATATCAGGTATTAAGTGTACCTCCTTCGTAGGTTCAATTCCCCCATTCGACTAATTCATATTTTTTTATTTATTTATTTTTTTTTATTTTTTATTTTTTTAAGAAATGATTTAGATTTTCTCATCGGTTTAGTTGAGCAGTAACACCACATCGAGATGGATCGATCATCGTGTTTAACAGCAGCGAAGTTATTAAAAGATTTTTTCGAAAACGAAGGTTTTGATTTTATAGAAGATTCGTGTGATATTGTGTGTAATAATAAATGTGGTTTTGTAACGAAAACATATCATACTATAACACATATTCAGTTTATTCACAAACTTTTACACCCGAAATGTAAAAATGTCCGTTATATACCATACAAATACGAAAACTTTGCCAAATCAAAAGAATCTATTGAAAATTATTCAGAAGCGAAAAAGTGTGTTGCTATAACTGAAGAAATGATGGTGACTACATTTTATTCTTGGCCAAAACGTGCACCATCAGTTGATAAACTTGTGTCAGCCGGATTTTTTTATACAGGAACCAGTGATGAGGTTATGTGTGTAGAGTGTAAAGTTCTTCTATATGATTGGAACTCTAACGACGATCCGTGGATTGAACATGAAAAAGCGTCGCCGAATTGTTTATTAGTTAAATTATACAATAAACAGTTTTAGATAAAAAACAGCGTCATTATTTATAATAAGAATTGGAAAGACAGTTGTAATTACTCAACCATGAAGTAGAGACGGAACTACAAGATGACTAACGATAATTGCGTACTTCACCTTTATCAAGTCACGCGCTCAGAGTTGCAATTGATTACATACGGAAACTGGTTTGAAAATAATGGGTTTTGCTATTTCTCCTTCTTAACAACATTGCACAGCATATCTACACACGGAACGGAAATTAATTATGTTATTTTTGTTATTTCCTTTTCCTGATGACATTGACAGTTTTACTATATAACATGAAACTATTGTTAACTCAATCACAGTTACTTCTAACGAAGAATAAGCTACTTTAACTATGTGTGATAAAACTGAGAAGCGAGTTTTTTATTTAGACGGTACAGCTGCCTGCTTTAAGTCTAGCATCTTATCTAGGCTTAATGAAGAAGGCGTTTGTTATACATCTTCGTCGGATTTAACAGATTTGAGAGAGTCGTTTCCAGCGCTATATACACGTAAGGATGGTGTACAGTTTAATACTATTGCATGGTATAGTATGTATCAAACTCAATTATTTTTGGATGGGAAAATGGGTGCAGAATATACAGTAATGTGTTGTGACAGGTCACCATTGGCATCGTTCGTTTACGGCATCATCAATAAGAAGGATAATAAATTAACTGATAAGGAGCTGGTAGAAATTATTCCTCATTGGATTATAGATTATTTTAAATCGACAAATGCGATGTTTTTAATCGATTCAGATATTAAAGCTGTTAAAGAACGATTAGTAAAAAGGGGTGGGTTTGATGTTCATTTAGCGACGAACGAATATTTCTTATTACAAAATCATTATTTTAGGACTATCGCAGAATTATGTGATATTCCAATTATAGATATAAAGGGGAGAGATTTTTTAGAACTGTACGAATATATCAAATCTTGGATATCAAATAAAATTAAATTTAAAAATACGGTATGATAATATTATGATATCTATTTATTCACCTAACAATACAGGTGATACATATAAATCACTGTGTATCTTTCACAGGAAATCAATCTCTAGAAATATTGATATGAATGGTTGTAAATGTAAGAATATATTTGATTGTAAAAACAATTAGAAAAAAGATGATTTTATATAATTATATTAATGTGAGTGTCGTATACACTGATTGTTAAATCTGTTTAATGTAAAATGTAAGGAAAGATATAACTAAAAAATAAAATGTATAATTTCAATACAGTTGTACTTTTTTTTCTCCTTCACAACTAGTTACAAGTGAGAGAGGTTGGGTATAAATATAAAATAGAAGTTTTTTTTAATTAATTTTATTTATACATAAATACAATTATTTAGTGAAACTTTTTAATAATTCCACTAGTTTATAAATTAATCGGTTACTTACACAATTTATTCCAAATAAATTTAAATCATATTTTTCAGTTTGTTCAACAACATTTTTAAATTCGTTATATTTGTACACATAACCATCTTTAAAGAAGTAAAGAAATCCGTCAATGAATCTAAATACGGAATCAATATTTTTTGGAACACCAGGAAAGTCGTCGTATGTATATCCATGTTTTTTAACTGAGAAAGAACATTCATCCAGTTCAATATAATATTCATCATTATAAAATATAAAAGTACGTCCTGTATATGTGTTAACAGCTCCATTTATTTTGGTTGTCGAATCAAAACCAATACTAGTTGTTGAAACAGGAAAATTATTAACTAAACGTAATGATTTTATATCAAACATATAAATATTATTATCAACAAATATTACAACCTCTCCCGACGGTCTCTGGTACATCGCTGATATATTAGCAAAATTCGGCGGTATAAACTTTAACCATTTTGTAATATTTTGAGATTTTCCATAGGATTTTTCTCTAATATTAAACATCCAAAATAGTTTATTCTGCAAAATATATAGATGATTGTTGATTACTAGAAATAAATGGGATCCATTAACTTTGCAAATATCAAATTGTGAATCTATCTCTGTTTTTTTATGAAGCGGTGGTTTTACAGTTGTAGAAGATGTTGTAGCTTTCGTAGTTGGAGTAACTGATGGAACCGGTGAGGGTGGAGGTAATGATGGTGGTAATCCGTATAAGCGTTGTATACCCTGTACATCATCCTTTCCTAATTCAATATTTTGACCATTATTCAATATGTAGAATGGAAACATAATTGAAGTATTATCGCTCGAATGCCCGAGCCCCAACGCATGACCAATTTCGTGTGTTAAAACGGATAATAAACTAATTTCATCACCAGCTAAATTTGAATCGTTGTTATAATACCATTTTTCTTCAAAATCCAAATGAATTTCAACATGTGCACGGTGGGGGAGAGGATAGAAGGCATGACCAAGTACTCCTCCTCTACCATCAAAATTTTTATCACAAAATGAAGATGAATTTTTTATACAACGATGGTGAGACCATCGAAACGAGATAAGTATGTCAGGTTTCTGTTGATCTCGATAAAATTTTAACGCTGAGTGTTTCTCCCATATATGGAAAGCTTCTGTCGTAAGTTCAATAATATTTTTTATGGGAGATATAAAATCCCAGCTTAATATTCTTTTATTCCACCTCGATGTTGCACGAAATTCTCCTAGATCTTTATTTCCACATCTCGGTTTCTTAATTAGATTTAACGTTTCATTGTTTAATTTACCATCATTCGGTAAACCAAAGTATTCTTGAAATATTGTAAGGTATGAGGATAGAGACGACTCGTTTAACACAGAAAGTTCATCAACATTGTTTATATATCCAAAATTTGAAAGATAATTAGTAATATAGTACAAGTCGGTCTCGTTCTCGGGCCGAACACTGGAAATAGCAATTAAAAGAGGTATTAGAGTTTTAACTAACCACATTCTGATATCTCTACTGAACACATCAGCTTTCTGTAGTTTAATATATAGAAGATATTGCATCATTTTATTTTTTGGAGAGGGGGAAATATATTTGTAAAAATTTTCGGTTTTAATATTAACTCAATTCTGTTGTTAAAAATAATAATTGAATAAATCATGCTTTGAAATTTTTTTAATTGTATTACATCTGTAATTTGAATCTAAATTATTGTATGAATCATTCAATATATTAAATTCCAAATTTAAATACTCTAAATTTAGATTGAATAATTTTTGATTAAAATTTATAGATCTAGGAAATGAAATGAATACATTTACATTTTCTTTAATTTTATTAACAAAACCATAATCTTTCTCATTTATAAGAGATTTTAGATATTCCATCCATTTGGTATGACCCACATCATCTTTCATGTTAAACATTTTTTTAAATTTTAATCGCATGATGTATTCAACTAAGGCCAGTGTATGTAGTGAAGTGTGTTTATATTGTTTCGTATGTTTTAGGTTTAGAAGGTGGTATTTGTTCCAAAATTGTTTTAATATATTATAATGTGTTGTACAATATTTATATTTTGTGTACTTATAGCACTGCTTCCCTGTAATTAAACAAACCGCATCACAACGATCTGCTTCATCCCACATTTTTTTACCAAACCAACACTGTTTTTTATTTATTCCTCTTGAAAACCTATCGAATTTTTTATTTCCATATCTTCTATTTACAGACATCTGAAAAAACCAACCAAACAGGAAGAAAAAAAAAATAATAATAAAACAATAGAAATTTACGACATTAGGTTTTTATTAGTTATAATAATTTTTACAATACATTTATCTTTTGTAATAATTTAACTTCAGTTTTTACTATTATATTTTTATCTACAATTTTTTCACTTTTTTTATAATATCTAGCTTAGTTACAGTTACAGCTTCTAATCCGATACTTATACCAACGAAATTCGTTTTTACAATCTATTAATATTGTAATTTATAACATTGTATATATAATATAATTGTAAATGTATAACATTTATCTTTTGTTAAACAAAATATAACATTCAACATATTTCAGTTTTACTACAATATTTCACTAGAAATTTTTATTACAGATAGAACATTCGAGCTTAGTTACTAGAGGACAGAGGAAATGATAGTTATTACAGTTACAGCTACTATGCCAATACTTAATTATAAATTCAAGATATATTTGCACATTTCTTTTAGTACAATATTCTATATTATGTGGAAATGAACAATCATCAAGATTATCTTTCAAGTTTTCTTTTAATTCAACCAAATTACTACCACCCAAGTCATCAATATTTATAATTTTCATACACCCCGGTCGAATAAAAATGTTGTTGAGAAATTGTTTCTTTTCACTACCTTTCACATAGATAGTGTTACACTGTTGAGACAATTCAAAATATATTTCGTATAATTTATTATACTGTTCGAGACCGTCAGACCATGAAAAACCATGAATATTTGTTTTTACCCAAAGCGCTTGTTTTTGCTGGTCTCGTGACAACTGTTCAAAATTAAAGGGTGGTAATAACAAATAGTGATTTACATTAAATTTTCTTTTTGGATATAATACATTAAAACATTTATTGCATAAATCAAACTTCCGTTTCTTTTCTTCTGTCTCATAATACACAGGTTTGTCTATCGTATTAAACTCTTTTTTGCATATAGTACAATGTTTCTCGATTCTCAGCATTAACAATCTGGCTTCGTCATCTCCAAATATTTCGGAGTAATACAATACATTTCTTAAATTTTTTTTAAATAATTCATCGTAATTAAATTTAATGAAAGATATTTCTTTTATAATATATTGGTTTTTCGCTGCCTTAAACCACTGTACATCTAGTACTGCTCTGTCCATTATTTGATCTAAAGAAAAAAGAAAATAAAAAAATATATATTAATTACCAGTCGACCCAAAACCTCTATCTCCACGCTCATCAAAATCATTAAAATATGCTGAAATATATGTTTCTAATTCAACAACATCTTTTGGTTCAACATATCTTTCAATTATTATTTGTGCGATTTTATCCCCTCTATGTACGTAATATGGTTTAGGACTATTATTTACTAATATAACCCCAATATTCCCCATATAATCTCTATCAATTACACCACCAGCTACATCTATAGAGCTGTTTAATGCTAAGCCTGAACGTGATGCTATCCTACCATAACACCCAGCAGGTATTAATATTTGTAAGTCAGTTGCGATCAGTTCTCTAGAAAATGGTAATAAACAAGTATATCTAGGGCTTCTGAGGTCTAATCCAGCCGACTGTGAAGTGCTTCTAATTGGTGCAAAAGCGAAAGGAGATAGACGTGCAAAGCTGATGGTTTCCATTTTTTTTTCTAAAAAAAACAATATAAGTTTTAATATTTAACTTTTTTTCTAAAAATTAATAGGGTCTGTTTCTATATATTTTTTTAATTTCTTTTTTCACACCCGGTGTTGAGGCGATGTTTTTCCCCGCTTCATGCAAAATTTTATTTAAAATTTTGAGATTATCATCATCAGATGATTTAATCAGAAAAACAGCTTTTTGTCCAATTTTTTTCCAATGGTCATTTTTTGGAACACCTTTTAAATCACGAGTATCAGTGAGTTCAATTTTTACTAAATGACTACCCCACTCACCGGGTGTGGTGAGAATTTTCTGTTTATCGTTCGAAAAAATTTGAATTACTTGAGGTATCGCTTTTTTTTCTTTTCTTTTTTTCTTACTATCATCAGTAATTGAATCAAAAATCTTACTGAATTCATCATCAGAATCATTATTATCACTATCCTCGTCCTCACTTTTTTCAGTTACATTATCATTAGTAGTAGGTAAAACGCTTAGAATTTTTGATTTAAAAGCTAATACGATATTCTTTTTATAAGATTTTATACTAAAATCTTCAGAGAGTGATTTAATATGGTTCATAAGTTCGTCCAAACTAAATATGTATTTTTGTAATTGTATCATTTTTAGTTGAGAATTTATTTCTAACGATAGTTCATTTTTATAGGAATTAATAATTGAATTTAATTGTTCATATAATTTAAAAATAGCTAAATCAGTATTCTCAATGAATAATTCTGTTAATTTTTTGAATAAATCCTCCCACAAGCCAAATGTAGTTATTCCAGAAAAGTAAAATATTTTGATTATCTCTTCAATTGAGTAAACTTCTTCTGGCATTTGATCGGCTACTGGCGTTGCTTCAGACATGATTTATTTAATAAAAATAGATCTAAAAAAGAAAAATATATATTACTAATGAATTATTATTAGAGTTTTACAAATAAGGCGAATTAATATAAAAAATATTTACCTGTAGAGTAGCGATTTACAAACTTAGAAGCTGTAACTGCGAAGCTGATTGAAGCAAGAGAGCTCGGTATTGGGTTGTGTGTGTCGAATCATTGAAACTCAGGGGTTTATATAGTTCAGAAGAGTAATGTTGGGAAACAGGATACATCTTGCATTAATCAACAACACGTGTATTCAAGGTAGTTAAGTAATTACCATACTTGAATGAAAGACGGAAAAGTGTTCAAGGTGAATATGTAATCCGTGTTTGTGCAACCAGTATGATAATGGTACATACATCATCGATATAAATATATAATCAATGTTTATGGAAACCAGGATATATAACGTGATTGCTAAAGGCAAATCTTCGTCATCGATATAAATAGGAGCATGTAACGTGTTTTTTTTTTTTCAATCGCTTTTATATCTATTTCTAGTATAAACCCAACCGGAGAATCGTTCGAAACATTACGCTGTTCTTAGATACCAGTTTAGACATTTATTTCACTTATGGATAAGAATTTACCTTTCAAAAAACGGATCTTCCTTAGAGAAGACAGCTATAACACCGAGTTAACAAATTCACCAGAAGCGTTACATCATGATTTGGAGAATACAGCTGATCCATCCACTTCAAACGAAACACAACAGATGGGGTATTTGTCATCATCATCATATTCTGATCTAACCGATTCTGCTGATGAAATGGAGGATGAACCCGCTCTGGACACGACGTACAAGAGGAAAGTCAACCGCTTAAAAAACTTGCAAGCCGAGGATGATTTTATTCAAATTGAAAACGCTTTTAGAGGTAATCTAAAAACTTTTTATTATAAGAACCACAATAAAAATATTAAAGATATTTGTCTATTATTAATTCATGTAAAAACAAAATTAGAAAATATTTTAAACACCCTACTTACTGAATTTGGACCTATAAAATTTAATATGGTTGTTGAATGCACTTATATAAAACATGTTATAAATGAAAAACAAGATAGAGCGTTTAAAACTAAAAACACTGAATTATTTCTAGAGTCTGATGTGAGTAAAATATTAGATAATTCAATAAAAAATATTTGTTATGAAGAACAAACATATGAAAGTCATAAATCTGGATGGGCTCTTCACAATGTAGATGGAATATTGTTACGTATAAATAAATATCGACCTTTGAAAGGTTCGTCATATATTGCTCTTCCAAATTTTTTAATTTCAAGATATTGTATTATTAATCCAAAAAATTTGAATGATGAAAAATGTTTTCAATGGGCAATACTATGTCGTTATGTAAGTGGTTTACATGTTGAACGTATAAATTATAGATATAATGATTTGGAGACAAAGTTTAATTTTTCTAAAATTTCATTTCCTACACCTATTAAAGAAATTAGAATTTTTGAAAAAAATAATAATGTTTCTATAAACGTTTACGCTATAGATGAGGAAAAAAATATTTATCCAATTAAAGTTTGTGATAAAGAAAAAAACAATCATTTTGATTTGTTATTATTATATGATGGAAATACAGAAAAACAACATTATTGTTATATTAAAAACTTTAATATTTTAGTTAGAAAACAATTAACAAAACATCATGGAAAAATTGAAATTTGTAAACGATGTTTTATGCATTTTTATAATATTTCAAAATTAAAGTCGCATAAAAAATACTGTGGTAAATTTCAACCAACACGTGTAGTAATGCCTGAAGATACTGTTTTACAATTCAAAAATCATCAATTTAGTTTCCGTATCCCAATTGTAGCTTACGCTGACTTTCAGTGTATTCTGAAACCTATTAGTGGATGTTTTCCAAAATCAACAAAATCTTTTACAGTAGCTAATGAGTTACACATTCCTATGAGTTTTTGTATTTATTTTCTTATTGATGAGGAAATCCCCTATAGTATACGATGTCAGTTACCAAAAGTACCTTATATATATCGGGGTAAAAATGCTGCAAAAGAATTTATGATGTATCTTGTTAAAGTTGTTAATACCATAGGAAAGCTTACTAAGGAGATAAACCCATTGAAGATGACTGATAGAGATAAATATAAATTTCGCACAACCACTCACTGTGAAATGTGTAGAGACGAATTTACTATGATAAAAAAACCAGTTCGTGATCATTGTCACTTGTCGGGTAGATATCGTGCAGCACTATGTAATAATTGTAATTTAAAGAGGAGAAAACAATGTTTTATTCCAGTTTTTATTCATGGAAATTCTAATTATGATTCTCATTTTATTATACGACAATTAGGATATGATAGTAAACAAATCTATGTAATTCCAAATTCGGCTGAAAAATACATTTCTTTTTCTAAAAAAACACAAAGTGGGATAATAATTAGATTTGTTGATACATATCGTTTTCTAAATTTCTCCTTAGCGGATTTATGTAGTTTTCTTCCAGAAGATTGTTTTATTCATTCAAAAAAATTTTTCTCATTAAACGATATTAATTTAGTTACAAAAAAAGGTGTATATCCATATGAATATACGGATTCTTGGAAAAAATTAGAAGAAAAACAGCTACCACCAAAAAAAGAGTTTTTTAGTAAATTAAACAATGATGACATATCTGACGAAAAATATCAACACGCAGTAGAAGTATGGAATCATTTTCAAATAAATACGCTTGGCGAATATAGCGATTTATATTTAAAAACTGATGTTTTAATATTATGTGATGTTTTCGAAAATTTTCGCAAACTCTGCTTATCAATATATAATCTAGATTGTGCTCATTACCTAACTGCACCAGGTTTTGCATTTGATGCTATGTTATCCTATACTAAAATAGAATTGGAATTATTATCTGATTATGATAAATATTTAATGATTGAAAAAGGGATAAGAGGAGGGATTAGTCTCTGTATTAAAAGACATGCTGTTGCGAATAATAAGTATATTGACAACACTTATAATATTAATCTTCCCAACACTTATTTAGCTTATTTAGACGCAAACAATTTATATGGTTGGGCAATGAGTAAATATATACCTTATGGTGGGTTTACCTGGTGTACAACAAATATTGATATACTTAATATACCGGACGATTCTCCGGTTGGATTTATATTAGAAGTAGATGTTGAATATCCTCAGTTTTTACATGATAATCACAGCGATCTTCCTTTTTTACCAGTTAATAAATGTACAAATAAAAGTAAACAAAGTAAATTATTAACAACACTAGAATTAAAAGAAAACTATATTTGTCATTATGTAAACTTAAAACAGGCTGTTAACCATGGTTTAGTAATTAAAAAAATACATCGTGTTCTTCAATTTTTTCAAAGTCAGTGGTTAAAATCATATATTGATTTAAACACTGAAAAACGTCAAAATGCTAAAAACAAATTTGAAATTGAATTTTTTAAATTATTAAATAATTCTGTTTTTGGAAAGTGTATGGAAAATTTAAGAAAACGATCAAATCTCGAACTTGTAAGCAATGTAAAAAGATTACAAAAACTTATTGCACAACCTGTTTTTAAGGATAGAATTATTTATGATAAAACACTATGTGCTGTATTATTAAATAATAAATCGATTTGTTTTAATAAACCGATCTATGTCGGATTTACTGTACTAGAATTGAGTAAGACATTGATGTATTCATTTCATTATGATGTAATGAAACGAAAATACCAAAACAATATTGCTCTTTTATACACAGATACTGATAGTTTATTTTATGAAATTAAAACGAATGATTTTTATCATGATATGCTTAGTGAGGAATTAATAGATTATTTCGATACATCTGATTATCCAAAAGATCATTTTTGCTATTCATTAAAAAATAAAAAAGTTTTAGGTAAATTTAAAGATGAATGTAGCGGTCTTCCAATAATAGAATTCGTTGGATTAAGACCGAAATTGTATTCGTTCAGAATAAAAAAAGAAAAAAAGAATATTATAAAGAAAGCGAAAGGTATTAAGAAAAACATAATTGAAAAAAACATAAAATTTGAAGATTATAAATTATCTTTATTTTTACCAGGTAATAGTGGAAATATGTACAGATTAATGCGACTTTTTCAATCAAAAAAACACGAAATAAAGACGATTTCATGTAACAAACTTGCATTAAACAATGCTGACGATAAACGTGTGATTTGTAATGATAAAATAAATACTCTACCCTATGGTCATTACAAGCTATTAGAAAGTAATGAAATCAAATTGTAATAAAAAAGATGTATATGTAAACAATATTTTTCAATAAAGAATTTATTTATGTATAGTGGTACATATATTCTATGTTCTCACCTATTTACCTTTTTAACAAAAAATATCATACTTTGCATTTACAGGATAATTAAATGAAACAAGAAATAGATATTAAGAATTTTTTATTGATTTAAAAAAAAAATGGTACATATATTTTACACCAATGATTTTCTTACAGATCCACTTAACGGTGTATATTCAAGTACTGTATCATAGATAATTAAACAATTAATCGTTGTTTTGTCGGGGATATCCTCCGTTGTTTCTATTTCCAGGCGAACATCTACTGAACCTGTTTTTAAATTTTCACTCTGTTTTGAACAATCTATAACATATAAAGGAGCTTTGGCTAAAAACGATGTTACATCCATGATAGGCTCGTTGTTACTTCCATAATAATAGGAAGATTGAAAACGTGTGTAAAGC
Organism: Magicicada septendecula; assembly: GCA_034769895.1. Taxonomy (NCBI): domain Eukaryota; kingdom Metazoa; phylum Arthropoda; class Insecta; order Hemiptera; family Cicadidae; genus Magicicada; species Magicicada septendecula. The sequence goes on from CM068375.1 coordinate 28,244,050, forward strand.
ATATGTAGAAGTACAGCATCACCATTTATATTATCGTATGGATAATATTCTGAATTCAGATATAATTTTATATTTCTCATCGAGCAAAAATCAAAATTTGATAAACTTGAATACTTATTATTTTTTCTATTTGTTTGAAAAGCGACTATAACATATCGTGGTTTCTCCAGCTGAGCAGTAGATTTAATCGTCCAAATAAGTTGCTTTGTTTTTGGTGCTGAAGGGTACTCATTAAGTTCCCATCTACGAAATGGAATTGGTATAGGAATATCGTTTCTAACAATTTCTAGTAGATCCAACCTTTTTTTATCACTCACATGAATATAAGGAATTTTCAAAGAAATATGTGTTAATGTTAATTTATAGTCTTTCGTGGTACTAGCTGTCATGTATATTGCATTATCATTGGTCGATGAGCGAATAAGCACCAATTCCTGCTTTACGTTCAAAATAATTTTTTTATAATCCTCCATAAATCCAAGCATCATTTTCAATGGTACACAACATGAAAAATCTTTATTTACAGTCAGATTATCTAGTAAATTTTCATTACAACCCGCAGTAGTGAGAATATTCTTTTCTTGCGGTTTAAAAGTTAGTAGGTTCTTCATTATCGATGTTAGTCCAACATTTTTAACACGATCCACTTCAGTTCCACATATTTCGTATCGAATTTCATCAAATAAATGTCCTACTCCATTTGAAACCATTTGAATCGTATTATCAGCCGCATTATTAGCCCCAACCAATTCGTCTTTAATATACAGAAAGCTTTCACTCGGTAATGTATAAATATCTTGCTGATGAATTGGAATACGAATTTCATCATTGTTATTAAACGTTGTAGAGGCGTAGGGTGTATGTGTATGAAAATCATATCTAATTATAGTATCATCTTCATATACTGATTTATTTAATACATTTAAGATACTTCCGCTCATTTTCTTTTTGGATATTCTCTTATTACTGTTAATCCTAGAGATTGTAAAAAATGTTTATTCAACGATGTTAACCGTTTAGTGTTTGTATCTTTACTAACGTTGATTGAGGTGTTAATACCTGTTTTATCGGCTCCATATGAAAAAAGTAAACCCATTATTGTTTTCTCAAATGCAATCGTAACGTTATTGCTTCGTCTCTGAAATTAATTAACTCTCCGTTTTGATCTTCTAACCTTATACTAATATTTCGAATCTTAAATGTGTTTACTGGTAAATATATTACGTGTTTTGGAATTTCTATAATTTTAAACCCTGGTGCTACAGCTGGATAAAATTCGTGTAATACGTGACTTTCGAATCCGTTAATATATGATCCACAAACAATACTGCATACGACTCTGATGCTGTCAACTCTAATAATAGATACTTGTGATGTAGAACTGTGCAATATATTCGGTTTTAATTTGATTTTTTCAAATCCTAATACCGATGCTAGTGAATCAGGTTTTTCAAAATTAATCCAAACATTTGAAAAAATTTCACTTTTTAGAGTATTATTATTAGCTTTAATAGATATTTTAATATTATTTTTCTTTTCTTTTTCAAGGTAATCGCTTATATATCTGTTAATATCTTCAATTTCATAGGAACCTGTAGATAATTTAATTTCTTCATCATCACCATAATACAATACGTTATTAACATTCTCTTCTATATTTGGAATTGAATTATACGTCATTAGATCTATTAAAGCAATTTCCCACTTGTATTTTCCATCGAGTTCGAGCGGCGGAAAAATATCACAGCTCAAAGCAGAACTTCTACCACTTAAACAGAACATTGCAGAGGAACATCAAACACAGATGTCCGCAAATAACTGTGTTCATATTCTGTCTACACTCATAATTATAAACAATATTAAGCGGTTGTTGTGAGGATGTATTAAAATATTCAACTAACTCTAAGGGTGGTCCAAGATTACCATAGCTATCGAAATAACATATATTTTTCCCATTTTTTGAATAGCAAACCCAATGTGTTCCGCTACCAAAAATACTATCTAAATTAACAACTCCTGTCTCGCTATACCAAATTCTGCTTGGTAAAGTATCACGCATAAATACCCCTCTAAAATTTAGGATTTTTAAAAGATTAGCGTATTTTAGTAATTCACCAGCTGACAGTGGGTGGATAGGAATTTTTTTAATTATTTCCATTAACGTTTTTTGTTTTTCCTTCTTTTTTTCAATTTTTTTTTTTAATACCTTCCCCCGTTTGTTTATAAGGTTTTAAATATAATCCCTTTCCTTGTTTAATACATTTTAAGAGAGATGATTTTATTTTAGAGGAAACGGATTTTTTTCTTCCTTTATTCTTTTTCCTCATTCCACCTCCAAATTTACTTTTTGCTTTCATTATGTTTGTTACAGTCCAAGCCGCTGCTTTTTCCCCGAACGAAGAATCGCTTGCTTTTACACGTTCCCAAGCTCTCTCCGCTAATCGACGATCAGCTACTGCACGATTTGTACTATCCGAATACTTCGAATATGCGATATCGTGTTCTTTACAAGCTTGATCAAGTTTATTAACACCAGGGTCACCCCTTTTTAACCGTTTTGATAGTTTTGTACCGGGACCGCAATATTGATAACCTGGTATATGTAGCTCTACTGGTAATAAATCGATTGATTTATTTATAACGGTTCCGGCTATATCACTTAGTAAACCACTACCTTCTATCTTCTTTGAATACACACGCATTTATGATGTTGTAACGTTAAATACACATTCTTTTATATTATTCTCCAATATATATAATCACGTTCTTTTTACAGAAAATTAATTTGTAGTATATCTCCATTTTTCGTAAAGCGGAAACAAATCTTGTGATATTAACATTTTCTTAAATTCATCAATACTTTTAACCTGCTCATCTTTAGTTAGTTCAATATATATTCTGTACAAAATTGATAGAATTTTTTCATCAATTGAACCTAATATGTCGATAAGATAACGTACACTTACAGCGTCATTTTCATTATCCGGTCTACCTATATTAATTAATCTTTCATTGTTAAAATCCAACCCTTTTTCAGTTTTTTTATAACGAATTTTTCTGGTAAATTCATTTTCTAAATCTTCCTTATAAGTATCCATCACGTGAATTAATGTCTCCTTGTTCACAGCATCGGTTGCGTTTAGAGGTTTACCTATATTAGTTAATTTTAAGTTTTTAAAATCTAATCCATATTTATTTTTTGCATAATGGATTTTATCATTACAATAACTTTCTAAATCGTGTTTATATTCGTTCATCGTTTTGATCATAGTTCTTTTATTTACACAGTCGTTACTATTTATTGGATCATTAATGTTAATTAATCTCGTTTGTTGAAAATCACACTCACCATTTTCAAAAATTGGTAATTTATTATCAACATACGTTTTATTAGCAACATGCGACTGTTCCTCAGGTATTTTTATTCCTCGTATAAAGTTATCATTAGCGTTAAACCCGTCTTTGTCTAATATAAGAGTATTTTCTTTCATATATTTTAAATTTACAGCATCCTGTTCGCTGATAGGTTGTCCTGTTTCTGTCAATCGGTATCCATTAAACGATAAACTATTTTCTGAATTAATAATTAATCGTTTATCTAAGTGTGATTTATTTACCGCATCTAGAGGTGATTTCGGGTCACTAACGTTACAAAGTCTTTTGTTGTGAATATTGTAATTTCCGTCTTCTGTAAGACTAAAACCTTCTCCTGGAGGACCGCGAATAACTTTTAGTTTTGAGGAGGTGCTGTGATGTCCGAATTTATCAACACTCATTTTCCAAATGTATATCTAACCATTGATGCACTCTCATTTATTATACCAGCTTCGTGTAGTTCCTCAATAATAGATAATATTTCATTATCGTGACCTGTATGACCTGCATTTTGTGATGCTATCAACAATCGTAATCTATCGCAAAGTTCGTTTACATTGTCCCAATAAATATAGTTTGGTTTAGTATTAGTTACTTTCATCATTCCACGACCGTCCATATGGTCCCACCAGTATTGTTGTAATTTAAATGATTTAAGGGCTGGTTTAATTATTTTATTATATTTTGCACTCTTACTACTTTTTATTCGTCCCGACGGTAAATGAATATGAGCTTTAGTTGTTTTTAGTATATCCGCATATGATTGTAAATCCTCTTGTGTATAAGTATAACTATCCGGGTTCTTCATAAAAAGAAGTTCGTATAACCCCGGCGTTCCTCCGTATGTGTTATTATTAATTATAATATCATCATCGTCAAACGTGATGGGTTCTTTTCCAACCATTAATATTTCATTATCGTTATAATATGGTCCAAAGACATGATCGATTTCATGTTTTACATCGTTAAAAAATGTCTGCATATAACGTCGTACGAGATTTCCTTTAAAAAGGTTATCAATATAATCAACTCGTATTCGTTCATCTGATGTTGACAACGCTTCTTGTACTGATGGTGGAGATTCATAAACAGTTTCCTCGTTCACTATCGGTATTTCCTCGGTGGACATAACAGAATCGTTATTAGGTTCTTCTATTACGGGTCGTTTTATTTTTTCACTTTCATGTAGTACCGAATCTTCATGCGCTCTTTTATTTTTCATTCGTTGTTCTATATCATCCATTTCTATATCTTGACTATCATTTATCTTTTTCTCTATTGCCTTTGGTTTTTTCTCCTTCTCTATTAACAGTTTTAAAGGTTCTGTAATGGGTTTCAGTGATTTTTCCATCTGTTGTTCTACATTCATAATATCCTGTGTTAAAGCATAATGTTTTTGACGTATATTTTTCTTTATCTTGCTAATTTCTTTAACAAGATTTTCACGTTCATTCACCTTCGACGCGATTCTGAGTAATAACTAAATGCTTGTTGAAATATTATTAATATAGATATCAAAACCAATACGATAACGTCCACAATTTAAATCATCTTCTTTGTTTATAACAAGAAAACCTTTTTTGCTCGAATTCCATGCTTTACAACATATTTCTTTAAACTTATCAAAATCCATGTCTGTATTAACATGATCGCTATAAATATGTTTTAGATTAAGCTCATCTTGAGAAAATACGATTATTACATTGGTGTTATCACGAACTAGTTGTTTTGGAACTTTACTATAAGTTTGACATAAATAAAAAACATCTACATTATTGTGTCTGCCCATTGTAAAATAATTTGTGATATTATTCTGACGTTCACACGCAATATCATCAAATATCATAACTGAATTCTGTTTAACATCGTTGGGATGGGTAACTTGCTCGTTTTCAGTAAACGTATAGTATCCAATCAGTGGAATTTCAGATAACACTTTTTCTAGAAACACGTATTTTGGTTGATATAATGATTTTGAAAACACATAAACATTTTCAAAATATAATCCATTAATATCAAATAATAGGTTAAACATTAAATTTGTTTTACCCGACGACGACGGTCCTGATATTATACATCTAATATTATCAGGTAATAAATCGCCATGTTTTTTATTTTCCATTACTTTATCGTTACAAACTATTTTATCGAAGTTACGAATTCGCAACCTTTTCCTCTGACGCACAAACTCCATTAATAAAGATTTCAATTTTTTGTTAAGCTTTATATTACAGTACTTTTATCAACCCAGCTATCATAAGATTTGTCATAACCTTTCCATCGTACAAGTAATTTATCTCCTTTACGTCTCAATACTTTTTCAATCAAATATACATCTCCAAATTTTGTTTTACTAATTTCCTGTTCATAGAAACCACCGGATAAAATATTACCTTTATCATCTTTCAATATATATGTTTTTGGGTTAGTGGGTTTAATTTTGTAAACAGTAAAAAGTTCGTTAGTCCAATTAGGTAAGTATCCCTTAGTGAACGTTTTCTTGTATTTACTGATTCTTACTCTATCACCAACTTTAAATTTTAAAGGTTTTAACTTTCGATTTTGTATTAACTTTGAATGTATCTTGTTTAATATGATTTTTTCATTACTCATGTTTACGTTAATTGGTTTCATTCCAATAGTTCTATGAGGTGTATTATTATATAATTTAATCAAATCCGGTAATATATTCACCCATACATAACTCCCCAATTCTGTCATTTTTCTCCACATTAAATTTTTTAATGTACGATTAAAACGTTCAACAATCGACGCTTTCTTTTCCGAAAAAGTTGAATAATGATTTATATTGTAATTCTGTAGTAACTTTTTCACTGATGAATTAAACCATTCTTTACCTTGATCCGTTTGAAAATGTTTCATTTTATTAGATTTCAATATTGGTGTAAGAGCTTTTACAATTTCAGATGCTGTTTTTGTTTTCAGAGGAATGGCGAACGCGAGTTTTGAAAAACAATTAATCATAGTTAGTATATATTTAAAACCCTTATTCAACTTTGCAAACGGAATCATTTCTACAAGGTCGGCTTGGTATAAATCGTTAATACCTTTCAACTCAACATAACGAGTTTTAAAATTTCTACGAGCCGGCTTATGTAATTCATAAGCGATATGTTTTCTTATATCTGTCATCCTCTAATGCATATAATGAAATAAAAGAAAAAAGAAAAAATAAGGTATATTAAAGGAAAAACAACACCTGACTCATCTGAAATATTGTATTTTAAATCAATATACAAAAAATACAATGTTACATTGCTTTAATTATAGCACATATCTCATCAGAATAAGGATTTGTTACAATCACATCGTAGCAGTTCTTCAGTTTATCCTTCAATCTCTCCAAACTGATAGCACATGGTGAAATAATTCTAATTGTTGAATGAATGCTGCTGGTTATTATTTGAGCATCATAAAATTCTACTGCAAGCATGAAACAAAGATCTGTATAAGTTAGTTGCTCACTAAATGATGGTTCATAATGTAAACACCAATCACGACTGCTAAAATCCATTGTAAATATATAGTTAAGACTGATGTTATCCTGACAAAGCTTGTAGACAAACTGACTAATGAAAAAATATTGTTGTTGAAAATAAGCTTTTTTAATCGATTAGAATTTCTTAACTTAAGTGGGAGGACTAATTAGTAATTGACGTGAATATCCTACTAATCTTTCGCGTAATTGTCGACGAGTAAAGTTTACATCTACACGCATAAAAATAATTGTCCTTTCAATGTTATTTATTAGAATAATGTCGACATCAGGAAATCTGGTTATCACTATTTTACAGATTTCCTCAAAACAATAATAACCATTTAAATAAGATAGACACCATTGAGTTGCGGGGGTATTATCATCACAACTGATTGAATTCATTCTGATTTTTTTTTTTTTAATAGAGTAAAAAACTAATGATACTAAATGAATAGAATACCTACAAGGCCGGAATAAGGATTAAGCGGTGCATAGTAGTCAACACTTTCATGAGTCTCTGGCTCTTCATAAAAATCACATCGGTTGGTGTGAATACATTCGGTATCCAACAAACGATTAGTTGTTCTCCAAACGGATAGATTAGCCTCTTCTAGTTGAGCACAGCGAGTACACTGAGAAAGATGTAACTGCCACAATTCATACTCCTTATCTTTGTTTTTATTGTTGTTGAGAGTAGACTGTAAACGCCAATTTGACTCGTTTTCTTCAAAAGATCGTTTAACACCAGCACTATAACAATATAAACAATAATACTCTTCTATTTTATGTTTATGAAATCGACCGAGCCGACAATAACATAAATTGAAATGAAGAACACCGGATATCTGTGTTTCATATAAATTATTCACTATATTTTTATTTCTATGACTTAAACGTTTTTTGTGTTCGAAAAAGTAACGATCAGCACACATTGTTACGATAGAACGAATATATATAGAATCATCGTACTTAAATAGTGAATATTCTCGAGGTAAGTCGTGTGGGAAAAGCGGATGTTACTAGGAAAAATATAATATCTAATCGATAACACGTGCATTCAAGGTAATCATGTAACTTTCCAAGTATGCGGAAAGTGGTTTCAAGGTAAATCACTATGATGAAACGGTATATGTTGCAACAACTATGCAAGAAATGAAATCATGCTACGATCACGTGGACAACGCGTGCGATGACGTATACGTTATTCGACGTATACGTTACGATTATGATGCGATGACGTACACGATACTTGACGTATATGTTGATACGTTGAACCGATGATGTCAGGCGGGAGGGGGGATGATGACCCCCCCGGTGACGTATGTTTGTTTACAAGGGGACGATGACCTGATGACGTATGTTTGTTTACAAGGGGACGATGACCTGATGACGTGTGTTTGTTTACAAGGGGGACGATGACCTGATGACGTATGTTTGTTTTGATAACATTGTGGGGAGGGGGAGGGGGGATGACCTTGTCCTCTCGTTCCCATTTTATTACTACTCCTGCAGATGTTCCAGAATAATATTCCATTCTTTTGCTGGCATTCCAGCATAATTTGCGTAGTTAACAAGGAATTGAACAGTTTGGAGGGTATTTGACTGCGCAGCCTTGACACGGACATTGCACCTGCACGGCTAGTCGAGAAACGTGTATAACGACACTCTTGCCTTTTCCAAAGCGTTCCGTAATTGTCGTAACAATATATTTGTTTTGAAATTTTAAAAGGTAATTGTATTTTACTTATACTACAAAGAACTAACTGCCAGTTACATATACAATCTACAGTACAATTACTATTACTGTTTTTATTTATTTTAAAAATAACTTTTTAGTTGTTATTTAGTTTAGTTAATTTTTATATTTTGCCTTCCAATTATCCTTAGTTTTTACAGACACTTGACCTTCTCACTAGCTTCTCCACCCCTTCATCATACACACCCCACACGTGTCAGAATACACACCCTAAACACATGTTCACCACCCTTACATTTTTTCTACTAGTAATTTTGTACAAACCACTATGTTGTCTTTGGTACTGACGAGCGCTTTCGGCAGTCAAGCCATCTTCAGGTCATTTACCAACCTTGGTTGTATTGGTTGGTAAATGACCTGAAGATGGCTTGACTGTCGAAAGCGCTCGTCAATACCAAAGACAACATAGTGGTTTGTACAAAATTACTAGTAGAAATATTTGAGACCACTAACACTCCAATACAACAATAAATTAATAGACTTACATTTTTTGTTAGCTGCTCCTTGATCTCTTTGAGAATAGCTTAACAAGCTGAAACAGCTGTCAGAGGTAAATAAAACGTGTGAAACTTACCAAGTGTTTGTATACTTTTAAAAACATTTGTATTAATATGTTTCACCAAGTGCCTAACGAGTCATCAATCAATATGGTGAACAATTACTATTATTGTGTTAAACAATATAATGTAATACAGTTACAACAAATTAACGGGTCTCCAAACGGTAAAAAAGTTAGGTTAACTTTATTACGCAGCGCTGTTTCAGTGTTAATTGAGTCTTCTTATTCGTGGAACCCGTTGTCGACTGTCACACACCTTATTCACGCCGCACTGTCACTGTCACTGTAGAGCAGTTAATTGTCTCTCCAGTTACTTTGTATGTTTGCGTTATGTCGCCTCCGTGGTAGCGACATACTGCTCTAACGTTATCAGTTATGTCACACTTGTCTATTTAAATTGTCTTTTGTAAATGAAATAATTTAATGAAAAATAAAAATTAAGACAGAATAAAACCTAATGTAAAACGTAAAATATTTTGATCTAAAATTAGTGTAATGTATTACACATATCACTAGTTGATGAACGACGCCTTTGTGAAGGTTAATTACTTAGACTAGACACGTTTCAGAGAAATCGGTGAATTAATAAAAGTTATGCAAAATCTGATGACGTATTATCAAGATTATGTTTTTGGCTATCGTGAAACAGTGTGGTATATTGTTGCACTTAAAAGTAGGTTGGTCCAAATGAGATTAACAAATTTTTTTCAGGACAAATATAAGAACATTTTTGTTGCATAATTTTCTGTTATTGACAATATTCATAATTTGTATGTTGTGTAATTTGTATGTTATCACAGTTGCTTAGCCTTTAACATTCCTGACATTAATTTATTATTATTATTCCGGCCATACAATGTTTACACATTTTACGAAACCGAAGATTACAGAAGTCATTGAATTCCCATCTTCTACTGCTGCTTGACCATCCAAAGATCTTCAGTTTCTCGTTCACTCAATATAGTCTGAATTTCTTCTATCCAGGTGATAGGTGGTCTTCCTCTTTTTCTTCTTCCTGGTGGGGTCAAAAAACCACCTCTTGTCGAACGTCTCCAAAAGTCCACCTCTGCTGTCATTAATTTTGTTCTTGCGTGTTCATTAGTAGTCCAAACTTCTGAGCCGTAAGTCATGATACTTGACATTAATTAGTACTTAATCAAATAAGGATAACACTGAATGTGTGCTGTGTTGTGAATAATTACGTGTTAGTCTTTTCTATGGCACACGTTTTCGAACTAGAATTATTTTTGTTAAACTTTCGTTTTATTATCTGGTTGGATCCTAATTAAAATTACAGCGTTTCCTTAAAAGATTTGTATAATAATTTGGAAAAGACACATAATCGTTGATAAATGCATAATTCCGAGTAATCTCACGTATTAAACGTCGTTTTGAAAATTATAAAACTAAACAGTTTATTGAAATACTGTACGTATTTGAATCAAATAATATGTACCGAAATTCGAAATCGTTAAAGTATTTCGACTGACAAGGACAGGATCCTTTCGCTAAGGTTTGTAAACTGGGCTGAGACTAAGCGAGTTAGGTTTAGTGTGAGGACTCCATAGATGAGAAAGCTGAGACTAATACAACTCAATGATGCACGAAAGGCAGTAGTGTAGAAAGACAGAGGCAGCTACACAAAATCTATTCCGCCAAAAAAAGAGAGACACATGTTTTATTTACTTGCGTTAATTATATTACTGGTGTAACCTATTTATGTCTCTCTGGAAATCATATTACTTTTATTTTCGTTGAGTATTTGTGGTGAGCTGTTAGTTACGAAGGAAACTAAATTAATGTTTTTCAAATTAATGTTTTCGTTTGTTCTAATTTAAGTGTCGCCTAAAAGCGCCAGAAAACATCATCAGAATATTTCTAAATACACACAAAGCGACTGAAGCTTATAAATGGTGACTTCAAAATACATTCAACATTAATTTAGTAGTAACCGTTGTTCAATAAATTTTAGTGATCGAAAGTTTAGCGAGGATCGGTCAATAAGTATAACAGACACACACGCAAGAGCAAGCGCAAGCGCAAGAGCGCGCGCGCGCACACACACACACACACACACTGTTTTTTGTGTTCTTTTGAATTGTTCTGTTGTGTTTAATGTTCTTTCGACGGTCTAACTGACTGTCGTACTGTGCAGTGGAAAAACAAAATACAAGACACCAATGAAGTCACTGATAACTAGATTGAAGTATCACAAATAACAGTCTATATCCAACGTGTACAATAATCCAAGTTAAACTTGTTCACAAGCAATAATAATGTCAACTAATAGAGTCCCGCACAATAGTCACTTTTAACTAATAGCCACTTGAAACGCACTGACTAATCACCCGAAGTAAACTGAAACTGACCGTCGCTGAATCCCTATATTTATAACCCGCTGAAATGCTGGAATAATCGGTCACTTTCTGGATGACGTGTCGAGAAAACTGCGTATTACAGACGCCCTAGAATCCATTACAAACTGTCTGGCCTTGAACACAGTACGCCGCCAGTTTGGTCCGGTACGGTCTGGAATAGTCTCAATTGTTGACGCATGCGTGTCACGTAACTGTCTTTCATCTCACAGTAGCAGTAATATGTACGCGCACACACATTACAGCTGGGCTCTGCTGGGATAGCCAAGATATAGTTGTAGAATGCTCCGTATTATGTAACAATACTACGTACAGAACAATATTTTCTCCAGTATCCGTACACAAGTCCTGATTATGAGAATAAGCATTGTCGATACGTAATAGAAATAATATAAAATTTGTGTTACACTCATTGACCGATCCTCGTTAATCTTTCCATCATTAAAAAATTACAGCCTCAAGTAAAACAGTGCTTTTAATAAATATACGGATGCCTACGTGTTATTAATACGCGTACAACGCTTAGCTGTATGTGCGAGTGAGATGGTTGCAAATTTATCGACATTTATTTAATTAAACAATCAGCCTCAACTCCGGCAGTGCTTTATTTGTATCAGATGGTCAAAACGTTAAGTCTCCGTTAAATAATTAACGTATTGCCTTATATTGCGAGATACACAAAAAGCGATGAAAACTATATTTCTCGTAATAAAAATCTCATTTGTAATTACTTTTGTAAGTTTTGTGTGGTTTTGCAACTTTCAAAAGTAGCCAAAAAATTCTGTAGCTCACACACTGATACACACGATACGCTCGCAACGGATTTCAGACAGGAGGCGGATGTGAGCTTGTCGTCCACACAGTGGAAACGTCAACTTATCTGTAGACTGGTGAAGACAGTGAAGCGGAAAATACCAAACGGGGATAAACTGGATGGACAGGGATAAACGTCTACACACCCCATGTTGTTGTGTAAAAAAAAAAACACATGATAGTAACAAAAATATAAGGTACTTATAACAATTTGACTGACAACAGATATTACCATACGCGGTAACACGATGAATTATTTCGCTATAAAACGTAGGACAATTCCATGCCACAAAAATATATGCAAGTGTATTATATAACTCAAACTTGGCGGGCCAAACAGATAGTTGTACATCCTGCAATCTTATCAGTATCCAACAGGCTTAAAGAAGCGACTACAATAATTAACGATTATGAAATTCTGACGTGTTTGAAAATACGTGTGAATTCGACTTGCTTTCTTTGAAACATTAGTGTTTCAATAATTCCTTAAATTTCCTACTTCTTACTACTTAATTCTTACAAACAAAAAGTACCTACAAAATGTTCCTGTAGTTCTTGTTTATTTTAAAAATTATGCTTTCATTTATCGACACTTTCACTGCTCCCTTTAAAGTAGTCTCAGTCAAATGTAACACAATCGAACCAGCAGTTTTGCAGTCATCAAAATATTTCACGTATACACTTTTTGGTACAGCCTTGAGTTCGCTTAGCGATTTTCGTTTTACGTCTACAACAATCGAGAACGTTGTCCTTTCTTGGAACTTATCACTATTTAAAGGAGGAAAGTCGCGTTCACATCTGGTGAATACGGCAGTTGCCGACTTATCGTTATGACGTTTTTTTTCTTGCCAAGCCTGGGAAAGTTCTTAACAATCAATGACGTGCGTCCAGGCGCATTATCGGGCCGCAATTTTCAAAAATTATTCTTCCGTAAAGCCCGACGATTTCTACGAATACTTCACAAAAAGGCGTAAAATATCCAGATAGTACTCTTTATTTATCACTGCGCCTAACAATGAAATTTCGTGGAACACAAAAACAAACACATACACACGTGCGCCTGTACCTTTATAATTGGTGTCATTTAAAAAATGGTATAAAACACCACAGCACAGTTTAAGCGGACGTTTTTACCCATCAGTTTGGGTATCACACAGTATTGCTTGTTTTTAAACAGATGGGATTCGTCCGGCTGGCGAGTTGAAAGATAATTGCGCGAAGTATGTACTATGTTCTTGTTTAATATTGTTACGACGGTCTAGTGATCGTCGTATGGTACAGTGGAAAAGCAAAATACAAGACACCAATTACGTCACTAATCACCAGCTTTAATTATCACAATTAGACAGTTTGTAATCAACAAGATAGTCTCTTACAACAAATCAAATAAAAATTGTTCACAAGCAATAAAAATGTCTACTAATATAAAACACAATTCTATTACAATTGTCCCTCACGATTATAAAACCATAACACTTCGCCACCATAATTACTTTCCATTAATAACCACTTGAACGCACAGAGTAATCGCCCGACAATAACTGACTTGACGGTAGCTGAATGGCTGTATTTATACCCCGCCGAAAATCCAGAACATTCCACATACTACGCTTCAGCAATAAATGAAAACATTAGAGCGTAATTAATTGCGGCCTTGGCACAGTGCGTGCGGCCGCGCGAATTCGGTAAAGTCTAGCAAATGCGTTGAGAATCACGTACGCACACACATTATGACCGGATTCCACTGGAACATTCGATAAAATTGTAGAACGTTCCGTATTACGTAACACTTTTCCGCGTTACGTAACAATATATTATCTTGGTAATAAGACCAAAACAAAGGTAATGGTAATGGGGGAGAAAATAATGTATATAGAGATTGAAGATAGAACAAATCAAACAATTTAAATATCTAGGGGTTATAGTAGATAGTAATGGGAATCAAGAAGCCGCATTAAATGAAAGAATTGAAAGGCAATAAAAGTATACTATGCATTAAACAATAGATTTATAAATAAGAAGGAGATATCAAGAAAAACGAAAATGAGTGTGTATAAAACAGTATATAGACCGGTTTTAACATACGACTGTGAGACGTGGGTGCTATCCAAAAGCCAAAAAAGTAAAATCCAGGCGGGAGAAATGAAATATCTTAGGAGAGTAGTAGGAGTAACAAGGAAGAATAGAGTTAGGAATACACAAATAAGAGAGGATTTAGAAATAATATCGATTCTGGATTTTACTGAACAGAGACAACTATGCTGGTGTGGACACATGCAGAGAATGGATAGTGATAGAATGGTAATAAAGGTTTGGGAGGCATGATCAGGGGGGAGAAAGAAGAGAGGAAGACCGCGACTGACTTGGGATGGAATGATGGGAAACATTTTGAGAGGCTGGAGTGAAGCGAAGACATTGTCAATGGATACAGTAAAATGGAAAAAATTTGTATATAGAGTGTAGTTCATGTAACCCGACACCAATATGGTATAAGGGTATTTTGATAATAAATATTATCTTGGTAACCTGAGCCAATAAAACACGATAAAAGTTTCTTGACAATCAACGCTGCATCACCATAACCTGTGTTAATCACAAATTCAAGCGGTCATTTGAATTCTAAGATTTACATGTTTTTTTTGTGTTTTTTTTTTTTTTATAATACGTCTCGATGTAGAAATTTGGCAGTAAACATGTTATTTTATTCATGTCCATGTCATTAATCTACAGCAATTGTCATCTACTGCTCTTGGAAATTTTAGTGATTAAATTGTAATATAACCTACTTTATGCGCACTCTTTAAAGTAAAGTGTGGCTTCAATGCTTTACTGCCTTGAAGATTCCGTCAGTAAAAATGTTATCAGGTTTTAAGTACTTCCAAGTTATTTCAAGTCCACGACAATTTAAAAAAGGTATTTTAATTCAGAGAATCCATTAAAACGTGGTCTATAATTTATGTATATTGTAACAAATTAAAATACAAATACAACTCTATTTGTGTTTGAATAGCCCCACGACTTTAGAGCGGCAAAATGTAACAAATTAATTATTTTCTATATAATTTATTTTGTGTGGAGCCCCAAGTTATTTGGGACGCCAAAATGAAACAAATTATTTTTCTGTGTAATTTAATTTGTTCATTAACTCATACACTTTATATAACTTTACTAACAACGTGTATGTATAATTGGAGTTCAGGTGTAATTATAATAAGAGTAGTCCTTTTAGTAATCGTAATATGTTTTCATTTATTAATTCAAACAAACATAATAAAAATAATAATATAATAGTAATAATCGCTTCGCCATAAGATATTCATTATCTATGGTTTCAATGTTTCTTTGCTTGTCGTACTCTCATCATAAAAATAGATTTTATATCTTAGATATTATATTAGCAATTCTAAGTACAACATTTCTTCGTTATATTATAATTTCTCGACTACTCAGTCTGAATGTGTGCTTTTTAAATTTGTTAATTCATTCTTATTCTATACTTGAAATACCTTTTACGGCTTTATAATCATTTAACAAAACTAATTGATTATTTCCAATTACTTACGTTATGTGCTTCCAATAAAAAAAATTTCAATCATTAAATCAATTATTAATACTCCAAGCAAGGATTTAAATTTTCTTTACATTGACTGTTCATTCATTAAAGAAAAATCATTAAAACATTCTGATTACAAGTAAATTACATTCTCTTATCTCTATCTACATAGTTATTCTTTAATTTTAAAATGTTTTTATTAATGTCTTTCAATGCCTTTATTCTTTGATAATTATAAATTGGTTTTTCGTCACCTCAAATTCTGCAGATTGTCCCATGTCCTCCAGTGATCTGTCGGTCCTCTTCTACAGGATGTCCTCTTGTCTTACCTGGTTTCACTGGTCGTTCTCCCGTCTCTCGTCATTCATGGTCCATCGGCTGCTGTAGATTGTAATGACGTGTTGCTCTGGATCGGTTACTGTGGTGATAGAACCGTCTCTAGTGCTCTGTGTCTCGTTCCTCTGCTAGATGTTCTCTCGCCATCTATCTCGAGTTGATGTTCTTAGTTGTAGACTGCTCGTAGACATCCGACGATTTTATTTACGGTACTTTTTATTTGTTATCTTTTATTACTACTTGAAATCAAAACATTTCCCGTAATACTTTACAGTTACGATATAAAAATCTTGTTGTTGTTAGACATAGCGTCCAACTCTGTCCAAAGTAATTAAAAATTCGCGTCTCAGACGGACATAGCGTACCGCCACGACTGAAGACTGTTTGAGAAGAATTAAAAATTCTCGCCGCTGACGGACATAGCGTACCGCCACGACTGACGACTGATTGAAGAGAGAGTTTGGCTCTCCTGGGCTCGTATTTATATTCACCAAGAAAACCACACCTGTTGGCTCAGGAATAAGTATGTCAAAAACTGTCCATGGCGTGAGTGCCCCCACTCTCGTCTCATTTCACATATTCGCACTTTTTTGCCAATCGCACTGTTTAATGCGGATTTCAAGGTGATCTAATATTGTCTAATTTAATTACACACATGATATGCAATTATCATAATGATCTCATCATTAGTGTAATTATTATGCTTTAAAAATCGCACAGAATTCGCACTGATAGTCCGAATTACGTAGAATTCGCACTGCACATGTGTCTGATTTTTACGCATTTTTAGAAGTTTTTACACTTTTTCTAACATTTATGGTTTTCTTAAAATTAAATACAATCTTAATTTAGCATTTACTTGGGGTGAGGTTGCAAACTTTCAGGCTCTAACAGGCTTCACGCACACACTCTATTTACTTGTGTACACGCTTACAGCGGTAATCGCGTGATGTTTCTTGTTGATTCCTGTTTATAAGCCAGCTTCCAATTTCACACCTGCTCGTCTATTATATATTACTAAAATTAATTTAAATATTTATTTTATTTCATATATACGCATTACAGCATATGCTTGTATTGTCGCAATATTGTTACGACAATTACGGAACATTCTGGAAAAGACGAGAGTGTCGTTCTACACGCTTCTCGACTAGCTCATTGTGTGGCGTGTATGTCAAAGCCGTCTCCACTAGCGTACCACATCAGACTGTTCGAGAGTACTTGCAACTACGCAAATTATTCAAGAAGATCTATCCGCGAGATCTTTACAAGCAACAGCGGCCGTCTTAGTCAGTTAGTTTCACCTGGCAAAATTGCATAGTGCGGACCAAGTGAGTGTTGCTGATTAGTGGAAAGTGACTATTGTGTTATATTATTGTTATTTTGGAGTGTTAGTGGTCTCAAATATTTCTACTAGTAGGTATATTAGTTGGTAAATGACCTGAAGATGGCTTGACTGCCGAAAGCGCTCGTCAGTACCAAATACAACATAGTGGTTTGTATAAAATTACTAGTAGAAATATTGTGTTATAATTTGTGCGAAATTCTTATAGGTGATTTTATTATTGCGAGTGGATAATTTTAACTTGAATTATTGTAAGAGAGTACCTTGTTGATTAAAATTGTTATTTGTGGTTAATTAAGGTTGGTAATTAGTAACTTCATTGGTGGTTGTTTCCACTGTACGACGCGACGATTGAGACCGTCGTATCAATGTAGTCTACATTCTGCACTTAGACTTGAACGATTCCGTCAGTAAAATCATTATTATATTATAAGTAGTTCCAATTTATTTCAAGTCCACGGCAAGTTAAAAAAGGTATTAGTTAAGAGAGTTCATTAGAAAACGTGGTTTATATTTACTGGATATATGGTGGACTTGTAAGGCTTTCACGGCCGGCGTCACTAAGATACGGGCTACTGGGATGTGGTCTTTTATAGTTACAGTTCTGAAAGATGTTGTTCTCTCAGACGTTTCGACCTCGGAATATTCTTTGCCACAGCACTGTCGTTATTGACAAACACAGTGTAAGTTTTATTAAAAACCGTTTTCCACTGAAGATGGCGTGAAGAGGTGAGGCCGAAACGTCTGAGATCAACATTTTTAGAATGATAACTGTAGCAGATCTTAATTTCAACAATTACGGTAGATTTACTTATAAACTATTTAAAATAAGCCGTGGAAATACTGAGTAAACTAGCTATTGCACTGAAGCATATATGTAGTTTCACAAAACGGGCAAAAGTCACACAGCGATCATTCATCGGTACAACAATGTATTCACCTTCAACAATGCCGGCTATTGTTGCGCAATCTGACTAATGGATTGACCGACTGACAATCGTGTATTATCCGATAGACAAACGGCTCTCGCTGTTGGCATTCTCACATCAACACGGTTCGCTAGAGGCTCCCAAACTAAAGCAAGGTCATTGAACGTTACCTGTAAGCTATTGTTGTAGGTATAAGCTTTATTCACATACCTCGTTCATATGACGTACTTTTTAAACTATACCTGCAGTTTCTTTTTATCTGTTCTGTTACCATATTGGTGGACTGTTTTGTAAAAGCCTTTAATTTACTGATTAAATCATTCCGGCGGTCAGTAGATAGGTCTCTCTGACGTAGGTTTGTGGTGAATGTAAAACAATTTAATGACCTTCTTGTTAATTACTCAAATGCATTAGTTTCAGAACAACACTGCGGTGTCCTTTTCCACAACTGTCAGTGTAACACGACCAACAGACCTGTCACAACTGAGTGAAATACTCTACACCTAAACAATCATATTGTGTTCGATTGTTTACAACGTAATTGTTATGGAAATTGAATTCAGACATCTAACTAATTTATTATACATGATGTTTAATAAGAAAAACAAAATTTACAAAGCACTGATACACATCTTATTTATGGGTACTAAAGTAGCCATACATTTCTGTGGCTACTGTTCGCCCGCATCCGATCGTCCAATGCTGTGACGCCGTAATTATTCAGTTGTATTTGCAACTGTGTCCGATGTAAAATATATTCTATACCATAATTATGTAGCGAGAGGCAACTTATACTGTCTTGTCAGTAAGTGTTACTTATTAATTAAAATATAAAATAATCATAACATAATCACTAAATATACGCGTATATTCATCATTGCATTGTATTCCTACACCATAATTTCATAGGGTACGGTACCAAATAAATTCTAATTTAAAAGGGTACTCAATAATTTCCTACCTTATAATTCCCTATCTATAGTTTTACCGTATAATTTTAATTTTTAAGGAAATTAAATTCTTTCCTACGTTTGTTTAAAATTTAAATACTGAAGTTTGCCATCATTGACTTAATTTTTGAAAACCAAACGTATTTTTTTACAGTAAGAATCGTTACCATCATTGTAACCCCCTAAAACATGACGTTACCGTAGAACGATAGAAGTTTAATAGACATTGACTAGATGTAGCAAGATGTTGACTAAATATATCTATACACAAATACAGACACACGCACTCCTCCAATGAGTGCCTTCTTCGTTTCCGGCGTGCACTAGCGTTCGTCTCCTCACATCCTTCCATTCGGCTGAAGGGGGCTTGCCCCAGATCAGCCCGCGTCTTACCCTTTCGGATAAGTCTCAAACGGCACAAAAAAAAACTAAAGATAAAGGTGAACATCTGTTTAGTCACAAGGCGTAAATAATAGGACAAAAACCAAATTTAGCAATTTCCACGTGTGTATGCCTATAGCAGCATATTGTTACGACAATTACGGAACTCTCTGGAACAGTCTAGAGTGCCGTTCTACACGTTTCTCGGCTAACCGAGCAGGTGTATTGTCTGCGTGAACGCTGCGCAGTTCAAGTATACCCTCTAAATGTTTGAGTGCTTGTTAACTACACAAATTATGCCGGCACACCGTCAATAGAATGGAACATTATTCTGGAACATCTGCAGGCTATATAAAAGCAACAGCGGCCGGTTTAGTTAGTTACTTACAGTTGGCGATTTATTCAGTGTAGATTGTAGTTGTGAAGTGTGGTCATTGTGTTATAATTAGTGCAGAACTATTAGTAGTTGCCATTATATTGCGTGTGGACAAATTTAATTTAAATTACTGTATGAGAGTATCTTGTTGATTTCAAATTGTTATTTGTGACTCATTAACGTTGGTAATTAGTGATTTCATTGGTGTCTGTATTTTGTTTCCACTGTACCATATGACGATCAGTGAAACCTTCGTAAAAACGTGGTGTTACAGAAAGGATTTAGATTTATAAGCAGTGGTTGATTTCTAAAATTATAGGTGGCGAAACGCATCAATTAAGTTGTACAGACACAAATATACTTATACTTATATTTTATGTTAGCTCGAGATCTTGTTCACTGAGCAGTCTCTTTTCAATAGATTTTTTCAGTGCCTTATAAAATTTTTCATGGTCTACGGTATTATTGTTTTTCCTTCTTCTTTTTCTTCTTCTTCTTCTTCTTCTTCTTCTTCTTCTTCTTCTTCTTCTTCTTCTTCTTCTTCTTCTTCTTCACTACAAGGATTAGGCATTTTCCTGTTCCGTCCTCACAAAGTTACGACCATCGTTTTCGTGGTCTTCCTATATCTCTTTTCCCTCTTGGGTTGTAGTTAAGTATTTTTTGGGGTATTCCTCATGTCCCATTCTGTTTACGTGTTGTGTCCATCTATCTTTATATTCAGTTATTGCATGTACATTTACTTCATTTTGTACGTCTTCATTTCTTACTAAATCTCTTCTTGTGCAGGTTTTGAACCGTCTCAAAAATCTCATTTCTGCTGCCTGTATTTTGCTGTCTCCTTTTTTGGTATTTATCCAACTTTCACTCCCATACGTAAGTACAGGTACAGCCATCGTTTTATAAAATTGTATCCCTGTGTCTTTTCGTGTTTTGTTATTTAATGTTCTATTTATTGTGCCACGTATTGCCCGGAACTTATTTATTTTATTTTCCATGTCATTGTCATAATTGTAGCTTGTGTCGCAGCCCAAGTATGTACAATTTGATACTTGTTCGATTGGCTTATGGTTGACAATTATTTTATACCTAACGGGATACTTGCCTTGGAAAGCCATAACTTTCGTCTTATGCAAGGAAATTTTAAGATTATATTCTGGACATATTTGATTCAGTCGGTGCACTGCCAGTTGTATTTTATCTTCACTCTCTTGTATTATTACTTTATCGTCAGCAAATTTTAAGTATGTCGGTCAATCTGGACTCCAGGATATTTCTTTGATTGCCATTTTTTAAGAACATCGTCAATATATATATATATATATATATATATATATATATATATATATATATATATTGAAAAGAGTGGGAGACAAGCTACATCCCTACCTCACTCCTTGGTTATTTTTTATCTCATCCGTTCTCTTATTACCTGTGTTTATTACTATTCTTGTCGCGTGATACAAGCTTTTGATTGCATTTACAAGGTGTGGAGGATACCCATTGTTTATCATTATTATCCAGAGGTTATTTCTGTCAACTCGGTCAAAGGCTTTCTCGAAATCTATGAAAACGAGATGGGTTTCGAGATTAAATTCTGTACGTTATTCTATAAGACGTTTGACTGTAAATATATTATCGCTGCATGAGCGTCCTTGCCGAAATCCATTTTGTTCTTTTTCTAAGAGTGCGTCTTGTTCTTCCTACTTTCCTTTTTTCGAAGCTAACTCCGTAAAAAGTTAAGTTTTGTATTGCTTTCAGGGCCATGGAATAATGGGGGCCTGGTACTGATTTTCTGCTTTCAATTAAAGAAGCTGTAATTTTCAGTTTTTCATTGGCACACAACCCAGACCAACACTGTGATTCTGCAAAAAGAAAATGGACGATGCTAGTTAAGATAAAGATTAGTGCTGTTGTTTGATTTTAACAAATGTTTAGTTTTGTAGCGGGACTGATGAGGGGCACAATTTGAAAAGTAGTAGTAACTTTTTGTAATAATTAGGTTTTTTAATACATTTTTTTTTTTTGGTAATTTATTTTTGGCACAAGAGGTCCGTAACGCCTTTCGGGCGCATTCCACCTGAAATCAAGCCCTCTTTATAAGTAGTTGTACAGAATTCAACAGACGGATGAGAAATTAATCATAATAACTACCGGAAATCGGTAGAAGTTTTACGTAAAATACAACGGCTTGTACAAGTGTCTAAGATGAGAAACAGAAACGAAAGTGGAAACAGACTTATCGCGTTCTGCGAAAATAAAGACGTAATTATTGCCAACCCTCTGCGTAACAATCTCCCAAGAATAAAATATACATTGGTGATGCGATTGAATACAGAAATAATACATGAATCTGAGTACAGATCTCTGAAGCAAATAGATTATTCAAATTGACGTATTAAGTATAACTTAGGGTATGATATTATTTTTAATTTCTTAAACATTAACTTCCCTTAGTTTCTATTGTTACTTACAGTTTACAGACTTGAAAAAATATGTAAATATTGTTTCTTGTATAAAGAATTTTTAGTACTTACAAGTACACCTCTAGGTATTCCAGTCGGTGATTTTTTAGTTTTTCATACAAGATGCATTTCGGAACAGTTGTGCTCCATCTTCAATTGGATCATTTAGTAAACTTACATAATATTTATAAAAAATTTCCACTCAGGTGAGCGTCGTCGACGCATAACACACAACATAAAACACAACACTTAAATATTTAAAAAATTTTAAATTCCGTCGGCTTCCGTATGACATGCGGGCAAAAAGTGCTGGCCAGCTTCGGGTTTTTTAAATCTTCCGTTGGGATTCGGTTTTCGTTGTAATATTAACGTTATTTTTAAACATTTTAAAGGTACTCTTTGACTGTTTCATACAAATTATTGTTTTTTGTTTCAATTTGATTAGACAGGCCGCCCCGGCTATAGGGGGGGGGGACGTGCTGCACTGTAACAATATTTGCTTACCACACCGCACACAGGCACGTGCCAGCCAACCTTACCTGCTGTGTACGGAGGCTACGTGCTTTACACGATCCACGTTTGTTTACTTTGGCAGCCCGTCTGTCAATTGAAAAAAACGTTTGTGTGTTCTTCAGTTTACTTTGGTAACGTGTTTTCATACATGTCTGTGTTTACGTGACTCAACGTGTTTTCTTAACTAAAACACTGTT
Organism: Magicicada septendecula; assembly: GCA_034769895.1. Taxonomy (NCBI): domain Eukaryota; kingdom Metazoa; phylum Arthropoda; class Insecta; order Hemiptera; family Cicadidae; genus Magicicada; species Magicicada septendecula. Next base: position 28,267,469 of record CM068375.1, read on the forward strand.
TGCCTTTAGCTGACTGCGTCGTTTATTTAAGGTTCTCGGTGAGTTTTACGTTCAACTGCCACGGTAGCCTGACCTATATGTACATGTCTTAGGAACAGAATTATTAGGCAGCGAAATGCCACACCATCAAGCAGGATTTAGCACAGTAATTGCATAGAGAATCAAAAGCTAAAAGCTAACTTCAAGACTGGTGCAATCAGTGTAGAAAACCGTTTGCAAAAAACACCTGCCGTCAAGAAAAGGCTTTTAACTCGATCTATACGAAAGTTGTAGTGAATAGAATATACGAGGTTTGATTAAAAAGTTCATGCAGTTCATGTTTACTTTAAAAATTATGCCTTCATTCATCGACACTTATACTGCCCCTTCAAAGTAGTCTCATTCGAATGTAACACGATTAAGCCAGACGTTTTGCAGTCTTTGAAATATTTCAAGCATGGACATTTTGGTACAGCCTTGAGCTCGCTTAGCGATTTTCGTTTTGCGTCTTCAACGGTCCCGAAGCCTTGTCCTTTCGTGGAAATTATCACTATTGGGAGGAGCGAAGATCGCGTTGGGACACATCTGGTGAATACGACAGTTGCCGTGTCGTATCATTATGATTTGCCTAGCCTAGCAAAATTCTAAACAACCAATGACGTGCGTCCGGGCGCATTATCGGGCTGCAATTTTCATAAATTATTCTTCAGTAAAACTGGCTGTTTTCTACGAACAGCTTCATACAACTGTCGTAAAATGCTCGAATACTACTCTTTATTTACCACTGCGCTTAGCGATAACATTTCGTGGAACACAAAAACATAATCTTCATCTGTCAATCACAATCTTCCACACATTTACGGCAGTCTGATGCTTCTAAACTGCTTATTCACGCACAACAGTCTCTCCAGAAGGCTTCTGATAACGTTTACCAGGACAGAGCAATTTATCTTACAGTTTACACAAAATTAATCCATATTCTTCAATTTTACATTGCAGAATGACAAAAAGTCGCCTAATATACTTACTCACCTAAGGTCAACTTACTCAATTAGCTGTGAAATCTAAACTATGCTTTAAATAGGGATAAATAGATTTTAGACGATTGTCACTATCATGTCACATGAAAACAGTTTTTTAATCGGACACTTGTAGCGGTGGAAATTGCAAAATTTTGCGAACTTTTTAATCAAAACTCGTGCAATCTCTCTAAAGCAGTTACAATCTCACCAGACAAAATACATCTACTCATGATATGATATAAACATTAATGTTGACGGATGTATGATGTAGAGGTAGCCCATTGTTACGACTACCCCAAGGCGGAATAACTAACTGAACGACAGAAAATTTGTTACTCTCAAGTTCAATGACAGTTTATATGAACTGAGTCCCTTTGACTTATTTACAATTCTCCACATTTGCATTCGTCCAATAGACACTGTTATAAAAGCTAATTATATGAGCTTGAAATTAACACTGTTGCAATGTGATACAACACGCACCAGCAAGAACTGCTATTAACAAGTCTTATCGCTTCGATTCGCAGTTGACGACTACAACTCGCCGGCCTCTTCCGAAACACGGATTTTATACTGAGCCTGTATGGCGTAGTACGTTGAAGATTGTCATAGTCCCCGATCTAATCTACCAATCTCTGAAAGCCCTAGAAAACTTTTTAAATTCGCTACCCGACCTAATAGCCTAAACATCGCTGCCAGACCTATCACGTATGTACCGCGCCAGTTGACTACCTCTTAGGCAACAGCATTTTCTAGCATTGTTCTGGAGTGAGCTCAAGCGGGACAGGAATTAAGTAAATCTTTGCAGGCGACGTGCTGTTGTTTAGTTAACCAACAGTCAGAACTTTGGAATTAAATATTTTTCGGGGTCAAAACGTCTTACGACGTTATCCGATGCCTAATCTCAATTGTCGTCTGTCGTTGCAGTTTTCATCGTTTAGTCCTCTATCGCTCTTGATCTTCTTATCCCCTCTATCCATGTTTTCTTGGGTTTTCCTTTATTTCTGTGCTCTCTAGCACTTTCATTCTGTCATCTCATCGTTTTCTTTGGTAGTCGGTCGTGTCCCATTCTTTGTACGTGTCCATACCAGATTAGACGTTTTCCTTCAATGCAGTCGATGATTCTCTTTTGTACGCCCATTTCTTCGTTGATCGTTTCTTCGTTCATTGTGTATTCGCTCTAGCCTTGAAGTTCTAGCAGATCGTCTCAAAACATCCATTTCTGAAGCTTCTAACTTTTTTACTTGTTCCTTTATTCATCATGTTCGGGATCCGTACACCAACGTGCTTTTAATCATGCTATCGTATATTTTTTGTTCCTTTTTTTTCAATTTCTGTGCTTCATAAAATCTCATTCAATCATCTAATTGTTTTGTTTACTTTGTTTATTCTTAATTTCATTTCAAAATCATCTTCTTTATTAAAATGTATTCCTAAGTATTTGTAGCTGTTGCATTTTTTTATACGTTCGTTCTTTTCTAAAAATAAATCAGTTGTTTCTTCTCCGGCACACAGGTACTGCGTTTTTTCTATCTCCTTCATTAATATCCATTTCTCATACTCTTCCTTCAGTTTGCGTGTCAAATATTCCAGGTCTCCTTTTTCATTTGCACATATCACTTGATTGTCTTTAAATTAAGAATTAAAATTACTAAAGGTGATTGGTCATCGGAATGGAAATCAGTTTTATGTACTAGACAAGATTTATCGAAAAATAAAATTTCGTCTTTCACTCAAACCAAAAGACAAAACATTTAGATCAGTAAAACATTTAAGCAAGTCACTTTCAAGAACGAAACCTTAAGGAAAGCATATACACCTTGCCTACGGATAATGATTTTCTGCTCTAAGAAAAAATAAAGCCAAGTATAGGTTAAGTTTTAAAATCAACGTCTACCAGACTAAAGTATGTAAATCTGGAATATTATACAATAAGTAAATATATGTCAGTTATACTTTGGTTTAATCACTTTGTGTCTTCTAAACATGTTTGTATCGTAGTATTTGTCTTTTAGTTTAATAAATAGGAAGTGTTACTTAACGGAAACCAAGAAATTTAAGAAATTTCGACGAAATCGAAACATCGAAGCATGATAATGTTTTTAGACTTTTGAAACGTATAATGTGCATATAACAAATATTTACTATATAAAAAATATATTTACTATATAACAAACATTATCATGTTAAAACGACAGAGACCGAAGATTTCTAGGTTGTGGGGAATCGAAAGTGTGGAAGCGTTACATTTTTCGATGACGTTACATTTTTGTGGAATGACCCCCAGCCTAAAAACATTATCATGTTAAAAACTTTGCTGATTCACAAGATGCGTATAAAGTCTCCATAGTTCCTCTTAGTTCTACAAGACCTTGTGTAATTAGCCTACACGTACATTGATATTTTGTTATAGGATACCGGACATTTACTTCATTAAGCAATTTGTTAGTCACAGCTTCCGTAGGTTTCGTTGTAATACAGGTTATAGTGCATCAGATAAGACCAACAGGGTTGTGGCTACTGGATGAGTCAATAATCGAAATTGGGAATTTCAGAATCCACGCCATCAAAACACAGAACAAAGTTTGAGATAAAATCCGTGCTAGTCCAAAAAATGCATTTTCCCTCAAATGATTCCTTGATTTACATCCGTTCGACCCACACCTGTACCCGAGGTTATCGGTAGCACGTTTGTTAATCTACGTATATATTACCCCCACACTTAAGCACAGAATATTTTTTTTTACGGTACCCCAGTCAAAAACGCACTTTACTAACCCGTTTTCACTAACCGATGAGAAACGATGATATACTATTAAAATTCATTTTTCAAAATGCGGTAGAACCAACGATCTATACTACTGAATCGCGCTTGTGTGGAGTGGAGGTGCGGAGCAAACGGTCTACCTGGTGTCCCCACCATCTGGCTGTCCACTGCAACAAGTGTGCATACTGTGCATACCGCATATCATAGTGTCACAGTTACGCACCCATGCAATTACGTGTGTTTTGCTTCGACATACTACTTCTTGTTGTGTGATCTCACTAAAAATATATTTTCAGTAGACTGTTAAAATATTTAACCAACATGCCCGTCCATTGTGCAGCCTACGATTGTACGAAGAGACTTCAGAAAAGCAGCGAAGAAAATGTATCTTTTAACTTTAGAAGAGGAAGATATTTCAGAGACTTGTAACTTTGAAAAGGTGCTTTGTGACTTGATAGGGAATCAGAGTTCTACATATTACAAAGATAATATTTTATATTATATAAGTGGATTTATTGTAAGAAAAATTGACAGCAAAATCAAGTGTTTGGGATGCAGTAACGTACTGTTGGCCGACGTTTCAGATCTTAGTGCGTAAACTCACTTTACAGATTTTATTTCAAAGGGCAAACTGGTGAGGGCATCTCATGATGTTCTAAAACTGATTAAATACATGTATAATTTATATTTGTCTAATAACAACAAAGAAGTAAATACTTATAATTTATTAGCACAAACTTGTCACCAGTTCACAGGTTCTGTGTTTAAAAATCATAAATTTTGTAGTGACTTTGCAGACAGTCATGAAATTAAACTCATTAAACTTATAGGTCAAATATTTTTTAAAGTTATATGTCATGCTTCTGCCAAAGAAAAAACTTTGGCAGCAAATATTTCTAAATTAGGTGTTCGTCAAAAGTATAATAAACTCGTTCTTTTTAGCAAAATGTAACTGAGAAAGAAACATGTTAATCGCGTGTTTCTCTTATAAATGGAAGTTTCCGATAATTTAAGAATTCTTTATAATAAATGCTCAAAATAGAAGATATGAATATGACAGTTACCGGCATATGTAGGCCTATCATATGCATCACAAAAAAACGAAATTAGAATCCCTATTGCACTGTTAAAAAGATCAGATAGATTACATACGCGGCGCACAATTTGAGAATTCACTTTATAAATATTAGTTTGTGCAAATAATTTTGTAGATAATCTAGCATCAGCGCATTTATTTGTAAGTTTATTTAATTTTAAGTTGTTAAGAATGTAATATACAAAAATTATGTACTGTAGTAATGTAATTATAATGAAATGTCGAAATGCAAACATTATGCTGGACAATAACATGTACATAATAAAAATTAAAAACACATTTAAATTAATAATTAGGAATTGTTTCTGTTGTACTGTATTTTTCGTCATCCCGTTGGTAAAATTTCTTATCCTTATTCCTTAAGAAATGTATTCTTTTAGTACTTTTCCTTTAATAAGGAAAGCGCAATGATATAACAATTCAGTGTTGTCATGCGCTGCTCAACTTCCAGCAGCGAGCGACGACAGCCAGGTAGTGGGGAGAGCTGAACGAGCAGGACCGTTTTGTTAGCACGCACAGCGCGATCCACTATAGTATAGATCGTTGGGTAGAACAGTTTTTCTTATAGAGTGACCTGCCGAATAACAGAATGTGCCGTCGGTCCACTGAATGAGTCTGACTTAACGTGTGCGAGGTGGTGAAAGTTGTAACAGCCACAACAATAGGGTACCAGTCTAACGACCCTTTTTGCAGGTAACGTACTCATCTAGTAGTAGCCACAACCCGAACAACATAAGTAACAGGTGTTCTGTGGGAATGAAAATTTACCATTAATCTCTGAGCGCTATGTATATCAGGTGCATACTATTACTTTGTCATCTCAGTCACAACTTCTCGTTATAAAAACGCAGAGCACTTTTGTTCCTGTTATTTTCTAAGCTAAAAATTACCATACTTTTTATTTGTGTAGTATTTGAGTCACCCACCCTGTAGTGTGGATATCACAGAATATTTTCACATTTAATTATTCTGATAGTACTTTATACAGAAGGACGATTATACTCTGTTTTTTGTGAGGCGGTTTCTCGTAATTGGGAGCAGTTTTAATCAACATGGAGCGCGCTGTATTATACGGTCGTGTACATTCACAATGGCAGCTGTGGATCTCGTGTAATTACAGGGTATATACAGCGGCGAAGGCTAACAAAATATACCGAAAGGTTTAAGAGATTTGTGGTCGGCGAATTGTAATTACATGTTGAGTTAATTATGAAATAAAATATAATTCACTGATATAGACTGCAAACTGTTGCATTATACACACGCAGCATTCAGATGTGGTTGTGTAATGTTGGTTGTTGGTGACACACGTTTGGGCAGACACTAATTACTAACGAACGTAAAGGAGAGACCGCAGTGTCGTTTGTAATACATTTGACTAGTTACGGTTGATGACAAACGGATAAATTACCGTAATCTGTGTTGAGAAGCAGTCAGTCGTGCGAGTTGATTACACGGGAAAACATTTGTTTGTGAAGTACAGCCTGTCCAGTGGTTTTGTTACCGTGATTATCAGAACGTTGTCGTGTCTGGAACCATCATTGTTTTATTCTTCTTAATTTTGATATATGCTCACTCAACCATTAGAGGCTAATCATCATCATCATCGGCATCATTACTCCAAGGGCTAGGCCTTAGACCTGTTCCGGGACCCATCTTCTCCTCGGTCTACCGACATCTCTTATCCCAGTAGGGTGATAACCCAAGGCAGCCACAAGTATACGGGTATCCGACATGCGATTCAAGTGTTCACACCATCTCCTTCTGTGGTCTTCAATCTTCTGGTGCAAATGATACAATGTTCAAATCTCGTCTAATATCCTCGTTCCTTCTCCGATCCAAGAGAGAACAACCTTGCGTCCCTTTTAGAAATTTTATTTCGGCTTCCTGAATCCTCTGCACGTCTCTTTTACCAAGAGTCCGTGTCTCACTAGCATACAGGAATGCGGATACAATTTTATTCGTGCATCCTTCCGTGTTTTATTTTTCAGGTACCTATGAATCGTTCCACAGATGCGTATAAATTTTGTTATATTACTGTCTAACTCAATATCAGTGCTAATAATAATATTAATAATAATAATTATTATTATTATTAAATCCTTAAATTTCACAGTTGTGTGTTTGGCGTCAGCAACAATTGTCCTGAAGATGACAATAAATATTGTCGAAACGTCAACGCAAAATAGTTAAAATTTGTATTATTGACCGATCCTCACTAACCATCCACTAAAACATTCATTATTGTTATTATAATAATTATTATTATTATTATTATTATTATTATTATTATTATTAGACTTACTAAGGCTTTCACGGCCGGCATCAACATAGTTGAAAACACTATTGACCGGGCTGTTAGGCCGTGGTCTAGAGTTTATGTTGACAGACGTTTCGGACTCACCATCGGAGACCATCGTCAATGTCAGTAACAATTGGCACGGTGTCCGCAATTCACGCCAGTGATGAGGTAGAGAATATAATAATAATTATTATTGTTGTTTTTATATGTATTATTATGACTCCGGGAATCAATGAGAAGGCAACGATTGAAGGAAAGGGAGAATAAAAGGTGACAGTTTTTGGACTACGTCAGCAGGAGACTCACAAATCCCAACGATTACCCTGACACGCCAGGTTTGGACAATACTGTACTGTAATCAAACCAGAATACTCATATGCGGCAGAGGTAATAACCAGTAAAGGACTGTATGAAATGAAAAACAAAGAATCGAAATTTCTGAGAAAAATTCTGTGAGCCAGGAAAGTATCAGCAAATTAATTTAAATGTTATTCATTATGAACGCGACGATAAAGCTTACGAGTGTCTCATCATCATCATCATCATCATCATCATCATCTTCACAACACAATATGGGCAAGGTGCGCTGCCTGTTCCGCCTTCAAAAATCTTTCCTGGGTCTACCCACACACCTGTGTCCTATAGGATTGTATTTCGAGACTTGTTTGGCCAGTCTGGAATCTGACATTCTTTCTGAGTATTCTTTCCACCGTTGTTTGTAATCTTTTAATTTTTCATTCAAGCTAAAAACTTGTATCTCTTCTCTGGTGGCCTTGTGCTTTATACGGCCAAGTTTAGAACACTTTTTAACTCATCATAACAATGCCATTTACGAGGCCTGTATTTTTTGTTGTTGTCCATAATTCACAGGTAACATTATTATTAAGGCAGTATTATTAATATTATTAATTTTATTGTTGTTGTTGTTGTTGTCGTCGTCGTCGTCGTCGTCGTCGTCGTCGTCGTTGTTGTTGGTGTTGTTGTTGTTGCTGTTATGATTATTATGAATCCATGGATCCGAAAATCAATGAGAAGGCAACGATTGAAGAAAGAGCGAGAAAATGGAGATAGTGTTAGGACTACGTCAGAAGACTTAAAATCCAAATCATTACTCTGTAAGGCTAGATTTGGACACTACTGTACGGTATTCAAACCAGAATACGTATATGTGGCAGAGATGCGGCCGATAGATGACTGTGGGAAGTGGAAATGAAATAATCGTAATTCCTCAGAAATACCATGTGACCCAGCAAATGAGTTTAAATTTTATTCATTACCGACAAAAGATAAGATTACAAGTCTGTTTCAGGGTCTCAATTGTTGTTCTTATTTTGTCTTGTGGATTCAGCCGTGTATTTTGATAAGAAACGAAATTGTAAAGAACAGTGCTTACAGTGTTAAAGCCGAAAGTCGTACTCGATAATCACAGCGATGCCTCCTGTTCAGTGCCCTGTGAAGTAAGACGAGATCCATTTGTCACCACGCAGATTCAGTATCGTTAGACTTTACGATGATGCGTATCTTGCTCTACATCATCATCATCATCTTCAAGGATTAAACCAAAGATGGCAAAGATTAGGTCTCAAACAGGCAAAGATTAGAGCTGGTCCCACACCTCTCCTTCCCCTCGGCTTATAGTTCCATAGTTGTTTGGGGATGTGGCAGTCATCCATTTGGCAAAGATTTTCCCACCAAGTCAGCCGATGCTGGGCAATTCTGTCGAGTATACTCATAACATTCAGTTCCTGCAGTATATCTGTGTTTCCTTCTATGATCATGGAGAGAATACCATGCCACGTGCCTGACAAATATCATTTCAGCCGGTTGGATGCGACTGGCCTGACCTTTCGTTACAGTCCAATTCTCTGACCCATAAAGAAGTGTGGGAAGAGCCATCAACTTGTAGAATTTTAGGCGTGTTTCTTTACTTGCTGACTTAAGGGTTCGCCTTATGGTCCCGCACATAAGGTTGAACTTATGCAACGTATACACCACGTCGTTGCTTGCATTATAAGACACACTGTAGCCCAGGTATTCAAAATTGCTAACTTGTTCTAGGACAGTACCATCTATAACAAATTTTGCCCGTACGGGATCAGTTCCACAAAAAGCCATCACCTTGGTCTCAATTGCTCTGCATTCCCTGCCATTTTAAAATGGTTAGCTTGATGAATAAGATTTTAAATGTGTAATTAGTTTGAGAAGATTTCTGCTGGCTGCTACCGAAGGTAAGACACAAACAGTAAAGCGGAGAGGTGACATGATTAAAAGAAGTCAAGGTCCACATACAAATGTCAATGTTATAGTCATGTTTCACTGATATAGTTTGATGTGGCTGAGAACGGTGTCACTTTTAGCTCTCTGGAGAACTGAGAAAAGGTAGATTCTGGACAATATATTGTTACGACGGTATCACTGATTGTCGTATGGTACAGTGGAAACAAAATATTAATACAAATGAAATCACTAATTACCAACTTTAGTGAGTCACAAATAACAATTTAAAATCAACAAGCTACTCTCATACAGTAACTCAAGTTACATTTGTCCACACGCAGTAATAATGTCAACTATAAAGAGTAATTAAGGGCAGGCCAGTCGCATCCAAGCGGCTGAAATGAAATTTCTCAGGCACGTAGCAGGGTATACTCTCCATGATCATAGAAGAAACACAGATATATGGCAGGAACTGAATATTATGAGTATACTCGACAGGATCGTCCAGTATCGGCTGAATTGGTGGCAACATCTTCGCCGACTGGATGACTGCCGCATCCCTGAACAACTATGGAACTATAAGCCGAGGAGACAGAGAGGTGTGGGACGTCCGAGAAAGCTCTAGAGTGAGTAGCTCTAATCTTTGCCTATTTGAGACCGGAACAAACCATCCTTCGTTTAATCCTTGAAGATGATGATAAAGAGTTCCTCACTACTCATATCACTATAATCACGATAAAGAGTTCCTCACTAATCATATCACTGTAATCACGATAAAGAGTTCCTCACTAGTCATATCACTATAATCACGTTCCACAGCAACCACTTGATCCGCGCTCTACAACCTCGCCAGGTGTAAGTAAACTAATTAATCCAGCCGCGGTTGCTTATACACAGGCTGCAGACGATCCAGAATAATTTTCCATTCATTTGGCGGAGTGACAGCATCATTTGCGTAATTACAAATGGTCTTGAATAGTCTGGAAGATACTTTTGTGCGGCCTTGACCGGACGCTGCACCTGCTCGGTTAGTAAAGAGACTTGTAGAACTTTTTCGTAACTACACCTGCCGACAGCTGGGAGAGCGTTATGTAATTGTAAGAATATTGTCCAAGAGATAGACTGAACGGTTTTAGTAGAAAGCGATCGACGAGGCTCTAAAAACTAAAGTCAAAAAATCGGCGGGGGCTGTGTCGGAGCCACGGCCGCAAATCTTAAGAGCGTAGAATACGTCTGTGTGCTTTAGGGTTGCTAATGTGTTATGAATAAAATGAACGAACACATATTTAGTTTTACAAAGTACAAAATTTTATTTGCAAAATCATCACACAAGTTAATTAGTTGGTTCAAGCAAGACTTTATTTATAATGGGCCTATGATAAGAGAAGTAGCTGATATAAGGTAAGATATCAACGCTGATGTTTCTGGTGAAAGTCAAATCGATGGTGGTGTTACCCAGCGTAGTCGGTGGCGACGGCACGTGGTCTAAATTGAATTGTTCCTTCATGAAGTCCAGCGCAGGTAAATTAGTCTGTGCGTCGACGTTGATATCCCCCATGATCACCATTGGCACTTCGGTGTCTACGCTCACATCATCAAATATTTTTTTCGTTCTTTCAGAATATTTAATCATATTCCCCATGATTTTCTCTACTCTCCTGAATGCGTTTACGATACTTTTGAGCACGTTTAGCATCCATATACCGCGACATTTTGTCCGAACACACGATTTTTACAATTTGAATTACGATTATTCAAACCTGTTAATAATATCACCGCTATTACGGTACACTATATACATAGTACTCGATGAGACAATTTTAACGACACCTCAATCAACGTTCTATCGCATCGGAAACTGGAGAAATACTAATTTTAGTGCGCTCCGAGCGGCGCAAAACATTTCTATTTCTCCCCCCGCTCACCCCGCGCTGGATGATGCAATAGCCCGCTTATATTGTGCTATTTATTATCTTTGTTCCTTTGTCTGTCGAATGGTACCTCATATAAGCGTGAATCTTTTGTCGTTTAGATAATATTTCAATTTCAAACGTGACGTGAAAACGTAACGCTAGATTTTCTGGTTGGGGGTGCCTATTGCTGGCCTGAAAGGTAAGACGTATTCTACGTCAAAAAAATATTAGTGTAAAACTTTATTTATGCCACTTTAGTGTAAATGGCATTAATTGACACTGTAAACAAAAAGGTTTTTCTTACAAATATACAAAAAACGCTGACGGCAAAGAAAAGAGTGTAAGCGTGTAAATTATTAGTTGCACAAGTCGCTGTAGTAAGTTTCAGCGTCAGTAAATCATGTGGTCTCATACAGTATATATTAATAAATATGGATTACGTTGACGAAGGCTTTGACACACAGCCAGCCGATAGTTCTTCGTCTCTGCTATTGTCACGTTAAGATTTACCGCCAAGTTAAAGCCAAAGTATTTCTTTTTCATTGATTTTATATTTGTTTTTTACTTAGTTTTACAGAATCTGTATGGCATTTTGTTAAAAACGTGATATAGCGGATCACAGAAATATTCACATAATGTAAATGACATTAGTAGATTAGACGAACAAAAATGCTTTTTGTTACAAAATTTAAACTCTGTGGTTTACGGGTTTTTTAAAAACAAGCATAAGACTAATCGTAACACAATTTTTATTCTACAAAATCCTTTGGCGCCGGCCTGGTGGCCACTGACGATTCTTTGTCCTACACAAATCCCTTTAGCAACAGTTCCCAATTTAACTTCCTGTTTACACCCCCCCACACACACACTCACAAAGCTTTGCTGACTGTTCTCTCTCTACCTTACTTTGTTACTTTATCATTTTTGTCTAGTTTACTTCACTTCACATATACGAAGACATTTACTCTGTAGAAGACTTTAATATTACAATTACATTCTTAAAAAATGTGATGTTTATTTAAAATTGAATATATATTTGTTTGTGTGTATGTGTGTTTTTAATTATTTCTTGGTTTACATTTTTCCTTTTCATTCTCCTTTTTTTCTTCTCCTTTCTCTTAATTTTGTACTTTCTTCTTTTCCTCCTTTTTTTCCTAGATTTTTTTAAAGAACTTTGGCTCTGTATATATACAATCTTGATTTTTTTATGACTTTTTACTCCCTTCAAAATGTTTGGTATTGGCATGTACATGTATCTATTTATATACAGGGTGCATAAAATATACTCGATTTCTGACATTCAACTTTATGCAAACAACAGCCTTCAGTATTGATGACCTTCTTGGTGTGCTCGATGTGTCCGAATTTCATATCTGTAACAATAGTACTGGTATTTTATAAAAAACATAAGAAGTATTATGCATATAGGGTAATTCGTTTGATGCAGTTAGTAAGTTCAGACACCTTGGTAACATGATAGATAATGAAGGGAAGATAAACACGAAAATACACGACTGGATACAAATAAGGCATATTATGCTAACAGTAGACATTGAGAAACAGGCTCATTAGTCGTAACGCAAAAATAAAAATATATAAAACATTTATCAGACCGGTTGTTACTAATAGAGCCAAGAAATGGACACTGATTTAAAAGAAACGAGAAACAGTATGAAGGTTTAAAAGAAAGATCATAAGACGTATTTATGGCCCTGTTAAAGAAGAGGACGAGTGGAGAATAAGGAATAACCAGGAAATAGATGATCTATTAAACCATGAGGACATTACAAGGTTTATAAGAGCACAAAGAATACACTGGCTAGGTCACCTAGAGCGGATAGATGATCAGCGTATGCCAAAGAAAATTCTGAGTGTGCATGTCTATAAGAGCAGAAAGAGGGGCCGACCTAGGAAAGATGGTTGGATGATGTTCTAGAAGATCTCAGAAGAATGGACGTGAAAGGTTACACTGAGATGTTAATGGACAGGAGACTTTGGAGAAGATTGGTGTTGGAAACCAAGACTGACGTTGGGCTGTAGTGATGAAGAAGAAGAAATAATACATTTATTTGCAAACACGATATGTTTTTACGTTGCGTTGTATTAGGTAAGATGATGTATTGTAAACTTTATATATCGTGTATCTAAACTGTTTCTCTGTGTACTTTGCGGTAATATGTAGTGTGTGTTTGTGTGTATTGGACAGATGTATGAGGACTGCCGGACAAAGCAGTGTCCGATAGCCGTCCTACATCTGTGTTACGTAATTATTATACAAGTTAGTTGCTGGACGCGTTCTAGTGGCGTTTTCCTGAACTAATTGTGTTTGGAAGCCATCAAACTTTAAATCTACTCCATGGTTTACATTCTCATTGTAATTGCGTTAAATCACATTACGGCGTATCTTTATGCAAACACTTGATGCTAGAAATAAAGGCGAGCTGAGTTAAGGAGATCAGGCAATTGTGATTGTTAAGCTCCTTAGACTCGCTGATTTTTTATAACAGAGCCACGTTCGTGGGAGAACAGCTTTAAAACATGTCTACTTTAAAACGATGATTTCCATTACGATGATAATTAAGATAGTATCTATACCAGAGAACACGCGTGCGGGTACACACCTACACAATTTTGTGCCAGTGTGTGCGTGCGCGTGTGCGTGTGTGTGTGAGCGCGCGCGCGTGCGCGTGAAAGTTTAGTGAAACGTGCTTATGTCTAGTGTGATGCTCACAATTTATGACGTAGCAATGTGACGCAACAAGTTTAGTTTTCTCACCACAGTCTAGAATGTAATGTAGGTTAGTAGCAGAAAACACTACGTAAACACCTTCTCGGTCGTCGTATTATTGACTACGGTTAAGGGGCAGCGGTTAAGGGGTTGTTTTACACTGATTAGTGCTTTCCGTATTAAGCGAGTGTTATCAAAGTGTGTTTTTCTTAATAATGTGTCTAGCAGCTTACTGGCTTAATGACCGTTAATTTTAGTGTAGAATGTGTACCATTTATAACCTGTGAAAAACATCATGTATGTAGAATTATTAGAGCAACATCCATGTGCAAGGGCAAGTACAGGTACCCTCACCATGTCTCTGTACAGGTACCCTCACCATGTCTCTGTACAGGTACACCAGAGGTCTCTGTCGTCTCTTTCTCGTCACTGTAGATCGCTTTTCCCTATCTGTTTCGTCATACGTGTCCACTGTGACGATTTAAATTGTAAAAATAATCAAGAAAATAAAAAATTTAAAAAATTAAGTTTGCGAGCTATTAAGCCATTTAAATCTCACTGTATTAATACAAAATACCTGTATGTACTCAGTATGAGAGGAAGCAGTAATTAGTTAGTAAGAAGATACTCTAATAAAAAGATAAATTGTAAAGAGTTATTAATATCGTATTTAACCCTTTGCTTGTGAGCAGGCGCTGTCCTGTTGATTCCAGACTCGACATGTTTTCCGAGTCTTGTGTAAGTTAGAATAAGATAAAAAAACCTAATGTTAATAATTAAAAATCTGAAGACACAGATAGTCGCTAAAACAACTGATTTAAATTATGTATGTTTGTTTAGGGATAGTTTGTATAAATAAAAATGTTAACATAAAGAGAGACAGGGACTATATTCTCGCGCGGTAATTGCCCCACTACCATTTTGTCCAGTACCAGGCGAAGGGAGCAGAATTTCGCTCTCTCGCAATGGTGACTTCGTACAGTATAGACGTAAGAGCTGTGCTCTTAAAATATGTTACCTATACTTTGTTTTACCTTAAGATGGTATACCAGAAATAGCTGCCTAAAGCATCTGGATGTGTTAACTAATATAGCTATGTAAATAAACAAGAGATTTAAAGTGTAAAACTCGAAACGTAAAAAAGGTGTAACACAAGATGACTTCGAACTTCAAGAAATAACAACACTTCCAACGTCATACCTGGAGATGTGAACTATCAGAAGCCACAAACTCTAGTACACGCGACAGAATATGCAGATCAGGACATCCGAGAATCTACAAGATCATCGTAGAAGGTTCAACCCGCGAACTTTGGAGCCCTTTACTGACGAAGAGCAGACCGAGATGACGACGTAGCTGTTCCTGTTTCCCAAGACGGATACCCCAGGACGAGTCTTCTGCATACCAATTAAAAGGTGACTCGATAGCCTGCCTATCGAGGGTTACTAATATTTGTTACACAACACATCTTGAAAGAGACTTTTCAGAAACTATTAACTTTGTAAAGACTTATAAATTAAATCTAAGAATTTCATGTAACTATTCTAACTTCATACGTTGTAACAGTTTATATGCTAATGTAGAGTAATATAATTCAAGCAATAATACCATTCTTCCAATGGTTGAATAAAAGAAAGTCTTGCAAGCTAATATCATGAATTGATTATTACTAAAAGTTTTAATGAATAAATACCGAAGGTTACCCGGATCCGAGGTATAGCTATATAGAATCAATTTTGATCCCAAAGTTTAAAGAAACCTTTCAAATAACTTAATAATTGAATTAGTAATGTCATGGGATCTGTCAGTAAATGTTTTTAAATGTTAAATAAAGAGAAGTCTTCTTGTTACACACATATGAGGAGTACTTAAATCAATTGTATACCTTGCCATTGTTTCCTTACACAGTTAGTAAGTAATTTGTTATATTAATTATTTGTGATACATTCTGTTACAACGTAGGCAGCCCATCTAATTAACGGAGTTTAATTACGATGGGTTCCCTGGATTTGTAACGCGGCGAAAAGACGTTACAAAAGTGCGCCACTCTGCTTAAAAGTTAAAGTAGTTGTAAGCATCGCGACGCAAACAAAATTGCGTCACTCTTTTTTAAAAAAAAAAGGAAACAAAGGAAAGAGTTTTATTTGTGTATAGAGTGTCACAAACAAAATTGCATCACTATGCGTGGATAATTTGTATGAACAATAACTAAATATATAATATTGATCTATGGACTCAGAAAGTTACCTTAATAACTTTAATGTTCAAAACATATTTAATAGTGTATTAAGTTACGTAACTGGTAGTATGTATAAGTGAAATATCCTTAGCGTCATACAATGCATGTAGCTTTTGCATTCTATAGGCCAGTAGGAACCTGCATTATTCAATATAATTACTTGCATACATGAATTGTGACCAAACATAACAATTTTGGTCAACCGAACAATCTGTAACAGGTTTGTTTACGACAATCCATGACCTGTTGTTTCCTGAATCATTCTGCACAGTGTATGTCCAACTATATAGCTTACATACACTAGTATGTGTTATTAAAAAAAATTAATTAAAAATAACTTTGTTAATAATAAAGTATGTAATGTAGACCAAGGTAATTAAGTAGAAGTTCGTGATTTATAACTTGTGAACAAAATAAGTAATTTATTTAATTGAGATAAGTTTATGAATGAACGGAGCCAAAGTGTTGTCAAGCGAAATAATAATAATAGATTTGTCGAATAAGATTGTGCTCCCCTTCTCACGTTTATAACGGTATAAAGTAGTTGTGTTATTCAGTCGCATTGTGTAGAGAACAATAAGAGTAAAACCCCCTTTCTCACTGACACACCAGTTCCTTGTTAACTAAACACAGAGGGTGACCTACATTCCAGAAAACAGCTGATCGGCTATTTAACCTTGAAAAATATGTGTGTGTGATTTCTGTCTCTCCCTTAGAAGAGAAATTGTTCTTTTCTAATTTGTGTAAATTAATTACTTAAGAATGTATCCTATATATATGTGTAATAAATGTGTACAGTATGGTAGATCAAGTTTTGTTCCCAGTGACGACTATTAAATATTGTAGTGACTTAATAATAAATTTTATTATAATAATTGAAGTGTGCTGAATAAATATGGTGATTAGATAGTAAATAATTCTAAGGAAGTTTCTGTAATCTCCCCAATGTAATTAATAAATAAAGAAAGTAATAACCAGTGAATAATAATAATTGATTTAAATACTAGAGCTAAATAAAGCCTGATGTAAACTAAATAGTGTGAAGTGTAGAAGCAGTGAATTAAAAGAATAATAATAATAAAAGTCCAGTTACACGTTGTAAACACCGCAGTGGTGGCCAGTTAGAGAAAATAAAAGCGTGTTCAGTAATGTAGGAATTGTACTAAGCAGCCACGCACCCTTCCAATTGTGAGAAACCGGTGGTAGCCTAAACAATTGAAAACCACCCCTAGTGTGTATGACAATGCATTGTGTAAAGTGTCTCCCCTCCCGCATAGTTTGTTTAGAAATTGTTAAAGAGATAAAAGAGAATTATCTCCGTGAGGTTCCGCTTCTCTCAAAACAGTAATCTAGAGTGGAGTATGGGATCCTCTTTCGATTACATTAGAAATAAGTTTATGATATATAATCAAGAAGTGATTATACATGTAACGTAACAGGTCACAACGGCGCCGACTGAAAGGGTAATGATAGGGCAGACAGGTGCCAAAGATCATTAATAAATGCTGAAAGCTAACTTCAGTAGTTAGAGTAAGCTGGTGTCAGTCGGGCCGCGATGTTGTGAGTTACGGATAAGTAGGGATCATTCCAATCTAAGGTTTGGAAATTAGTATTAAGATTAAAATGTAAGTTAGTACTTAAGAAGTGAGAAAAAGGGAATTTCACGAAGGCGATCATTTAAATGAACAAGGTCATTTAAAGAGCATTAGAAAAAAACAAACTGTGCACTAATAATAAATAACTTCACACACCGACACTAAACATACTCCCAGTCCCCAATTGTGAGTCAGACAAAAAAAAACCAAAAACCGTAAAGTGCAAATTAAGCGGTGGAGTCTGTGACGATTTAAATTGTAAAAATAATCAAGAAAATAAAAATTTTTAAAAATTAAGTTTGCGAGCTATTAAGCCATTTAAATCTCACTGTATTAATACAAAATACCTGTATGTACTCAGTATGAGAGGAAGCAGTAATTAGTTAGTAAGAAGATACTCTAATAAAAAGATAAATTGTAAAGAGTTATTAATATCGTATTTAACCCTTTGCTTGTGAGCAGGCGCTGTCCTGTTGATTCCAGACTCGACATGTTTTCCGAGTCTTGTGTAAGTTAGAATAAGATAAAAAAACCTAATGTTAATAATTAAAAATCTGAAGACACAGATAGTCGCTAAAACAACTGATTTAAATTATGTATGTTTGTTTAGGGATAGTTTGTATAAATAAAAATGTTAACATAAAGAGAGACAGGGACTATATTCTCGCGCGGTAATTGCCCCACTACCATTTTGTCCAGTACCAGGCGAAGGGAGCAGAATTTCGCTCTCTCGCAATGGTGACTTCGTACAGTATAGACGTAAGAGCTGTGCTCTTAAAATATGTTACCTATACTTTGTTTTACCTTAAGATGGTATACCAGAAATAGCTGCCTAAAGCATCTGGATGTGTTAACTAATATAGTTATGTAAATAAACAAGAGATTTAAAGTGTAAAACTCGAAACGTAAAAAAGGTGTAACACAAGATGACTTCGAACTTCAAGAAATAACAACACTTCCAACGTCATACCTGGAGATGTGAACTATCAGAAGCCACAAACTCTAGTACACGCGACAGAATATGCAGATCAGGACATCCGAGAATCTACAAGATCATCGTAGAAGGTTCAACCCGCGAACTTTGGAGCCCTTTACTGACGAAGAGCAGACCGAGATGACGACGTAGCTGTTCCTGTTTCCCAAGACGGATACCCCAGGACGAGTCTTCTGCATACCAATTAAAAGGTGACTCGATAGCCTGCCTATCGAGGGTTACTAATATTTGTTACACAACACATCTTGAAAGAGACTTTTCAGAAACTATTAACTTTGTAAAGACTTATAAATTAAATCTAAGAATTTCATGTAACTATTCTAACTTCATACGTTGTAACAGTTTATATGCTAATGTAGAGTAATATAATTCAAGCAATAATACCATTCTTCCAATGGTTGAATAAAAGAAAGTCTTGCAAGCTAATATCATGAATTGATTATTACTAAAAGTTTTAATGAATAAATACCGAAGGTTACCCGGATCCGAGGTATAGCTATATAGAATCAATTTTGATCCCAAAGTTTAAAGAAACCTTTCAAATAACTTAATAATTGAATTAGTAATGTCATGGGATCTGTCAGTAAATGTTTTTAAATGTTAAATAAAGAGAAGTCTTCTTGTTACACACATATGAGGAGTACTTAAATCAATTGTATACCTTGCCATTGTTTCCTTACACAGTTAGTAAGTAATTTGTTATATTAATTATTTGTGATACATTCTGTTACAACGTAGGCAGCCCATCTAATTAACGGAGTTTAATTACGATGGGTTCCCTGGATTTGTAACGCGGCGAAAAGACGTTACACCACTTTCCACTATCCCCTGAGTTTATTAATTTTCTTCTTCTGTGTGTAGCTCAGTTTAACAACCTTTTAGGCAAACAATCGTGCGTGCGGCATTCCTTTCACCAAGACGCTTCACATTTATGATGTCTAATATTGCACTGCGTTTGGTCGACTCTATTTTTGAACAGGGGAATATTTACGAGGAGAACGGGACCAGATCCTCCAGAGGGTCGAAAAGTAGACGAATTTGTTAATTAGTATCTTAATTTTTATGCTTTTTTTTTATGCTGTATACGTTAATATAGTATTGACTCTTTTTAAACATACAAATAGGTTTATTACACAGCATTAGCGTATACGTTTGAAATATGAAATAGGCCTAGAGGAAAATCAGTTCATTCAATAAGTATCTCGTAAACAATGTTACAATAACGCGTAATTTTATTGTGTTATTACAGTTAACTTTGGTAGGACTGATTTCAGCCACTTTAAACATAATAAAGTTAATTTGTTGTTTTTTAAATATGTAGCCGATCCGACCACCCCCCCCCCACCCTCCAAAGACCAAATACCAAATACTAGACTGTATTTGGAACACACGGGAGCTTTGTCTCCCACGTTTCAGAGCCGTAAGTAACTTACTCCCCGACAGTGTTATCCATTCGGCTTTGGCATCAATTGAACGCTATTTTCTAATAAAATCGTGGCCGAAAAGTAGAAATAATCATTTAAACAACCCACGACGGCCCAACAGACCGGTAATTAGTCACATGCTACAAATAAATTATAATGCAAGTTATAAATTACCATGAAAAAGCAAAATACATAAGCAAATTACTGTAGTATTCATGAATACTATATAAACAAGAGTACTACTTGTATGTAGAATAGTACTCAAAAAAATATATATAGTTTAGACCGCGCCCGTCAAATTAATTACATTTATGCTACATCTGCATTAACGGCAGCAAGTAATTTAATAATTTTACAGGCCGGCTGATGCAAAGAAATTTGTAATTAATAAGTCAGCTTCAGAGCACGCCATAAAACTGATTAAATTAATTTCTACTTTAATCTCGTCGTTAAACGTTATGACGAGTAGAAGTCAGCAATGACGGTGTAATCAGCAGTAAACTTTAACGACGTGATTAAAGTTTCAACGGAGATAAAACGGCGTAAGAGAAGTTTTAAGTTGCTTCAAAGTGAGACGGAAAACGGAACGCTTCGTTGTTACAGCCTTTTCTGTCGTTGCTGTACTGACTCTTCCTGTATTCTTTTCATCTCTATCTGTCTGTCGTCGTTTTTGATTTATCTGTATATCTGTCTATCTGCATTATAAGTATCGAACAGCAGTGATCCGTTACGTTAGCCCAGACTAACAACCTTGGAGATCAACAATTGTCTATCACAAGTTCAACCTGGCCTTACGGTATGACACGCTTT
This sequence comes from Magicicada septendecula, assembly GCA_034769895.1. Lineage (NCBI taxonomy): Eukaryota > Metazoa > Arthropoda > Insecta > Hemiptera > Cicadidae > Magicicada > Magicicada septendecula. Next base: position 28,288,555 of record CM068375.1, read on the forward strand.
ATATTTATGATATTTAATATTGTTCCCACGAAACGTACTGGACGGGACAAAATAAATCGTAAACGCAAAGCGAGATAGAATTTCAAACTGCTTACACACACGTGCGCGCGCGCGATGTTTACAGTTGTCGTCAGCTTCCTCGTCCCAGCCACAATCTGCAGTTGTCTCTGTATTCCTAATGCTCGACTCGACTATGACATATCACTTTCTATCGCATCGCCTCGTTCACTTCGTCTCTCTACAACATTCAAGGCCTTCCTCTGCTTCTTCTTTCTCCAGTTTGTAACCCTTGCTTTCCATCATACCCAGCTCTTCTTAAGCCCCCATATACATTATAAAGGACACACTGACACAGTGAAGGACAGAAAAACGAGAAAGAAGGATAATCATGAAGAACCTATTCTACATGGTAATTAGTCGCATGGACTAATTAAAAATGTCGCATCTGGAACAATCATATGAAGCGAACATAAAACACCTCTACTACAAAATGATTTACTAGGTGCAGGCCAGTATAAAAAAGCAGTGACATACTGAGTTTGTAATAACCTCGCTCAGCCATGTTACGATAAGAAGCTGGCACAATTTTAAAACCAATCAAGAACAGAATCCTGTTTAACACTCAAGGTATCTACAAAATTCTGTGTAACTGCGGAAAAATTTGTATCGGGCAGACGGCCCGACTGATTTCTACAAGGATCAAAGAATACGCAAAGAAATTATCAGCTGAAATTTCCGCAGTTGCTGAGCGTTGAGCCACAACTAATCACATGATAAACTTCAAAGACGCATCTGATATGAATTCGTGCAATAGGTATTATCACAGAATAGTCCTAGATGCCATCGAGATTGATAAACACAAAGATAACATCAACGGAGAAGCAGTAACGCTCAGCAGCAGTAACTTGCTATTCCTTACTTTCTGGCTTGACTGTACGGGAGTTAACTGACCGCATAAATAATGCAAGCGACGTAACAGGGTCCACTTACTGGACCACCCACCGCCACTTCTACACTATATAACTGAGTTCGCTTGCCGGCCTTATCGTCGTATTGACTTGAGGATACTTATTGTAATATAAGTGACATGTTGTCGTACAAGACATTTATGACGCGGTACATACCGGAAGAAGACTTTAAAAACAGAATTTATAATTGTATTTACGTTTAAAAAAATATAGTGTAACATCGGGAACGGCACTTCACCAGTTTTAAGGAACACAAGTTTAAGCAATTTAGACGGTTCATTGTAAGAAAATATGTAAGGCAATAGTCGTCACATAGAGTGATTATAGTTAGCAGTTAATACAAACCGTGTCTGGGGACGCCCTTGTCTCCTCACGGAACCCATTGTGTTAGGGTAACTATTGCTTGTTTAACAGTGCATAACATTGTACTGTACAACACAGGTGGCGCGTGTAATGATGATTGTGATTGTAAGTTTATAGTAGAACTACTTTCCACGTGTATCCTATAAGAACTAAGATAGCATTGAATAATCAGATTTTGGATCAGGTTAATCATTTTAATTACCTGGATTTTGATATGCCCTATGGAACCGATATTGATTGGGATAGTAAGCTAACAAAATTTAGACGCAACTGTGGAACGATTCATAGGTAACTAAAAATAAAACACCCGAATGAAATTTCATAAATCTGTGGCTGTCCGCACATTCTCGTACGCTAGTGACACATAGACTCTTGGTAAAAGGGGCGTCCAGAGGATTCAGTCAGCTGAAATGAAATTTTTAAGAGGGTCGCTAGGTTGTTTTCCCCAGGATCGCAAAAGGAACGAGGATATTAGATGCAAATTGAACACCGGTAGATTATATCGTTGCACCAGAAGATTGAAGACCACAGAAGGACATGGTGTAAACACTTGAATCTCATGCTTGATATCCGTTTTTACCCATGGGTGCCTTGGGTTATCAGCCTACTGGGAAGAGACATGTCGGTAGACCGAGGAGGAGATGGGTTCCGGAACACGTCTAGGGCCTAATCCTTGGCATAATGATGATGATGATGTTGATGATGATGATTATTATTATTACTATTATTATTATTTACAATGACGTTATAATGATACGGATGTCAGGCCTGACCCAGTTGAAAGGTCCAAAGCCCAGCATGCCAATACGGAGACTCTCCTCATGAAGATGCATCGCACACGTTTTTCAAGTGCTCCAGATTCGAATGACAGAGGATGTCACTGAAAATAGAGCTCGGGGAATTCACGCTTGAGAGCGTAGTTGAACTTATGCTTCGTGGTAAGGCGGAATGGGACCACATCAATGCATTTCTTCAGTGGGTCCTACGAAAAAAAAAAGACAGCCCCAACTTACACCCAACGGGCAGTAGAAGGTGAGGAACATCTAGAAGGAGCCTGATAAGGGCGCAGTGGGCTCCATCCTGAAGTAATACGCTAAGTGGTTCCAGGATGGATATGAATGCCTGAATTAGAGGTGGGTTTTTTAGTGGGTGAGAGTCCCACACACCAGAGGAAGCACAAGCCTCCTCTGACGGTGCATAAAGCATTTTTCTCCCTCTATAAAAAAAAAATAATATTAATGATCCGGGTAGGACCGCATACTACATACCCACACGTTAAGGAGCCCTCTACATTGTTTCGTGAATAACACCGGGCTTAACATTTACAAGATTCTGTGACACTTCATTAGTGTAGAAATGTAATAAACAACGACAATCACAAACTAATATGATGTAAAAATGCTGACAAACCCAGATACAGAACGTGCTGTATCGTCAGTTTTTATAAATCCAATTACGTAATAATTGTCCTTCCCGCAGTTACAGGAGTCAATGCGCGTGACAGCGGTCATCGTGTGTGCACGTCACGTCATTGCTGCCAGCAGCATTTCCTAAATTTAACCGTCTAAAAATTTAAAAAATATTTTATACGGCTTTGCATGAGTAAAACAAGAATTACATCAAACAAGTACATACAACAATACAAAGTAAGCAATTCTCATATGTTTTTCTAAAGTATTTTACTGCCAGGGACAATAAATGTTAAGCTTGTGTAGTTTTAATTAATTTTTTACACGCCTGTTGTTGTACAATAAACCTTCATTTATTCAGTGCGGTTCAAGTGGTTGTTGTTGAAAGTGATTATTGTGTTAAAATTAGTGCGGAACTCTTTATAGTGATATTACTATTTCCTGCGAAGAAATTTAACTTGAATTACTGTATGAGAACATCTTGTTGATTTCAAATTGTTATTTGTGACTCATTAAAGCTGGTAATTAGTGATTTCATTGGTGTTTGTATTGTTCCTCAACTGTACCGTACGACGATCCGTGAGACCGCCACAACAATATTCAAGATACAGACAAGAAGAATGAAGTATAAAGCAAAATCACGTACGTAGTAGAAAATTTGAATATAGAGAATAAAAGATAATGACTGGAATGCTGTCTTCTTCTTCTTCTTCTTCTTCTTCTTCTTCTTCTTCTTCTTCTTCTTCTTCTTCTTCTTCTTCTTCTATCAGGAACTAGATGAATCACCTTTTCCGGTGATTTCGGTGGTTCCGAAACTTCTTGTTCTTCTTCTTCTTCTTCTTCTTCTTCTTCTTCTTCTTCTTCTTCTTCTTCTTCTTCTTCTTCTTCTTCTTCTTCTCCTTCTCCTTCTCCTTCTCCTTCTCCTTCTCCTTCTCCTTCTCCTTCTCCTTCTCCTTCTTCTTCTTCTTCTTCTTCTTCTTCTTCTTCTCCTTCTTCTCTCCTCCTCCTCCTCCTCCTTCTTCTTCTTCTTCTTCTTCTTCTTCTTCTTCTTCTTCTTCTTCTTCTTCTTCTTCTATCAGGAACTAGATGAATCACCTTTTCCGGTGATTTCGGTGGTTCCGAAAGTATACAGTATATTTATTTCACCAACGTTTCCTAGATATTCCTATACTTCGTTCTCGAACAGGGTTGTATTGTCAAACCCTCCTTAGACAACCTGCCATCTGGCATCCTGTTGAGATGACCAGTCCACCTCTCTTTGTTCTCTGCAATACGGTCATGAAATGTTAAAAATGTTTAACTCTTTACGAACGTCTTCATTGTAGAGTATGTCTCTTCATGTGGCAGCCTTTAACAGATCACGAGAATCTCATCTTCGGTGGTTGTATCGAGGCCTGCTACTCAGATGTTTTTCGCCGGAACCCAAGTTTCAGAACAGTGCAGTAACATTGGCGCAGCAATGTTACCTTATACAATTTTAGTCGAGTCTTTTTCCTCGATAACAGTCGACAAATGGTGCTGCGTATTGGCTGAAACTTGTGATATGATGAACATCATAATCCACCTGATACGTAATATCACAGCCAAGGTAGCGGAAACGCAAACCTGCCTCTATACTCTTATTATCCAATACAACCTGAGTTTGCAAGAAGGAGTATTTGCCCATAAGTATTCTGGAATGTTGTATGGATAATAAACATGAACAGACACAATACATAGTAAAAGGCAGTCTCTAGAAACAAGGAGTGGAGACAATGTTTGCGTTTAAAGAAGATAGAAAAGTCATGTTTAAAAGGAATAGTTCCAAATATTTAGTACCAAGCCTCGTGTTGTTCAATCAAATATATTGCAACTTACCGTCTGCGGCTTCCAGAAACAACGTCTTCACAAAGTTGACATGTTTCGGGACACTTGTCCCATCATCAGAACTTAAAATTGTACGACACTGCTTTGCGCTATTGTCGTGGTGGGAGCAAAACGTAATTCAGTGCGCGGTCAATCTCCGTACGATGTACATCGTTAAACGTTCGCGCTCGCTTTTAGACATTTACGTATTTATATTGTTTTAAATTATTTATTTCATGTTGAATTTTAATATTTTAATTAATTGACAAATGTATCAACTTAAATGATAGCACGATTATTTTAAGTTCTGATGATGGGACAAGTGTCCCGAAACATGTCAACTTTGTGAAGACGTTGTTTCTGGAAGCCGCAGACGGTAAGTTGCAATATATTTGATAGAAAAGTCGCTATTGGTAAAAAATCCATCCTAAGCAACGTTCTACGCAGAAAAAGTTCAAGAATTAAAACGTGATGATTGTTGAAGCAATATTACTACACATGGCTGTCTGGAATTATAAAGATCTGAAAGCTTAGAATACTCAGAAATGACACAAAAGTGCAAACTGGAGTTTTAAATACAAAAAAAAAAAAAAAAAAAAAAAAAAAAAAAAAAAAAAAAAAACAGGCAAAAGAAAAGCCTCAACAATTAAATTTGTGAAGACAAAGGAGATAAGAGCTGCTAGAATAACACATTAGGTAGATTTGTGTGCACGTGTGGAGCCACAGGTAAGTTAAACACAAACCGGTAACAAACACACATGTTACAATCCTCTCGACTGTCAACGTCAGTACTGTCTTTGAGCGCAAACTTCATCAGGTAATCGCACTACAACTAACTCAATATGTACATTTGCTAGAAGGTAATTATCTACTGTCTTTGGACAGTCAATCTCTCCCTTGTTGTGTGTAAGTATTTAAAGGTAATTGGGAAAGACGTGTTTTAACATCCGTTTAGAAGCTGTAAAGTACTACATGACAACTGTGCGACATACGCAATGTACGCTTTATAAAAATATTAGCCGAGTTTAATACAAATGTATGTTAAACGTTTGGGAATTTAGGAAATTTTCATTAGAAATCAGACACACTCCTGACACAAGAATTCTCGTTCACAAATACGTTCTATATAGTAGGTAATCATTATTAAAGCAATAAATGTGTTTAAAGTCTTATACAAAAATAAACACTGTCAACGGAAAGCAAAACGTTGTGTCCTTACACAAAAAAGGGTGCACGGAAAGCAAAACAAAATTTTTTAAAATTTTTGTGTTCAACGCTAATTAAAATCTGAGGTTTTCTGAATGCACTGATGTGCAACACTTGTTATTTTTAACAGAACTTTGCATCAAAATATGCTTTTAAAAAAATATATCGCACCTCTCTCAGCTACCATTAATTAAAACGTCGATATTCAAACACCCATAACTTTTGAATTACTTCACCAAATCTCATTATTGTTTTTTCAAAACGTACCATTTTTTATGCGCAAATATTGGCAGCACTCAGCTGTGTAACTGCATTTAGCTGGCAATTGTTATAACTTTCGTAACCTTAGACGGTCAAAATTTGTTTACGGTTGTATTGTGCCGATTTTCTATTTTTTGTCTGTTTGTGATTAAATAATTAACTCTCAACATGTCTCAATTTTCTAATAAACTTACAATTTTCAAAAAACGTAAATACTGTAAGCTCAAAAGTCTTGAAAACGTTATATATAAAACTTTGGCCGAATGCTCCGAATCCCCTTTAGGTAAACAAAATACTCCATCCGCCTCATCCAAAAAGTTGTCTAGTCCCAATTGCATAAATTATATTTAAGATATTGATAATGAAGTGTAAAAATGATTAAATTTAAATATATTATCTCAAATTCTGGTGAAAGTATCTCTATGCGGAAATTGTAAATCGAGTGCCTTAAAGGTTAGGAGTACAAATGTACATGTTAGAGTAGCAACACAGCAATAAGTTTACTGCTCTTGTTGCAATTTAGCAGAAAAATTTTGTAGTTCACCGGAAATTGAAATAACAGAATGTAACTTGAAACTGTGTTATATTAATATAAGGCTAGTTTATGCACTAAGGTGTATTGGTAAGGGACAGAGAGGGTATCAGATGCGTTGTGGTACTTTGAATCTTCCTCAATCTCCATCCAAATTCAAAACGTATCATGACATTCTGGGTAGATCTTCTAAAATTGTTGCCCAGAGAACCATGTCACAAGCTGTTGAGGGAGCAGTTGCAGAAAACAGCCTAACTATAACTGAAAATCCTAAGGATTTATCTCCCGCTTTCTATGGCAGGTAGCAGAAGTTCATTCTCACATGTTTTTAGTTTTTTCTCGATTACTGAAAGTATGGTTTTTTCAATACATAAGAGACATTTTTTCACTAGCCATTAAACCAATCATTATGAAATTTTCAAAAAATATTCACAATATATGAGAGTATATGAGTTTTTTCTGTCATGGTAAATAGAGATTTACATATTACAAAAATAATTTTCATAAAAATTTAGCAACTTTCAGAAATCGAGTGGGAAAAATTATTTTTACTTCCATGTTCCGTAAGGAAATAGAAGTTTGATGATGGCGAAAAAAAGGCGAAGAAAATCGAGTTCAAGGTAAGGGTTGATTCTGATTGTACTACCCTTAAAACGTAAAGAAAAGTCATTTTCCGTAAAGTGTGTGTGTGTGTAATTTTGAATGCCAAATGATAACTGCCACAAATTTAAACAGAATCAAAAAATTTTTTGTTGTGTGTCTGAGTTGTAGAGGACTCAAGGCTTATTGATTTTGGTGAAGATCGGTTAAGGAACAGTGGTAATTTACCTGAAACGTTTTACGTTTTAACAAGAGTAAAGTAGTTAATTTTGATAAATGAAGTATCCTGAAATTAAGGCCTTAATAATCCACCATAAAGAAAGGTAGATGAAATATCTATAAATGGAAAGGATAGTTAAAAGGGTAGACAGTAATTTTTTCACGTTTGGTATTGACTCAATGAGTATGACGAAATTAAATAAAAATTCATTTAATCTTTTTCAAACAATGGTAGTTGTTAAAAATAAAATAATTTTTTTGCCAGGTAATAAAATTATAATTTTTTTATTATAATTTAAATTATCTATGCCTGAATATTTGCAACCACAGTTCAGCAGCTACAAAATAACTTGTTGCCACATAATTACATAATTATATAAATATGTAATTAATGCGTGATTATCTGCGTAGTTCCGTTTCTTTATAAGAATAAAGTTCCTAATTTTTTAGACAAAATGATTCGAAAATAACATTATATTAAACGACTACCCCATAATAACAAAAATGTCTATAAATAGTGAAAATAGTTTGAGGTGGGGGATATTTTTTTAGAATTTATCGATCTGAATTCAAGCAAATAATTTCAAATATAAATCTTAGAACATGAAAGTCATATATGGTTCTCTACACCGAATTTTCATTTTGTGTGCTACATTTTTTAACAAAAAAACTCAGCTCTTGCGAAAAGGTCTACAGAAACTGCTGTCAAAATTTCAAACAGATTGGTTTATTAGTATTTTTAGAAAATGTTCCTTATGTTAACATGGTGGAAGATAGGGAGTCCGTGTCCCTTTATCAGGATAACTAATAGTGGGTAAAGTAATCCGCCAAACTACTACTTTTCTGTGTGCATTCCTCCTAAAAGTAGCTATTATAAAAGACAATGTAGTTGTAGCGAGAAAAATTCGATGATCTCAGGATGTAGGCCTATGTGCTCATGAATCTCTTGTCTCTATACGACTTTGTAGAATGTTATGTCTGTTCATAGTTGTTTACAGTGACGTCATGTCATTGCCTATAGAATTATCGTACCGTGCAATGAACAACCGCCACCGTGTCGTACTCTACTCGATAGTTTTATTATGTGAGTTCTTAATAATATGTCTACTCGACAGATATTCTTACGTGAGTGTATACCTTAGCGGTATCAACAATACGAAATCTGGCAATCTTCAACTTCATTAAATACATTATCTACATCACACTTAATTTTATTAACATAACGGACAGCATAATCTTTTACGTAACTTAATAACAATTTATAAAGTTAGTAAGTTCATTAAGTTGCATTTAAAAACTTACACACAACGGGCAAAGCAAACAATTCGTTAAATACAAGAGTAAATATTGCTGTTGACGGCACATTATATAGGTCGGTGTCAACCCAGCTTATTCCAGTCAGATTTACTTTGATGTAGCTTCTACTTGTTGCAGAACAGATTAAAAATATTTACGCTATTTAACACTTTTATTTCATTGTTAAGTTGTTAGTCCTTGCTTTAGAACAGGGGTCTCAAAACTACGCCCCGCGGGCCAGATCCGGCCCGCGAAGGGTCATTGTCCGGCCCGCAGCAACTCTGCCGATGCTGCATGCAGTTTTTAAATAGATCGTAAAAATACTTCAAATATTACAATATTTTACTAAATAACTAATCAAGCAATAAGTTCAGTAAAATGTTATAATATTTTGTACAAGTTTAAAACATTTACGTGGTTAATGTGCTTGTTCGTCTGGCTGCCTTGAATGAATCACGCTTTTTACTCGCATCCTATTGAGTGATGACTTCAAGGAAATACAAAAACTTTGCAAGAGAAATGCTTTCGATGTTTGGATCGACCTGTATCTGTAAACAGACGTTTTTAAGAATGACCTTTGTAAAATCAAATACAGGGCCAACTTGTCAGACGAACGCTTGAAATCCATGGTAGTGATAGAAGGATTAAAATTTGACCCAAAATAGACAGACATTATATGTCAGAACCAACTATATACATCCCATACGTACATAAGGAAGCCAAAAAATAATAAATAAGAAATATCTTTGAATATTATTTTTTTCTTTACTTTTATTTACATTATTTTGAATAAATGAATTTCTTTTCTTTGGATAAGTCTGCTTAATTTTTATTTAAGTAACTATTTTATTGACTTGATTATTTCGTAAACTTAAAAAAAGTTTACTATGTGTGTGTGTGTGTGTGTGTGTGTGTGTGTGTGTGTGTGTGTGTGTGTGTGTGTGTGTGTGTGTGTGTGTGTTGGCCCGCCTGACTTCTAAGTTTTTCGATTCGGCCCTCAAGTGAAAAAGTTTGGAGACTAAAATAAAAGCTTTAGAATAAAAGTATTTACAGTATCACTATTTAAAACGTATTCACACTGAAAATACAGTTACGCTAAGGACGTAGGGAATACGCGTATGTGCAAATGTGTGGGCCCTGTGCGTACAGAGTACGCGGCAGAATAACGTAACGCTCTAGGGCAGTGATTCCCCCCCAAAATTAAAAATTTCAAGGACCCCGTCTGGGTTCTGAAATAAAACAAACAGTAAATATGATACAAACTCTTATATTTTAATTAAAATATATTAAAAACAAAATTCTCTTAACTTGAAAAATTATAATATTAATGATATCAAACATAGTTTAATGTGAACAATGAAGGTGCATTTGAACAACTAGCTCTGCAATATTGGGTTTAATGTCTGATAATTTCAATATTAAATCACTCTCGACATCAAGTTTATTTCTTAACTTTGTCTTCAAGTACGTGAGGAGGAAGAATGGGGATTCACAAAAATAAGTAGAGGAAAACACAGTTAAACGCTTCAAAGATTTTTTTTTACGATTTCAGTATAGTCAGTCATTACTTACGTATAACCAGAAGTCAGATAGCTGTAATTGCGAAAACTGTAATTTTAATGAACTGTCAGTTGAAAGTTCTGCCAATGAATATAGAACTGACAACTGCCAATGAAGTTCTCTTCTAATGTAGTGTAACAGAGGGGTCTAGTCAGTTCTGCTGACAAACAGATCTGCTATGCGACATGATTTAAAGACATTATTAAAGATATTAGTTTGACGTTACTTTTACAATTACAATTAGTTTGAACCCCCCAAAAATACTGAAATCTTCTACTAATTATTTTAATATTATAAAATTTAGATTTTAGAGCATAAAAAATCGGAGAAAATTACGGTATAATCTAAATTTTCTTAAAAGCGTCTGCGGACCCCCTGAAACATTGTCGCGGACCCCACTTTGGGAACCACTGCTGTAGATCATTTGACTCGCTTCTCTCCTCCCAGAGTTCCTCCATTATTCTACGGGCATGCCCGCTGTGTCCATTACAATAGCCGCACACCCACGGTACCGTTGATCTATAAAGCCGTTCTTAAACCGGTATGGACTTATGGTATTCAACTTTGGGGTACTGCAAGTACAAGTAATATTGAGATTATCCAGCGCTTTCAGTCCAAAACACTTAGATCAATAGTCGACGCTCCTTGGTTTGTCTCAAATCACTCTATACACCGCGACCTCAAAGTTTCAACCGTGAGAGTAGAAATCATGCGCCTCTGCAGGACTCACATCTCCAAACTAGAACAGCACCCCAACCACCTGGCAATTAACTTGTTAGACAACAGTGAAGATATTTATAGACTAAAAAGACACAAACTATTAGACTTACCATTCAGGTTTAACTCATAATGTATTCTCTGTATTTTCTGTATTGTACTGTCTGTGATATCTGTTCTGTATGTTTTTGTATTCGTGTCATTCATACGTGTTAATGTCAACCTGTATATGTGCCTTATGGGCCCAGTGTTTAATATTTGAATTTATTGTATCATGCCAGCAGGAAGTGAAAGTCACTTTTGTTCATTTGTTTACATGTTTTTATCATTTAGTTTTGTATTTTGTTACCTCTTTAATCTATTATCAAAAACAAGAAGAGCTGTCAATGGTCAGCTCTTCATAATCCTGTGTGTGTTGTTAGCCAATTTGTTAAATGTTCGCTCAGTCGAACAGCTTACAGATGTCCAATAAATTAAAAAAAAAAAAAAAAAAAAAAACCACGGTACAAATACTGCCGTTAGAAGCGGGTTCAGTACAGTTTCGGAAACAGCGATATTACAGTGCGTTTCAGAGTCACTGTTATTGTGACTTGCGGTTCAGTGTAAAACGATTACTTAGTCCAAATCTGTTAAGAGGTTAACGTTTATCATTTGTTACGTCAGTGTGTGTTGGACATTATCTAGTTTTGAAGGATTTTATACGAGTGTCTTTGTTATTTTTAACTGTATTCAAAGTTGATATTAGAGACTTAATCTAATGTCAGTTATTCTGTTTCCGCTGTACAACACGACGAACCATGCTATCGGAATAACAATAAGTTTTTCAGAAGTTTGGTCCGCCATTTTAAAAGTGCCGTCATGAGTTTATAAGTTTTGACATCATGTGTGTAATCAACGTTCTGAAAAATCCTCTTAAAAATTTCCTTACAATCTAATAATATTTTTTGAAGTTATGAATGTTGTTTACTTTATTGTTTGCCGTTTAATTACTCTTAGTCTACTGTTTACAGATGTGACAGCACAATTTCAGAAGGTACAGTTTTTTTTTTTTATTGTCGTTAAGACGATGCAAAAAAGTTTTGTATCAACTCATCGAAAGAATTGCGCATTTCGGAACATATCTTCCATCATCAGATTCCTTTACTCAGTTGAGATCGTCAAATGTTAAAATCACATACTAATAATATGTATGTCATTGAAAGAGGCTGGGTTCCAAGCTGTAAATCTAACGGCACTCCAACAGCACTGAGGAGACGCAGAATTATGTGCCGTTTACTGCTGTACTTGTTGATCTCCAGTAAACACGTAGTCTGGTAATAAAGTCTAACGATCCACCCGCCACACCTTTGAATCTATGAAATACAGTTATCGCAATTAAAACAGATTTCTCTCTCTCTCTCTCTCTCTCTCTCTCTCTCTCTCTCTCTCTCTCTCTCTCCCTCTATTTTTTTATCTATCCATACACAACAGTTAGTACATGAAAGCTGAGCAATGTTCTGACAAATTTAACTTAGCGCAACGCGAAATACAGGGCGATTCGAAAAGGACTTGACAACTTTGTAAGCGTTTAGACATTTATTCAGATGAGTTTACAGAGTCGGTTGAGGTGTCACTTTAAAGCACAACACATCACGGTTTTTCATCAAACAGTCATTTTGGTTCGATGTGAGCACCATTTGTGTTACGACAGACATCCCGACCCGCCTGAAGTCAGTTTTATTCCAAACTCGAGCCAGTACGGGGTCGGGGCGAGTATGGAATGCACGAATCGCAACACAATAACAGGACGAAAGCAAAGTACGACATATTGGGAAAGCGAGGCTTGGAGTCAGCTGAGATTACTACAGCTGAGGGTTACCTAAATAATATCACGTAATATGTCCTGTATTATCACGTCTGTGACCTGTATGCCCACACTCTTCTTTGTACACATTCTCAAGTTGGCAGTGGTAACAAAGGTCACGAACCAACATAAACAATTCCGTCTCACATAGTTTGGATCATAAAATAACTTTTAGATAATATAATTACACGCCGTAATAAATAATTTGAACATTGTGCAGTGTACGTTACTTAAACATCTTCCTTACGTATAACATAATACCTGTAACATTGCTTGCCTTTTAACAAAGTTAATTACAGTGTTACGCTGTAAGACATCATCATCATTAAACGCTGCGAGTAATTAGGAGTAGAGTAAGCTAATATATTACATCTTCAATCGGTACATTATTTTACGCTTTAAGAGATGTGTAATTATTATGAATTGAAAACTCGAGACAAAGATGAAACTTGAGAAAGTTCAAATAGCGAAACAAGAATATAAACTACAAAACACTCAGGAAATTCTCATAGTATTTTCCGTTGCAGATGATACTTTTGTTGTCAGGAAACTATTACTTAACCCAGACGTCAACGTCTGGCTTTAACCGACCAACGTATTCGACGGTGAGTGTAATGGCACGGTTATACGAGCGTGTTTTTTTTTTGGTCGTGTGTGTGCGGTTGGGAAACGTATTGAATTTAACACGCAGACCGCAATGAAATTGGTCACACGAACTTGGAAAAAAACGCACGGGTCGTCAACTCTGCTGCATTTTCAAAGTCTCCCGCATCGAAACGCAACCACCTGCGTTTTTAGAGCTTTTTTAACGCGCACGAGGGTGGTCACACGGACTGATCAAAGATGCCACTAAATAGCATTTCTTTATTTACTTCTTACTATGGTAATTAATTTTGTCTCCATGGTGTTGTTGACATCTTTATAAAAAAATAAATAATGTAAAAAATTTTCTTAATAAACATTTTATTTACTATTGATAACCAATGTTTTCTTTAATCTAAACACGGACGTTTCTGTGCAGTTGTGTTTTAACCTTTATATACACATTTAATATTTGTAGCCAGAGCTGTAGGGTTGCGCGTCTGAGACGTCCCAACGCTGCCGTCCTGCCGGCAGTACTATAGGCGGTAAACCGCCTATGTGGCTACACTTCCGTCCGTGCATGTACGAAAAAAAGCACGCGTGACCACTGTGCGATTTTCCAAGGTTTACGCGCGTGCACGGCCGGGAAAAAAACGCTCGTGTAACCGTACCCTAAGGTTGCACTCTGGTTACACAATCAAACAATCTGGTTATATGAAGTGCTACTGCACACTAATATAATGTCATTAAATGTAATCACAAAACAATCAAATGTAGCAATGGTTTTGTGAGACAGCAAGTATAAGTAGCTTAATACATCACAAACGTACAGCACCGATAGCTACATAAATATTAAATACTAGTTACTCAACAACATACTTTGAATGACAGCAGTCGGACTACTGTGAACACGATTTTATTTTTAAGAAATTTCTATTCAGTTAGCTGAATTATTATATTCTGAACGATATTACCATTGCCTGTGTGACAGAGTACCTTACCATGTTGTTGTAGAAACTTGTAAAACAATCGAACAGTTTTTGGAAGGCGTAGAAACGCCGAGAAAGTGCAGGAGCATTGCACCATCCTGCTGCTCACACAACACGTGCACAGTCTGGCGTACGCCACGCGTCTCTCCAATCTCGTCAGCGTAGCACTGTCGTTCCTTTGTTTCGATCAGCATTGTTTATTTTCCATCTTCTTTCCGCTTGTTCTGCTTCCCGTCGGTGTTCTTCTTTCTACCGTTACTCTGCTTACAAAATCAGCGTTTTCTGTCCTTCTTCCGTTTCAAGTAAAAGCACTTTCAGGCTTTCTCTGCTCCTTTCATCATGCTTGAAGAGTTTCTAGTATAAACGCCTTAACATTAATCACGTCCATTAAACTGATTTTGTCTGTTAAAAGCCATAGTAAACCCCCTTCTGACACAAAATTATTACCACGATTGCAAGGATTGTCATCTTTAAACAGTGGAATAAATAAGCTGTGCCGGGATCTAAATTTTCCCGGCGAAATTTGCAAGGTCGTCCCGCCAGCACAACGCTGGGTAAGGCAACGCGGACTTGATCAGCATGCCGTGACCTTGAACGACGACGCGATATAGTTGGTCAGCCGTCTGAACAGCTGATTCCACGCTGGCCGGAGTTAGGTTGAACAATCTGTAACAAGTCTCTTTTCTGTATCTGGGTGGGCTAGCTACACAAGCAGTTCGTCCTCATTTCATTTCCATCTTTTCGATGGGACGTTTCGAGGTCTGACGGCGTGGTAAACAATTTGTTCAACTACTACGAGTTCCTAATTTTATAAAGTGCCTCAGGTGAGAATCATCACATTATTCGCTGTTAATTTAATAATGGGTTATGTGGGTTAATTTAATAATGAGAATGCGTGCTAATTGTGTATGTGTGTGACTCACACGTTACGTCCGGTATATGGAAGCATGTGGCGAATTTTGCATTTAACTACTTGAGAAATTTAAAAGTAAATGTGAAATGTAAAAGAAGTAAAAGTAAAAGTGAAACTAATTTTAAATGTAATTTTAATGCAAATGTTTTGGATGTTGTACATGTTAATGAAAATCTAAATGTAAATTTTCAAGCTCGCTTATTGCACAGAACAGTATTGCTAATAACAGAACAGCAGTGTGGATAAAATTGTGACAGTGTGAGTGTGGTGTCTGTTTTCCGAGGCGAGACAGAATTGGGGAAGTTGTATTTCCAGACGCCCCACTACAAATAAAAAATGTTACATTGGTCCTCGCACAGTCGAGAGAAGGGGAAATGCAGAGATGATGACAAAAACATCCGTCACCATCGGGAGAGCTGTACACCAGAACGCTCCCCATTGCCGTCAGACTTAGAGATGCTCCACAACACCAAAAAGACAGCTGCCTAGAAGGAGACAAGCAGGAGTTCGGAACTCACCAGCACCATTACCACACTCTTCCTCACAGGCTCTAACGGGTATCACCAATTCTTCAGAAGTACAGGTGGGAGGATTCCATTTATTACACCTCGACTACAACACTCCACCAGTTTTCAAATCATAAAAGAAAGCATACACATATAAACAGTATTTTCATATTTGTGATGATTAAAATTTTGTTAGAAAAAGTCCTGTGTATATATATTTGCGATCTATATTCTTAACTGTGTTAGAAGGCATCCACTTGTTGTACTGTTTGATTAATTTTCATTGTTGATAATATTAGTAATTGTGATTGATACAGATTGCATATATATATTGGTTGATATAAAAGGCATACATATAAATAGTATTTTCAGATTTATAATGATTAGAATTTGGTTAGAACAAGTCATATGGATGTATATTTGTGATTTATATTCTTATCTGTGTTAAAAGGTATCCACTTGTTATACTGCTTGATTAATTTTTATTGTTAATAGTATTGCTAATTGCGATTAAGACAGATTGAATATATATGTTGATGATAAATGAAACTAAGAACTGCTATGAATTACACAAGAAGTCAATCGTTTAAACACTGTTATTATAGTTATACTCAATACTTGGTTATTGCCTGTAACATGAAACTTATTACTTACTTATTATATTCGTTGCTCATATTCAATCGTTTGAGCAAAATATTTTTGATTATAAAATGAGGAAACACTAATAAAAAGTTGTTATGGTTTAAATGAGTGTTTTATTGCAAGTCCTGTCACTCTGGGCTCCAGCACATTTTCGCTTCATCTAGGCCAAGCGTCTAGTTTTATATTTTACGTAATGGCCGTAACCTATGTAGCCGTTACAAAGCGAACACCGGAGAATTCGCTACTGACAACTTTATTAGCAGTTTAATAATAAAAAAAACTAATATACAATAATTGCTGAAGTTTACGCTAATCTAAACAATAATATAAACACAATAAATATAACATAAATAAGACTGTCGCAATAAAGAATACAAGTTATCAGTTACAGATCTCCACGAAAAAGTAATTCGAAGTTGACGCTTTACAGAAAAGCAAACACACACTATTGTTTCTTTTTGTTTCGATTCGCCATACTAACTTGTAAACTGCAACTAATACAACACTTCTTATCGTTCCCATTCAAACTGACAACTCGGTCGTTTCCGAAACATCACGTTTGTACTGAGCTTTTGTAGCAAAGTGCATTACCTAATTTTTGTATAAGCCGGTAGAACAATCCACCAGCCTTTGGAAGGCGCACAAACGTCGAGAAGGTGGGAAAGCGTTGCGTCGTCCTGCTGCTCATAAAACGTATGCATAGCATCACGTCTAAGCCACGTATGTTTGTTAATTCTTCAGGCAGCAGTGTGTATTAAACTCTTATTAAACTCTTATTGTGTGTCAGATTAAATGCTGGAGGTCACACCGTGTTAGACGAGGTGGCGAGAGGTGAACAAGAACAAACTATGAGCAACCTCTTACCCTCCTATACTTTCGTTCTTAGTGCATTAAATCAATTACAATAATTTTGACATATAAAAACTTAGAGTCACAATAAAATATAACTATAGATGCTGTAAGTCAGGGGTCTCCAAACTTTTTCACTTGAGGGCCGAATTGAAACACTTGGAAGTCAGGCGGGCCAACACACACACACACACACACACACACACATACACACATATAGTAATCTTTTTTTAAGTTTACGAAATAATCAAGTCAATAAAACAATAAAATAGGTACTTAAATAAAAATTAAACATACTTATCCAAAGAAAAGAAATTCATTTATTCAAAATAATGTAAATAAAATTAAAGAAAAAATAATATTCAAAGATATTTCTTATTTATTATTTTTTGGCTTTCTTATGTACGTATGGGATGTATAGAGTTGCTTCTGACATATAATGTCTGTCTATTTTGGGTCAAAATTTAATGCTTCTATCACTAGCATGGATTTCAAGTGTTCGTCTGACAAGTTAGCCCTGTATTTGATTTTACAAAGGTCATTCTTAAAAACGTCTGTTTACAGATACAGGTCGATCCAAACATCGAAAGCATTTCTCTTGCAAAGTTTTTGTATTTCCTTGAAGTCATCACTCAATAGGATGCGAGTAAAAAGCGTAATTCATTCAAGGCTGCCAGACGAACAAGCTTATTAACCACGTAAATGTTTTAAATTTGTACAAATATTATAACATTTTACTGAACTTATTCATTGATTAGTTATTTAGTAAAATGTTATAATTTTTTAAGTATTTGTACGATCTATTTAAAAACTGCATGCAGCATCAGCCGAGTTACTGCGGGCCGGACAATGACCCTTCGCGGACCGGATCTGGCCCGTGGGCCGTAGTTTGGAGATCCACTCATGCTGTAAGTCATTCATGTGTAAACAGTAACGAATTATAAGCTAGCCTATAATAGCATCACAGCTTACATTAGTATATAGGATTTAAAAAACCTTATGACCCTAATGACGGCAGTGTTTTGTAATTGTTTATTGGCGGTAAATTTAGAAATTACAAAAACAGGTTGATACATAAGTATGTACTCAATTGTCAGTACCAGGAACATAATGAGACTTCTTTACAATATGTACGTTAGAAATATAATAGAATATTACATCAGTTACTGTTTTTGTGCCTTTTTTTTTATTAAAAAAGAGTCTATAATTTCTTTTAAAACATTGATTTCCTATAAATCCCACATACTTTAGAATGAACAATAATGAAACAAAATGACCACATACTTAAATGTGAGGCATTAACTTACTTTACTGAGTAAAAGAGTAAGTAAGTAAAGTTATTCAGTAAATACACACGTGTTCACCCATATTCGCGGGCTCAGCAGTATATCCAGAAACCTTTTGCCCATTAATACAACACAGCATAAATATGTTCCTCTGCAGTCAGAGGTAAACCGGAACACAGGTTATGAGCAAAACCTGTCCCGAATTGAATTTTCTCTTGTTTTAAATAACGAAAAGCTTTAAACCTGTCTATAATTGGCAGGTTTTATAAAATACGAGGTCTGTAAATTAAGTAATGAGACTAATCATGTAGCAGTCAATATGGGAATACTGTAGAGTTTCCATTACCACAGATGGTTAAATAAACAGCTGATTGATATTGAGTAATAATATTTATTGTCTGTTGTTGCCACGTGAAACGTAAACAAGCTTTTCGTGAAGTGAGTTTTTGTTGTGCGCTAGAAAAATGAGTGACATCAATTACGAGCAACGTTGTGCAACCAACTTTTGTATTAAACTCGGGTACAATGATACTCAGACTTTTAAAAAATTTGGAAAGGCATATGGAGATGAAGCTTTATCAAGAGCACTGGTTTTGAGATGGCTTAAAGCAGTTTTTACATGGCCGGGAATCAATTAAGGATGATCCATGAACTGATCTTCGACGTTGATCTCGTTGACGTTGATCTCGACGTCAACGTCAAGAACTGATGATCGAACAATGGTGATCGAATCAGGGACTTGATGTGGTCTGACGTCGATTAACCGTTATATTCGTCGCAGAACAATTAAATTTGAACCACACTACAGTTTATCAAATTTTGTCAAACGGATTGTGAATGAGGAAAGTTTGTGCGAATTGGTCACAAAAAAAACCTCACTCTTGAAAAGAAAGATAACAGGATGGAAGTCTGCCGTGATCTTCTAGGACGAATTGAAAATGATCCTGATTTTCTAAAAAATATTATTACTGGTGATGAATCATGGATCTTTGAGTACGATACAGAAACAAAACGCAAGAGCGATGAGTGCCACACACCAAGCTCACCACGTCCCCAAAAAGCAAAAATGACCAAATCCAAAATCAAAACCACGTTCATTTGTTTCTTTGATAGTAATGGCATTATCCATAAGGATTTCTTGCCTATACAAGGCAACATGTTTACAGAGAAATTTTTAAAAGGTTGGGGAAAAGAGTTGCCCGCGTGAAACCTGCCATCGTGAACACCTGGAAGCTGCATCATGACAACGCACCGTGTCACACAACACTCTCGGTTAACGAGTTTTTGGCAAAAAAAAAATATCCCTGTTGTTCCTCAGCCCCTTGTTCACCTGACTTGACTCCCTGTGACTACTTTCTCTTCCCGAGATTGAAAAATACCTCTCAAATGACACCATTCTGAGACGATAGACAACATTTTTAAAAAAAAGGAACGACCAGTTGAAGGAGATTCCAGTTTCTGAGTTCCAGCACTGCTATGAGGAGTGGAAAAGTCGTCTAAAGTTGTGTGTGGCTTCCCAAATGAACAATTTTTGAAGACGATAGAGTTTAGATATAGTTTGATTGTAAATAAAACGTTTTACTGAATTAGTCTCATTACTTAATTTACAAACCTCGTATTATAGCACATTAAAACATCGTAGCACAGGATTTGCTGTGGACAAGCTGTTAACAAAATGGCTTTACACACAGTATTATGCAAAATGTTGAGCAGTGTTAAGGCTGTCAATATTGATTACGGGGTCCCGGAAGGCAACGTGACGAAACATAATTTACGGCATTGTGGGAGCTGCTCCTGAGTATCAACTGTCGTCAGGATTATATAAATGTATTTATTTAGCACTCCTGCATGCGACGGCCGCCTGTGTTGTAACGAAATACTTTACACAGATGAAAATGTACTAAGTTATAGCCTAATTACTAATGTGGTGATACAGTTTATAAAAATGCGTTGCCAAGGAGAACGAAAGTGAAAAAAAGATAAGGTACCAGGCCTTTAAGTCTTCAGATTTTGGCAGAATTAATTTTTAACGGATAGTAAACCATTTGGGTAGACAGGAGGCTGTGGTTTGTGGCCCTACACACATTGGATGTCAATCAGCTGTCGCGCAGATCTGATGCCTTGACAAACGTGTACGTGTGTGTGTCCAGCCCCTAAGTCATAAACTGCGTCTTCTTCTACTTGATTAGGTCTGCGATCATCAGTCGTGTCCGCATCATTAACTTTAGTGATTAGAATTCCTGTGGTTTAAAATAATCAAACACGAATCTAAAAATCATTCATAGAATCCTTTGCGCGTCTTGTAATTCTGTCTCGTGCAACAAATTATCACTGCTCTGTGCTAACAACATTTTGCTAAATGGGCGTAACCTGAAAATCCGGTTTAAAATGCACAGCTGTTACCTTAAAAAGAACTATTATTATTGGTTAAAACTATTACTTAACCAAGAAAATTAATAAACGCGTATTTTTAAAAACTAGTTTATTCTACACTTTTATGTAGCCGTATTGAGTTCATATTTTTTAACATTTAATATTTTGTTAATACTGTTGAAGATAAAAGTCATAATAATATCACCGTCATCGCCATCAGCCGTGGCTCTACAACCCTTGGTGAGTCATGGCCTGCTCCAAGACTCGATTCCATTCCTCCCTATTGCGTGCCCTGGCTTTCCAGTTTCTTATGTTCAGCTTTCCGAGGTCCTCCTCTATCTGGTTTTTGAATCTACTTCGAGGTCTTCCCTCTTTTTTACTACCCACTGGTTTCTGGTAAAAAATATGTTTCGTGGGCTGTCCTTCCTTCATTCTCACTATGATTCCAACCCACCTTAGGCTGTATATCTTGATTATCTTGACAGTGTCCGGCTCTTTGTAAAGATGGTTCATAATTATAGCTACTGCGCTTCATTCCATATTCTTCTACTCCTCTAAATATTGTTCTTAGAATCTGTCTTTCACAGCAACCTAGAACTCTCTCGCTATTTTTTATTTGTCATTGTCCAGGTTTATGAAGCATATGTCAGCACTAGCCTAATAAGTGTTTTGTAAATTTTCCATTTCGTGCTTCTTGAGATGAACCTAGATGTCAGGTGCTTTTTCAATACATAATACGTTTTATTTGCGACATGTATTCTTCTTCTTATTTCAGTGTTGGTGTCGTTAGTGCTGTTTATCTGGGAGCCAAGATATATGAACTCTTTTACTACCTCTATTTTTTTGTGCCTATTTCAAGGTTTTGAAGGGTTGGGTTTAATGGTAGTTTGTTGACAGCATACATATATTTTGTTTTCTCCAAGTTTATCTGCAGTCTAAAAGTTTAAAAGCCATAATAATAACAGTTTTAAAAACCTCTTTAGAACTTGATACAAAACAGACGTTTCAACCGTTTCCACGACTCCTTCCAGGAAAAGTTATCAAGCCTCACGTAAGACTGCAGAGTGAAGGTCCACGCCTTTTGTATCTACTACAACATTTTCTTTAATTGAAGCCCATTCTTGCACGGACGGTTCCTTCAACTCAGAAAGAGTCATGACCAGTGGCGTGGCGTGGGTGGATAACACCTGTTGCAGGTTGTAATAGGCTTAAAACTTAACCTAAAAATTAATTTGAATTTTTTTCTAGTACAAAGTGTTCTTTTTAGAGCATTTTAAATCATTCGCTGGGAGAGGGAAGAGGGAAGAGGGAAGAGGGTCCCGGTTCGACGGGATCCGACTCCCATCATACTTACAGAGAAGAAATCAGAACATAAATAATCGAATTATAAATACTGTAATAAAGACAGACAGAAAAACACACGACTAAACAAACAAAACACAAATAGGTACATAGTATCTGCTGCACGTCAGTTCCGAAAATGAGCATAGCTGCTAACTGAGCATTTTGCCGGTTTATACAGCGGCAACACATTGGGTGGACGAATGTGTCCTCCTCTACAGTTTGTACAGTGGCAACTATTACGAGCTCAATGACAGTACGCAGTAAAACTTTGCCGATGTCTGAGCCGGAAACACAAGTCGGTGCAAGTGCTCAGCAGTTCGAAAGCAATGCTACGCTTTCTTCAAGTTTCCTTACTAATATTGTTTGGATTTCAAATTATTCAATAATTAAAGTATTTATTCTGTGATATAATTAATATTATTTTCTCTTATTTCCGGTACTGTTGCCGTCGGCAACAGCGGTTACATGGACGCCACGCTACTCGCCATGACTTTGCTCCTGGTGAACATTGTTGACTTTTCAATTTCTAGTTCATTGTCACAATCTTCTCTCTCTTCCGCCAAGGATTTGTCACGAAGGATTCCTATTCTCTACAGTTCACCTGTACAATTGAATGGCTGAATGTCGTTTACATTTTTAACTGTTCAAAGTTTCATCTTATCGAGTCATTGTGTGTGTGTGTTGAGAAGTGGTACTATAGAGATTATTAGGAAGGCTTTTAGACAGCAGACAAATGATTAACAGACAATAGAGCCAGCGTTTGTCTGTGCAGCAGAAGTACCAATGGAAATTAAGTATTCTCCTGTGAATGTATCAGAAAGGTTTGAGCACAAAATTTAATTAACTCTTTCTTTACAGTCGGAGAGTATAGCTGCTTCCCGTGGCGGCGGCTTCGTTTGACAGTAAAGTGAGAATTTAATTTGATCCACGTGTCAGCTTTTACAGAAATACCAAGCAAAATGTGAAATGTTAAATTACGTACAGTTGTCGTTCTTGTTGTGCTGCAAAGTTGCCAACTACGAACATCGTATGAAATCCAATTACACGCTAACTAAAACTGACACAGTCCGTCTTGCGCATGTCTTGTTATAGTAGTAAACGTGTCTGATTTTTCACAAAAAGCAATATTCATTGAAAGGATATAACTAATAGTTACACAATGACATCACTCCACTTCTCGTTATAGCAAAACCATATGTTTTATAAAGTAGATAATAATATGTATATAATCCATGTGGCTAGTCCTTATTTGAGGCAATTTAGCAGTAAATATGTCCCCTAGATAAGTTACTATCTGGGGATAGTATAGATATAAACTTATTATGTCCCCTATTGTTAAACTTTGTGCCTTTAATAATTGCCTATGTAAACAACTGGTTCGTGCAGTTACGTCATCCCCCCCGCTAAACTGCTACCAGCGTGTCTCAATACGTTGCTCGCAGTTCAAGTTATTTAACTGCTAAGACCGGACAACAGCCTTCATCGCCGCGGTTATGTAACTCTTTCAAATCGGAAGATTACTTCAATTTATTCTTATATTTTTCAGTACTTATTTAATTCCTACTTTGGCAATGTATGCCACGCGACACTGTACGGGCCATGGAATCATTTTTACAAAAATTTAAATAAACAGTTAATTCAAAGTACAGTCAACTACGTTATTTCATATTATCCAACTTATTATACCAGCTTCACGTCGTAAGACTAACTTAAGAAATATTCGAGAGCGTCGAAGACGTAACTTTTTTTGTGGGGGGGGGGAATTTACCCAACGTGTTGACAGTGAGTGACATGACGATAATGTTATTTGTAGACAATCCTAATTCTGTTATAACTTGATCAGAGAAATTGTCTTACCTATGTTAAGAAATCTGTTTTTAACTAATAGTTGGAGGAGGACAGAAAATATCTTGTGTGAGGTCAATGTTGAATATTCTGCATGTTTTCTTCTTGGTGGTGAACAACCAGTAAACCAAATGAATCATCAGAATAAGTTAATTACTAACTTGACAGATATTTTTGATTTTGAAGTGTTCATAAGTTAGTATAGACAAATTAAAGTTATATGTTCCATTTAATGCGAAGCACTGACGTCCATTATTATCACGTATTGACAAAAGGAATATGGCCTATCTCTGAAACAGCTCTGCAGAATTAAGATGTTGAACGGGCCCAAGTACTCTTCATATTCTCGTATGTTTTGTTACTTTCACAAATTAGGAAGGAATGGCAGATAGAACAAATGTTACGTCTTCGACGCTCTCGAATATTTCTTGAGTTAGTCTTACAACGTGATGCTGGTATAATAAGTTGGATAATATGAAATAACGTAGTGGACTGTATTTTGAATTAACTGTTTATTTAAATTTTTTTAAAAATGATTGCATGGCCCGTGCAGTGTCGCGTGGCATACATTGCCAAAGTAGGAATTAAATAAGTACTGAAAAATATAAGAATAAATTGAAGTAATCTTCCGATTTGAAAGAGTTACATAGCCGCGGCGATGAAGGCTGTTGTCCGGTCAGAGTTTAGCAGTTAACTAACTTGAACTGCGAGCAGCGTATTGAGACACGCTGGTAGCAGTTTAGCGGGGGGGGGGGGATGACATCATTGCACGAACCAGCTGTTTACATAGGCAATTATTAAAGGTACAAAGTTTAACACCTATAATCTAGGGAATCTTCCCGGGCCCCGGTTGATCCTAATAATCTTGGTTTTGTGATTGTGAATATGATACAAAACTCGTATCACATTATGTAGGTTCATGATTTTATTCTAAAATTATTTTAAATTGCAACTGTACCTTACCATCGTGTTAATTGCAACTTTACCTTACCATCGTGTTAATTGCAACTTTACCTTACCATCGTGTTAATTGTAACTTTACCTTACCATCGTGTTAAATTGCAACTTTACCTTACCATCGTGTTAATTTCAACTTTACCTTACCATCGTGTTAATTGTAACTTTACCTTACCATCGTGTTAATTTTTCTTGTTGATACATGCCATACACGAGTAGTATGTATTTTAAACTGAAAGTGAAAATTACAATAACCAACGAGCGGACAAATACAGATATGAAGTTATACTTGTATGTTAATAAACTTATGCTGATGAATAACACATTGTACTTTTATTTCGCTCATCGCTATCATTTAGACTTTAGACCTTACAAGAAAGGTCCAACTTTTCATAATCCTCCCAGAGTCAACTCTTTCTCACACAACATTACTTGCCGGATCCACCCCTGTACTGATCTGTATTTTGTCTGTGGAATGAATTGCCCGTGTAAGCCTACATTTAGTGAGTTTAAAACGTAGTCTATTCTGCCTCACAGACGCGTTGGCATTTTCAAAGCCTATATTGATTCACTGCATATGACATTTAGCCGTTTAGCCATAAACAATAATTGTTTATTGTTTATTACAATTATTGTATTATCGGTACCGTTGTTACAAAGTTATGATTTTCCAAATTGCATCTGGTTTAAGTTACAATTTTTATTACTCTGTAACTTACTCATATGAAGAAGCAATGGGTATTCAACGAAAATACCAAAGTACCAGTTTTAAAAAATATAGTTACCAAAATACATATTGTTAAAACAGGTATATAAGGTCAAGGTTAACGGAGGAATCAATCGCTGTGTCAACATAAGTAAAAAATAAAGTTAAAAAAATGCAAGGTTGAAGGAAAAAAGGAAACAAAAGACATTTCACTGAAGTAGACAGAACTTACGAAGAAACAAAAACGTTAATATAATTAATGATAGAGTCTTGTCTTCTCAGCGATAAAGATGTGGTTATTAGGCATTGTAAGACAGTGGCGCTGATTAATGATGTGCGAGACTTGTTACTTGAACTCCAACTGTCATAGAACTGACACCTCCCAACAGTCATTAGACTTCCACTAGACTGCACAGTAGTCTTCTTATTTTTGCGTTTATGTGAAAATCTTATGCAAATCTGATGCACGGGCACACAAACACACGCAAATAAAAATTTGATGCCGATTGATTTGTAAAAATTTCAGTTGGTATGTGGGTCAATGAGTATACCTTACAAAAGAAACCCTTAAGGAAGCACTTGTTAAATTCTAAACTGCTGTATGAATAGAAAACTTTTCCTATTGTTAAAAAACTATGTCACAACGACAGCGGAGTCCAGAGATCGTAAATTAAGACAGTTCGTGAGGAACGGAAGCAGGTGGCTTAGAAAATGCGAATATATTAGAATTGTTGGTCAGTCAATGATCATTTAGCTCGTAATCTCATCGCAAGGACACAAAGAAAGCAGGCTGCCTAGACATGTTTTACATGCACATACTTGGCTGCATTGAAGCTGTCGACAACTCGCTTCTCACACACATACCAAGAAGAAACGTGTTGAAAGACTGCATCTTAAAGACTACTTACGAATCAAAACAAATTGTTTCACGTAACACTTGACAGAACAAGACGGCCGTGTACAATAATACTGTAGTTACTAGACATTGCAGGAGTAAAATATAGTATGTATGGTAATTATAATAGACTACAATATAGGACTAAATATAGTAAAATATGAAAAACACTGGCTTCAAGATGCGCAATAGACAAAACACCTCATCGCGAGGCTAACAAAATTTCAGTCATTTCGCTCATGCGTACAACAGTCTTGTGCCAGTGTTTCATAGTGTAACATAGTGTGCAACAAGGGAAGCGAGAACACTGGAAGCATCTGTGTGACAGAGAGAGAATTAGTGAGTAAAGTGAGACAGTGAATTTTTATCGTTTTATCCTCCCTCACTCCTCTGTAGACAACTTAAGTGGGGGTAATTCATTCGCTGGGTCTGCGCAGCTCAGCAACCAAGAAAGGCTGTCACATTTCTACTTTCACACGAAATCGAAGCAACAAATTTGAACAAAATCCTAACATTAAAATATACTTACTTTCTAATAGTCATTAGACGGTCTCCGTAGCCTGTGAACAACAGAACTTTTTGAATTGAAACAGCCTAACAAGTGTGTCAAAGTGTAGCCATGGAAGTAAGTATATAGCTGTATATAACTAACTAACAATACGCATGTATAAGTAAACATCTCGAGAGTCGTAAAGGAAATTTAAATGTAACTAGCGTAAAAGTACCTATAAAGCTAATAACTTTGTAATAATTATTGTATAATGAGATAACACGAGTAGCCTATAAATACAGCGTAACGAAAATAAACAAAGCTGGCAGCACCACGGCAGCCGAGTGCACGAACAATTGAGAAGGCTGTGGTGGCAGTATGGCTTCCCGCGCTAACCTAGCGATCAGCTGTTGTTGACGCGTGACGTCACCTGGTGGAAGAACTACACAGTATAGTGTTCGAGTTTAATTGCAAAGGGAGATTAGGTATTTAATTGTGGTCAGAATTAACAGAATTTTGTACAGTGCGTTCTTTTTGAGTATCGTTTTTGTTCATTACAATCGTTTGAGTCTAAACAATTTAATTTTTGTAGCGTCATTGTATTTTTGTTTTGTATTGTGTCAGTGTGTGTGTGTGTGTTTTTATCTTATGTTACACATTGGAATATACGTATAGTTTGAAATGAATAAAAGTGGTAGCAGTAGTAATGCCTTTTGTGCTGTTGCGCAGTGTCATAATTGTTGCTTTAAGGAACCTGGTACCATATACCACCGGTTTCCAAAAAGCGAAGAGCTGAGACGAACTTTCTCACTGCAAACGAACTGATAAATTTAATGTTAATACTGCCCGAGTGTGTTCTAAGCACTTTCTCCCAGAAGATTACGAAAGGGATATGAAAAATGAACTTCTTGGTTTACCGACAAGAAAAATTCTGCGGTTAAACGCTATTACATCCCAGTACATTCCAAATTGGCACGGCAACTCAGATTCAAGAGAGATCACAACTCAGATGTGAATGTCCTCAGTTTAAACATTATAATACTATTTTAGTCAAATTTTATTAGCCAACATAACTCAGGCTATAAGTTTCCTCCCTGTTCCTAAATTGATTCTGGGTTTATAGGCCTACTGACTTATAAAATAGGCCTATATCTGAATATCCTTACCCAAGCAGAATTTACACAGCAGACCTCACATTACTGGATGGTGTGGACTGAATATGTATAGTCTTTAATTGAACGAGCGAAGCGAGTTTTCAGTTTAACTCGCTTGTGTGTGTGTGTGTGTGTGTTTTAAATATACATAAACTTAAAAACTAAAACTAAACTATTTGTCATTTAGCCATTATGGTTATAAATGTAATTGACAGCAGTACAGTAGTCTGGGTTGGGGTTTTGTAGTGTTAATTGTACGCAAACTTATAATGATTGGTTTAATTCGTTTTAAAATATTAGCGAGTTATCCATCTCAGATAATTTGTTAGTTCATTTACCTACTTAATGTCATCCTTGCCTAATTTTTTTTTATGTTTCACTCCTGATTCATACAAAATTAAGGGATTGTTTACCCTCTGTAGGTCTCCAGTGATCGAGAGGCCCGCATAGAAGTCAGATCTGTGAGGAAACTAGCGCTAGCAACAGTAAGTACTTTGTCCCCAAAGAAGAGAGGTATCGACCAGGAAACTAGCATTGAGACAAATCAGGACATACAAAAAGATATAGAAATAGCAAAACTTCGAGAAGAAATTTTACAGCTACAAAAGAAAAATGCCCTAAATCTACTCGCACTAAAACAAACACAAGCTGCTCTAACAACACTCAAAAGAGCAAGGCAAACCCGGACTCAAGAAGGCATTCCCGTGCAAAACAATACGGAGAACATTAAATCAAGACAAAGATATCCTTTCTAAGTGCTTCACTCCAGGCCAGATTCGATGTCTTTTACAAGACAAGAGGGTTAAGTGGTCATCAGAAGATATCGCGAATGCACTCACGCTAAGAGCACTTTCAAAGAAGACCTACAATTACTTAAGAAAACGCAATTTCCCCTTACCTGCTCGTTCTACTCTCCAAAAGTGGACACGACAGTTTAAATGCAGGCGAGGCATCCTTCAGGAAGTTTTGTCTTTAATGAAAGCTAAGGCTACAAATTTTACAGAACTTGAGAGAATTTGTCTCATTTCTTTCGATGAAATGAATATTGATGGACGTGTGTGCTACGATCTACGATTCATCAGATGACGTAATTCTGGGGCCCCACAGTAATGTTCAGGTGGTAATTATTAGAGGTCTGTTTGCCAAGTGGAAGCAACCCATTTATTATGATTTTGATGTGACCATGACAGATGTAGGCCTATTGCTTAAAAGCATTATCAGTGCCGTTGAGAGCAGTAATATTCGTGTAGCGGCTGTGACGTGTGATATGGGGGGAAAGAATTCAAAAGTCTGGAAGGAATTAGGTGTAAACACAGAAAAAAATTTCTTCATTAACCCAACTACAAACGATAAGGTGTGGGTTTTCTGTGACGTACCTCATCTTTTGAAGCTGCTTAGAAATCATTTTCTAGACCATAGGTTGTTACTTTGTGACGGCACTGAGCTTAAAAAGGATACAATCGAAAATCTGTTACAGCAACAGAAAGGAGAATTGACGATTTTACCCAATATTAGTCAGATACACCTTAACGTAACTGGTCGATCTCGTCAAAATGTAAGGTTTGCTGCACAGTTGTTTTCTAATCGTACAGCAAAGGCGCTGAAGTATGTTGCAAATAAAGAGCGCGAAAGCAGCTTCATCGAACTGGTAAACGATGCATTTGATGTTTTAAACTCGAGACTTCCAAAAGACCAGAAAACGCCCCTCAGAAGTGGGTACGGCATGAATTTAAGGAGCCAAGAAAATACTTTAAAAAGGTTTTTGGAAGTAATAACTAACATGCGAGTAGCAAGTAAAAAAAGTTTACTACCTTTTCAGAAAGGTTTCGTTATATCTTTAAATTCATTGTTCGGCCTTTATGAACAAATGACAATGATTCATGGGGTGACGTACATTTTGACCGCTAGATTCAATCAAGATTGCCTAGAAAACTTTTTTTTTCACGAATTCAGAGATTAGGCGTCTTTTATAATAATCCCACTCTCTTTGAAGTGCGCAACAGAATTCGGCTCTTGCTTTTAACGGGTAGCACGGACGATATACCGTTATCTGGAAGTGCATCTGTGGCTGAGGATGGTAGCATTAATTCCACCGAAGTTATGGAATCAAATGATTTTGACGAGGATTTCATCCAGTTTGTTACCAACGAACTATGCATAGACATAGTTGAACATACATTAATACCAAGTTCTCCGAATAATGACACCGACGAAGCAGAATTGTTAAAAACAGAGGACTTGGCCCAGTCTGCAAGTGACAACGATGTTCCTCAAGATGCCTTAAAATATCTGGCCGGGTACATCGCATTCAAGTGCCGCTTCATTGATCAAAGTCTAGGTGTGAGAGGCGAAACATTGTGTCTTTCCGGGGAACATACTCATGACTGGATATCGATTATATCAAAGGGGGGGGGGGCTTACCCATCCGTCAGACGAGTGGTTACAAAACCTGATTCAGTTTGAGATAGTTTTTAGTTCTTTCCACGGACGTACAGTATCAAAACAAGTGAAAGTTATCTTATTTGGCCACCTTACTCAAATCTAAATTTCCAGAAGTGGACGAGAAAGTCATTTGTCTGTACGTCAGGACAAGAACATTCATCAGAATTCGCCATTTGAACAAACAGCTCAAACTCAAGTCACTTGAAAAGTAAAGAGTCGGCTCTAGGTAGCTTCGTCTTAAAAAATTTAAGTCACCTATGAAGATATGTATCAACTAAATAACCATTTTCATTTCATTGACAAAAGTATTTATCAATTACTTTTATGAAAGGTCTAGGTTGTTTTAGACCTGATGATGTCAGTGATGACGAAAAGCTTTGTCTAAACGATAAAAATTGTAGCAGTTAGCAATTTCATAAAAGTAATAGTAAGGATGGCTGCTAATTTAAACAATACGAAGAATAAAACATGCGAATTGCAAGCAGATAAATATAAAAATGTAAGGGAATTTTTTAAGTATTTAAGGTTGTTTTAGACCTGATGATGTCAGTGATGACGAAAAGCTTTGTCTAAACAATAAAAATTGTAGCAGTTAGCAATTTCATAAAAGTAATAGTAAGGATGGCTGCTAATTTAAACAATACAAAGAAAAAAAAAAAGAAAAAGTATGTTTACAACTAAATGTACTAGCTTCAGTGAAAATACGTTATAACACCGTATTGATTATGATACCGTATTGATTATAATTATAATAATTGGAAGCTTGTTTCAAATATATTATACTACATAGAAATGTTTATACACGCACTCATGCGCGCACGCGTGTGCGCGTTGTTAATATTTCGTGTAAACAGCAGAGAGATGCTAAGTAGGACATTGTCTCAGGTAAGATTGCATGGTAAATCAAGACTCGCGCGTATATCTTCCACCCGGTGACGTCAGAGCGAAGCAACCAATGGGAGCGTAATTGGTCGGAGTCGCCTACCTTATTATTCTAGTTACATTTTACATTGGCAGTATGCATCGAGCTCGAGTTTTTAGGTTAACCGGTGAAGCTTTCTGGTTGTTCACGTGTATGTTGTAAACGTTTATGGTAAAGTAAGTTCTGTTTGTTGTGATCTGTGGTTCTTATATGGTTACAAGTGTTTTGTTGAATCGCGAATTGGTCTTTTTTGAGTGGCTGTGGATTGTAAGTATAATTTTTCGACATGCACATTTAGTGTAGGTACTCAGGACACCTAAGGAATGGTAGACTTTCGTTTTAATATTATTTGTTTTTGATGTTTAGTAACATTGTGTTGTTCTGTTTTCAACTTTTGAAAAATATCAAATATTTTTGGTCATGCCTGGCTTTCATTTAGTTTTTAAATTTAATTGCAAATGAGTGTTGTAGAAAAAGTAAGTTTTTTTTTTTCCAAAAGACATGAGGAAAATAGAAACGAGTCTAAACACCACCAACAATGTAAAAGTAATAATAACAGTAATTTTGTTCCTGGTTTTAGAACCAGAAGTAACTGTGTATTGTGTTATTACGTATGTGGTGTTTTGTGATTAAATATTTATTCATTTTAAAAACTACACACTATTTTATGATCTTTTGGCTGAGAAATTTCTTTTTTGTCAGCGTTAAATCACTTAACCTAAACGTAACCTAAAAACTGAGTGTCGGGCAAAGTATTACACGTTTTATAATATTTTGTAATATTATTTATGTTTCTATAAAGTAACATAACACTAATTTGTTTCATACAATGTAAGCTTTTACGTATCAGTGACTATTTAATTTCAGTTTTGGATACAAATGTGATTCGTCTGTAATCGATTATTGTTAGGGTATTGTAAATTCTATTTTATCCTGTTGTCAATACAATTTCTTTTGTTTTTCTAATTAATGTAGAGACTTGTTCGTATTGACTTTTTTATATTATCTGGAATTTATAGTTTTTAACCATGCATATCCAAATTACTTTTGTTTAACGTTTTTCTTTATTTTTGGCATATTTACTTGTTTGGAAACACACCTTGTTTTTGTATTTTAATTAGAATTACACGCATGTTAAACCTTACACATTGGAAGATGCATAAGTACACCGACACATTGTGGTAGGTTAATGGTGAATTGGTTTGTCTTCAAATAATAATGTTCTTCATTTATTAAACACCTATTGTAAGTGCAACTGTTGGATTGGTTTGTAATGGTTGTATTAGCTTGTGCGTTATAGTTATCCATACATCAGAATTCTGATGACCATGTGCATACCTAGTGTTAGATATTTGATCTTTTTCTTTCCCTTAACTGAACAACAATCACATATTACTGTAGCCATGAAAATATAAACCGTAAGCTACAACTATGTTATGAGAAAGCTATGTGTATTTTTATTTCTAATGCAAGTACCTTTATTTATAATGATTTTATTATTTAGCCTATATTTTTATTTATACTTGTTGACTAAACACGCACGAGTGTGTGTATGTTACATATTTTGTGTGCCAAAGGTATATTTACGATAAACTTCATAATGACATGAAATAATTTATACAGTTTATCTAAAAACTCTACTTTTGTTTGCATATAAATAATGTATTAATTTTAAGTTATTTTTTACAGTAGGAAATGTTATTTATGATATGTTCGTTTATACTTTCTGTGTAGTTCAGATTATCATCGGACTGCAAAAAAGCTGTCTATCAAAAAGTTGATGTGTTGTTAATTTTTATTTTTGCTATGACATAATTTTTTTTTTTCATTACTTGGTTAAAATATTACACATTGTGTAGGTCTAGTTATTACGGTATATTCCCTCCTCCTGGAGTCATCAGTCTTTTGACTGGTTTGTATCCTCCCCGCATATACCCGTGGTGCGTGTGTTACGAAGTCTCTCACAGGTACATGGAACCTACAGTTTAACGTCAGATCCAAACGGCATAGTTGGGGAGGGCTTATAATAGGCATGATACCTTTCGCTGGTTTGCCTTCCGAGGCAGGATGGTGGTATCTAAATCAGATAACCCCAGCGGGAATCGAACTTACAGTATATTATAAAGGCTAGTAAATTTATAATGATAACATTTATGTGTAGTATGGTTAACACAGAGAAATTATAAAAATATTTAGATTAGGCCTACGTTTTCTAAACTTGTTGAGAGAGAACAATTTAATGTCACAGCATTAACTAAGTGTAGGTCTGTAAATGTAGTTCATGATGAAGGACCAACCCTACTGTATAACTGTACAACATATTCTATGAAATCATCAGCCAAAGTCAGGGCGGATCACAACAATTACGTATATTAAAGTATAACCAATAATAATTATTTAGCTGGAAGCAAGAGTACTAGCCTACATATTATAATAGCTGTTATTTGTATATACACATTCTGAAAGCATTAATTAAAGTTGAACAGATTACTAGTCTGTAGCTAATGAAACCCATAATGTTTGTTATTATATTCAACATTGTTATTCATATGATATTTCAAAGAGTGTGTGTGTGTGTGTGTGTGTGTGATCCCATATTAAACAAACAAATTAAACGCATTCATTGTTTATTTGAATTCAGTTATTTGTAAATATTATCCTTATGGATTTTAATACATTTTTTGTTTTACTTTTTTTGCGACTCCATTTTTTTAGGATTAGATTTTTGAAATTTGGAGAATTTTATTTTTTAGCTACACTATGTAGGCCTATCCTAATTTTTAATTATACCTTTTCTTGTGTTGCTCCTAGAATAATCTCCTGTAACCTTTTTTTGACAGTTTTATAAGTTTTAATCTCTGATATACAACCTGGCACATTCTAAAGAAAAAGGAAAAATGTTTTTGTTGTTCAAAAATTGTTTCTGAAAACAATTTTGAGGTAGTCTATTGAAAATTTAAAAACGTTTGTTATTCAACTATTTGTTAACTAGATAATCTGAAACTGTAAAAATCTAATGAGAATGGAATTATGAGTAGTGATAATAAATGCAATGGGTGTGGTGTGGTGGATCTTTTCAGTCACGTAATACCAGGTTCAGTGAGTCACCAGGTTGTTATCATCGAGTTCGTATAACCTGGTTGAGTTCAAGCATAAGTAAGTCTATTAAAGCCTTAATGGATTTATTCAAGTTTATGGAAGTAGTAAAAATTATACTGTTTAGAATTAGTTAACTGCGTAAATGATGTCTATTAGATTTACTTCTCAAACAACTATATATTATTACATGCCGGGATCGTACCCCTTTATTAAATTTATTTATTTAATTATATTTATTTAATCTCGATTTATTTGAATCTTGCTTTGATTTAATTAATTTTTATTGTTTAATTATTGTAATCTCTTTTAATTAATTTTGTTCACTTCGGAATCCTCTTGATGTTCCGTCGCAATTCCGTGGACCTAAATTGTCGTTGTACAGTAATAGTGTTGTTTAAAGTATATTATAACGTAATGACAACTTGCACGTACCTTTGGTGTAGAACTGGTAGCTTATGTCTGTCTGTACTGGTTGTTCAAATTGTCTTAGTATGTTATAAAACAACTGATTCGTCAAAACAGTAGATAGCACTGTTTACAAGTAAGTTAGCTAAGTTTGTGTTATTTGGGCGCCATATGGAATCTCGGTTGTAATTCCATAAAATAATTTATTAGATGAATAAATTAAATAATTTTAATTAATTTCGTTAAATTATTTCTTTGATTGTACTATTAAATTACTTTAATTAAATAATTTTCTTTTGTTTATAAATTTGAATGGTTGGCGCTTCACACGTCCAAGCCCCCAACTTAACTGTTTGAGTGGCTTGAATTTGCAACTCTTTTAAATAAGAAAAAATTACTAAAAATTGCTTCAATAATTTCGTACAACATTTGTTAATTAATATATTACTGTTTTATTGCTCACTAAGTGCTTATTTTATCTCTATACTTACAACTCAACAATGATTTATTGAATTACAATAGACCTGGCTTATTTCTCTCCTAACCCAGAAGGTTGGCAATGATGACTAATTAACTATTTATTCATTTACAAATTTCTTTTATCTCTAGAGTGAATCCTTTCGAGCTACAGAATAAAACTAATATGCCTCGAGTTACGATGCTTTACAAAGGTTTCTTTTAGTAGGTTAGACACCTTTCAAAATTCAGACATTAACAAAATGTTCGTCTGACCTCTACGAGTTTTGAGGTTAACTATGGTTAGCCTAAATCATTAATTCTTGTATTGGAATTGTATAATTCCTTTTGAAAAAAAGTGTGGACAATGATTAATTCTTATAGTATTAGTGTTTGGTGTTCAGTACGTAAGTGTATTATTTCTGAATTATATCTTGTACTAATGACATAATAATTGAACACTGTAATTATATTTGGCACTGTACTCCCTGATTGATAATCTCTTTGGATTATTATTTATTCACTATACGATCTCAATACACTGATCGTACACTTCACTTTTCCGCGAAGAACGATTAAAACTTCTTGTGGGTAAATATTTGGTTAGGAAACACTTCTGACCTCGTTCTTTTTGTTCCGCACTACTAGTTAAAGGATACTGCTTGTCGTGATCCACTTTACTATGTAGGTAACTTCTTCTCTGCGGTTGTTTAATAATACTTTAATTAAAATTCTGACGTGGAGCTCTTGTAGTATCTGCCGCGATAAAATTCAAAAAATGTGTGTCTTGTTCCTTCGTACTTCTGTATATATAGTCGCCTCCGATTCAGCTTGGTGGTGACAACAAATTTTCGTATCTAATTTTCTGATTGGTTCAAAATGACGTAATGATGCGGTCATTCTAAAAATAACTTTACATAATTGTTTTAAGCGTGGGTTAACGTTGTTGATAGTATTTCCTGTACCCTTCCAAAATTCACAAATTTTATCATATTTATGTTTGTTTCTCATTTATTCTAATTACATATTTTGATCTATTACTAGCATCGTATTGCTCGTTCCTTGCTGGTTATTTTGAGATGAATAGTGGCCAGTTTGGATACATTTTTCATTAATAAACTACATCTTAATGATAGCCTATCTTAAATATTGTTTTATTCCAAACGTCTTCTGCTACAATTTGCAGATTCTGTGTCTGTATTTTTTAACATTTCATAAACAATCTTTTTTACTACTTTGAACACAATTATATCATTGATATTAACATATTATTCTCTAAATGGGGGGGGGGGTGAAGATGATCGCCTGCACGTGGTGCCCCCTGCATAGTCTAAACGATCAACAAAGGTTCGCCTAAATCACGCTGACCAAAATGATACAAAAGAACCTTGCCAAAAACACCAGCGGCCCTTTTCAGGGCCTTGACACGGACCTAAGTATCCTGTATTGGAATGCCGGTGGCCTTAGCAACGATAAAGTTTTACTACATCTAGCATAGTACATGGTATTTGTTATTTCTATATAATGGTTCTATTTCTATCAGCCAATATGCTGTTATTTATTACCATGTTATTAAAGTAAGTGGTTAATTTGGTTATTCTGTATGACTCTACTCATCAATCTTTTTATCTGGCTTACTTGACAGCTTATTTGTGAAACTTTGCTTGTCCATTTGTCATAGCCAGTCAGTTTATTGAAGTTGTAGTGTCATGTAGTGGATTCATCACTGCTTCTTGGGATCCCTCATCTTCTTTTCTTCTTGGCTGGTCCATTCTCTTCACTGTTACATTCATTTTATTTACTCATTTACAATTCTAGTGGTATACTTTACCCTTCTGGTGTTCATTATGGTTATGGAACATTTTGTGATGTTACATATACTCCCCTCTCAAAAATGATAATTTGAGAAAACAAGTTTTGTGGTTTGATGAAATTATCACTTTATCTTGGTTTAATTATAAGATTACTGCTTTTTTCTTTACTGAATTTAATAGTCTGTTGATGAGTTGTTTTAGACTAAGTTCACTGCTAGTACTATCTTCAGCTTACAAGTATTGGTCAAGTTTTTATTCTCTTGGTCATTTAGTTATATTGTACATTTGTTCTTATTTTAACAATTTCCCTGTTTTGTGCAATGATACATTTTTTTCTTCACATTATACATATCTTGATTCATGTGAAAATTCTCCTTTGCTCTTCTATTTACCTCATAGTTGTTGATTTAATCCTTGAAATATCATAATTCCCTAACATTTATAGCAGGTTCGGAGTCAGAAGGGCTCTCTTTGGCATCCATTCTCCGCCGCTCAACTATACACTCACAGATCACTGGGACAATAAAAAGTTGCACGTAACAACAGTTGCACTATCACAACATATAAGACATAATATATTATTCATTTTTCAATATAAGACATTATTTTCATTAGAATACTCAAGGGATTAGAGGTTCCATTACATTATCACTGCTAATACTTTATCAGTTCATTTAACATCTTTCTCTTCACAGGTCATTATTAGTTATAACTTGACATATTTGTTATATTATTATCAGCTTTGCTGCTATTCATCAATACTAGGTTGCAAGTTGGTTTTGTGATTATTCAATGTTTTTAATTATACACTTATCTTCATCACTATATAATTATGCAGTTAATTCTTAAATTCTTCATCACTTTATGTCATAGTCTTCTATTCTTCTTTATTTTTACCATAATTCATTTTTAACATTGTTTATACACTAGTTTGTAACACTTCGGTTGTTTAGTTTCCTTGGATTACCTGGGGTTTTCACACTTTCACCATTCTATTGGGTTAATTATGGGTCAATTACATTTCGTTTAAGTCATTTTATTTATATCTGCATGGAGTATTGTATACTTTGATATTGTTAGATATTATGTAATACGGCATAATTGATAGTTCTCATAATTCATAATTAGTTTAATATCCCTTAATTAGGTTCACGTAATTCTGGATGGTTTTTATTTTCTTCTTATTTTGGTTGCTTCCCTCGGTTATCTTTAATATCTGTCCTATTTCTTCAGTGGTTAATGGTTCCTTGGTTTAACCATGGTTGATTATCCTTGTCGCTCTGTCTCCTCGGAGTATATTGGTGTCCAGATTGATCTCTGTACTGGTGAAGTATCTACTTATCATACGGCTTTTCCACTTGGTCGCTACTAAATCTTCCTTAACTTCACGCTCTTCTATCCTGGCTTGAATTACTTTCGTTGTTATTAATTCTTTTTTCACTCTTCGATATGGCACTTCTTCTGTTATCCATGGTCGGTGGTTCTCCTTCATTCTTCTATCGATTTCATCCACTCTTTGGCAGAATTTTTCCCTCGTATTATGTTGTCCTTTATGAACTCATCCATGGTTTTCTTTACGGGTTCCTCTATCTTGTCTCTTAGTCGTTGGAATTGTTCCCTCATGATCTTCATTAGTGTCCCGTGCTCTTCGGTGGGTTTTGGTTTTTTCCCTATGGTCGGTGGTTCTCCTTCATTCTTCTATCGATTTCATCCACTCTTTGGCAGAATTTTTCCCTCGTATTATGTTGTCCTTTATGAACTCATCCATGGTTTTCTTTACGGGTTCCTCTATCTTGTCTCTTAGTCGTTGGAATTGTTCCCTCATGATCTTCATTAGTGTCCCGTGCTCTTCGGTGGGTTTTGGTTTTTTTGCCTCTACCACTTCTTCCAGGGAGTCACTTGCTGTTCACTTAGCATTTCGAAATTGGTTTACTTCTCTTGGTTCAATGATTGGTACATTGTGCACTTCAACTAATCCTCCTGTGATCATCTCCCATTCTTCTCATGTGTTGAACGTTTTCTTGCGACGTAGTTCTTCTGTTTTCTTTATTTTACAAATTACTCGGTTTTTTACACCTCTAGCGTTGCTTTCCATGTGTTCATTCTGGTCATTGTTTTGGTCATGTTTATTTTCAAATAGCAATGCTTTGGGGTCTTCTTTATTCTCTGTCTGTTTACCATTACCTTCAGATGGCAGACTTACTTCTTCTTGGTTTTTGTCGTCGTCTACTATGATTGTTTCTATCGATGGTTTACTCTTATTTTCCATTCCCCCCTCCACTTCCTGTTATCTTCATTCAATGACTCTATATATTTATTTAATTTCTCATAACTTTTGTTTATTGTTTCTTCTGTTTTTTGATTTATTTCCTTTATCGCCCTCAAGATTTCCAGGAAGTTTGCGTCCCCTGTTTGTGTGAGTCTCTCGGTTTGGTTTATTTCTGGTTGGTTTTCTTGAGCATTATCTGTTGTAACTTCCATTTCAGTTGTTGGTGGTACTTCCTGTACCTCTATGTTCATCTTGGTATCGGCTCCTCGATTTTCTCTTGGTCGGGATGTCGATCTGGTACCATATGGTTTAGGCATGGTCGTTCTACTGTACTTGCCGGGCTAATTTAATATAGTTCAATTAAAATATACTATTTCTGTTTATTTTTTAAAGCCGCACTCGTTGGTCGCCACTCTGTAACCTAAACTATTTTACACCCTCCTTGGTGTGAGTAAATAGCCCCACGTTGGGCGCCACTCTGTAATCTACAGATCGTGTGTCCGTCTTGTCTACGTTAAGCCCCACGTTGGGCGCCACTCTGTAATCTACCCGGATTTTTACTGTTTATATAATTTAATAGGGCCTCTAATATTGCAGTAATTATTATTAGTAATTGATAAAGTCTGTGGTTAATATTAATGATTTGGTTTATTGATTTATCTAATTCAGTTCAACCTATTGTGAAATCCAATGTAGATAAATCGGTTTACTTACACTTGCCATCGTTTAATCAATGTTTATTTTATTATGAGTAAATGTTTACTTGTCGATCCGTCGATGAATGTAACTGATGCGTAGATCTCTTGAAGTTGATATCCTCATCTGTTAAAAGTGTCGTCTGTGTAAGTCAACGTATTGTCTAGACAAGGTTATTAATATAAATTACACTTCACGTACCTGTGTTGAAGTACTGGATGTTCAGATGTTCACAGTTAGTTAATAAACTGTCAAGTTCGTGGTTGACCAGTATATCATTACTGTAAAAGGTTTGACAACACTGTAAATATTACTTGGGCGCCATATGGGTCTCTTCCACAGAAATGTCCCATAAAAATAAAACGTCTGATTTAATAATTGTGAGTATTGACCTTTAATGATTCTATCAGTGATCGGTTATTTAAATTGAGATCAATTATTAAAGTTTACCTGGTTATTCACTGTTAAATGCACCTCAGTGTTTTGCAATACTGTTGCTGATTATTAATTAAAATAATTAATAACAAATGTTGATGCTGTATAATACTGATTTTTTATTAATCCCTATTAAATTAGGTTAACAATACATTCAAATTAATAATTTACGGATCACAAGTCGTCCGGTTTAATTACTGGCCTAGCTCAGTTTTGAGTACAATGAAAACTTTTATTTCTTATTAACAAATTATTTATCTTAATTAATTACCTCAAGGGTGGTTTCTTTTAAGATACAGAATAGAACGTTATTTTCTTTCAAAAAACACTAATATGATATCATAAGTTAGGTTAGACACCTTTAATAAATTTCAATTAGATAACGAAAAGTTCGTTTGTTCAAACTCAAACTGAGTTTAGTTATAAAAATGTTAATACATATAATCTTACTTCGGGATGTGTTAATCCCTCTAAATAAATTTGGTACAATGTTCTCTACAAATAGTCTTATTGTTTTGCGTCAGTACAAAGTGTGTTAGGTTCTACGGTTATCTGATGAAAATGTAAACAAATAAATTCTGTCACTGTACTACCTGTATTTTAATCATATTGATTAATTTATAAACACATTAACGATCGGATTATAATGATCGTTAAATCACTTCACTTAATTCGCACTTGGAACGAGAATAATTTGCTTCTTACTGAACAGATAGGTTATCGCCTTTTTAGGTTATGATTATATGTCTCGTTCGGATGCACGCACTACTTGTTTAAAGTCACTACTAACTCTCGATGCACACAGGTGAAATCATACGTCTTCTCAGTGATTAGTTTCCAAAATTTACATTAATTATTTCAATCTGGACTGTTGTTGCTGGTTATGTGATATTGACAAAATGCCTCGTCTCTTCATCGCGTCTCAGTTATATAGTACTGGCATCATCTCGCTTAGGGAATATTCTGTCTTACTAAACTCGTCCGTGATTGGCGCGAAATTATGTCATGATGACGTAAATTCTATTAATAGACATTACATATCTGTATTTTGTATCCACTGTCGTTGTTGTTAGTGTTGCATGAGGTTCTTCAATGTTCGCCAAATTTATGATGCTAACATTAATTACTTGACTATTACAATTCCATTTCGGATTCTATTACTATCAAATTATAGCTTATTTCCGTATCTTTAATTTGATGTGGCTTGAGGCCAGTTTAAACATAGTTTTCATTAACAATTCATTAATTTGCTGTCCTAAAACATTGTTTACTAGTGTCGTCTGCTAACAACGCAAATTCGACTATTTACCTTTCTTTAATATTTGATTAAATATGTTTGTTTTCTCTTTCGAACATTATAAAATGATTAAAATTAAATACATTATTATATCTAAATGCTGCCTACAGCTGTACAATATAAATTATTGGTCTAATTAAGTCGACACATTAACTTGAATTTTCCTAATTCATTATTTGTATTTTGATATGTCCTTCTCATTTCTTAAGTGTATAATACCGGCCAAGTGGTGGTACTTTACACCTTATTCGCTATAGTTATAATTCTATTATTTTATATTAATTAGGGGTTCTATTTCCCTATCACTTCATTGACATAAACTTGGTCATACAGGGTCTGGATATAATTCTATTACAATGTTTATTCCCTGACTACTATTATCCTTTATATACATATTATTCACTTAGGAAGTTACCTACATACATATAATGCTTCCTTTTATAATTACTCTTAATTTATTCTACCACATATTTGTTTTTTATTTTATCTTTTACAATTTTTAGACTACATCTAGCATAGTACATGGTATTTGTTATTTCTATATAATGGTTCTATTTCTGTCAGCCAATATGCTGTTATTTATTACCATGTTATTAAAGTCAGTAGTTAATTTGGTTATTCTGTATGACTCTACTCATCAATCTTTTTATCTGGCTTACTTGACAGCTTATTTATGAAACTTTGCTTGTCCATTTGTCATAGTCAGTCAGTTATTGAAGTTGTAGTGTCATGTAGTGGATTCATCACTGCTTCTTGGGATCCCTCATCTTCTTTTCTTCTTGGCTGGTCACTTCACTGTTACATTCATTTTATTTACTCATTTACAATTCTAGTGGTATACTTCACCCTTCTGGTGTTCATTATGGTTATGGAACATTTTGTGATGTTACAATTTATATGTTATTGTAGAAGCAGGCGCTGCGACTGAATTCTCTGAATTTTACAAAACTACCGGATACTGCAGCCATATTTTAACTCGATCACGACAAGTCGCCTCTGGGATAATTGTTGGAATTAAAAATAATCTCTGCTCTGAATTTGAGATAATCCATGAGATGCAAGACGATGACAAATTGGAAATAATTCTAGCCCATATATGGAAAAATAACAAACATTTCACAGTCATAGGATTATACAACCCTCCTGGCAATATTCCATCCCTCGATGCAATTGAATCAACGATCCAAGCAAATAGCATAATCATAGGTGATTTCAACAGCCAATCACCGAGATGGGGATATGACAGGTTAACACCCGCAGGAAGACGCATAGAACTTTTCATCGACAAAAATTTTCTTTACCAGAAAGACATGCCACCAACCTTCCTTTCGTTTGCTGGACAGACTTCCCGACCAGATCTCGCCCTTGCTCACCCTAACATTGCACAGAAGACAAAAATTCACTTGATGGATGACGCAGGAGGCTGTGGACACCGCTCCATTCTCATCAAATGTGCGACAGGAAAAGCCACATACATTAACAAACGTGCCCCCCGGTGGAACTTTAGAAAAGCTGACTGGAGCGATTACGGCAAAATAACAAATGATATTATACCACACGAAATAAATTGGAATTCACCTGAAACAGCTATAGAGTCCCTGAACGTTGCTATACTGAAATCTGCGCTATTATGTGTACCAAGGGGTCAAGTAAAGGGTTTTCGACCGTTCTGGAATAAAAGACTTTCATCCCTCAAGAAAACAAGAGACTCTCTGAGAAGGAAAGCAGAGAAATCTAAAGAACTATCTGACTGTATCCAACTCTGAAAATCCCAGGCCATACTACGTAAAGAAATTAAGCAATCTAAAAGATCGGCATTCAAAACCTTCCTATCAGAGCTAGATTTCCGGCGCGATGGAGGAAAAGCACACCGTTTTGTCTCAAGGCTAAATAATGACACTGAAGCCAGAGGACAACAACCTTTCAAAAACGGACTCAATCTTACCACAGATCCCAAAAAAATAGCTAACACCTTTTGCAAGTACTACACAAATATAAGCCAAACCCGAAAGA
The DNA here is from genome assembly GCA_034769895.1 of Magicicada septendecula. Lineage (NCBI taxonomy): Eukaryota > Metazoa > Arthropoda > Insecta > Hemiptera > Cicadidae > Magicicada > Magicicada septendecula. The sequence goes on from CM068375.1 coordinate 28,332,753, forward strand.
CAAGAAATGAACACAGAAACCTGAATAAAAACCTCTAATGCAATGCCTCAACAAAACCGAACAAAAAATTTGCCGACGCAATCTATCCAGAGCTCCTAAAAAATCTTGGTAACACAGTGAAACTAGCCTTGCTCAATCTCATTAATCTAACGTGGAAAACACGCGTCCCCCAGCAATAGAGGAAAGGGGAGATTATACCTATTACCAAGAAAGGAAAGCCAAGTGATACACCTGAGGGCTACCACCCCATCACATTAACAAGTGCTTGCTGCAAGGTTGCCAAAAGAATGGTCGTGCGGCGTCTGAACCAGTTCTTTGAAATGAATGGGGTTATTGATGAACGCCAAGCAGGTTTCCGAGTGCACTGATGCACCATGGACCAAGTCATCTACTTTGCACAAAGTGTTAAGGATGGGTACGACAAGAAAATGTCCTCCCTGGCAGTAATGGTTGACCTATAAAACGCGTACGACACTGTCTGGAGACCCATGTTACTTCACAAACTTGCTTTGAGTGGCGTCGCAGGTAACCTTTTTAACTGGATAGCGTCCTTCCTGAGTCAAAGACAAATTCGTGTCCGCTATAATAATTGCCTTTCAAAGTACCGAGTTCAACGCCAAGGGCTACCCCAAGGTGCCGTTATCAGCTGCAGCCTATTTAACTTTATGGTCAACGACATTCTGGTGGCTGTTCGGTGTGTGCCGGGAGTACAAGTGCTCCTGTATGCCGATGACCTTATCATCTGGGCAACTAGCAGCCATATCATGGGTCTTGAAGCAACTATTAATAGTGCACTTGTTAAACTAGAAGAGTGGGCCAAACTAAATGTCATGACGGTAAATACGACCAAGACGACATACCAACTTTTCTCTCTATACAAGGCGGCCTACGGTCAATCTGCGCTACTGTGGATCGGAACTCGAAGAAGTGAACATATCTAAATACCTGGGTGTTAATATAGACACCAGAATGACGTGGAAGCACCATATAGAACAGTCCGCGAACAGTGCGTCTAGGGGCTTCTGGCTACTTAAACGACTCACTGCGACTACATGGGGAGCAAATCAAGATGATCTGACAACTGCGTATAAGAGCTACATTCGGCCGCTATTGGAATATGGTGCAGAAGCAACTATTACTGCCTCCAATGCAGCATGCCAGAAACTCCACTTGGTCCAAAATGTGGCCCTTAGAATGATAACTGGTGCTCCGAAATCAACTCCTATACTTGCCATGGAGTCACAACTGCAAGTTGAACCTATCCAAGTAAGACAGGAAAAGCTGTGCCTCATATCCTGGGAGAGATGTAAAAGAGCCTACCAACAATGGTGGAATAACTATAAAACAGCGGCAGAAAGGCTGAAAACTCAGAAATGCCTGATTGCGATCTATGAACAACTCCAACGCAAATAGGACATTGAACCAAATGAGGCGGCACCATTTATACGTCACCGTGAATTCTTTAGCCAACTCCCAAATGCTAACCTGAAACTCGTCGCCCATAATAAGACAAAAACAGAGTCGAATGAAGCCGAGCTTCATCAAGCAGCCTTACACACTGTACAAAAACGTTTTCCCGCTGAGCAGTGGATACGAATCTACACAGACGGATCCTCTATACCATCTATAGGGGCAACAGGGGCTGGTTTCTACAGCTCTCTATTTGAAGGCCACCTCGCTGTAGGAGGCCGGCTAAGCAACTATGACGGAGAGGTAGTAGCCATAAAAGCAGCATCTATAGAGCTTGCCAAGATCTCACCACCTAACAAAGCCGTCTTCCTCATAGACTCAACTGCAGCGATTCAAAACGTGACCTCAAATGGTGATACAAACTGCTCCCTGACAATTAAGTGTAGGCGAGAACTGCAGAACCTTGTACAATTAGGCTGGCGGATTGAACTGCAATGGGTACCCAGCCATGTCAACATCATGGGAAATGAAAAAGCTGACATCCTCGCCAAAATGGGTGCAGCACTGCCTCAGACAGAGACCCCCAGCTCATATGCATCTGCGAAAGCAAGAATAAACTGCTCAATAAGCCTATGGCTAAAAGAAAAACAATTAAGTGCTTCTGTGGGAAAAAGATGGGCAACATCGGTTACGGACGGCCCCATCAACAGAACTCTACCCCGAGCAACTAGTGTTGGTCTTTTTAGAACTAAACCGGTCATGACTACCTGGCCTCCCACCTGCACCGCATCGGCGTGTTGTCATCTCCTGAATGTGTTCTCTGTGGATACGCTTCCATGAATGCGGATCACCTAATTACATGTCCAGCCTTGCTCTCAGACACGCAAGTCCAAGACGAAGATGATACGGCAAGGCTCTCACGTCTCTACTGGTCAGCGCGCCGCCTAATGGCCCAACAGCCAAGGGTGGGCATTGGCTAGTAAGTAAGTAAGTATTATTCTCTAAATTTGCTGTATCCAGCTGAACATTAATAATTCTTATAACATAATTGATTATTATCATTAAATGGCGTCGTTCTTTCATTATTAATTATTCAAAATTACCCTTACTTCCTATACTTATTTATTTGAAACTGTCTGGTGATATTACACCTGTTACATAATTGTTATTCCTATTTTCCTATACTCTGTATAGTATGGTCTCTTTACTATATATGATTATTATTTTCATAATCTCATTTGTTATCATTTACTTGTCTATTATTTTATGCTTCTTTTTATAATTACAATACTTCTTTCTATATGCACTCTACGTAGTTTGTTGTGAGTTATATTAATTGTCTGGTCTTTATTTATGCATTTATTACAGACATTTTACTATTTGTTTTGATTTTCTTATAAATCATGTGCTAGTTATTGCACAATATTATTGTTACTTGGCATATTGGCCCTAGTCATTATTTTGAACTTTTATTACCTTATTTATTATTCATTAAGTTACTTTAACTCATCTTAGGTCATTCCCTTATTTTATACAATTCATAATAAGGTTTTGTTCCCCTTACCTGATAATACATCTTTTTACAAAATTAACCATCTTATAACATTTTTAAATACATAAAGTTCTTTACATTGTTGATTACATTTGATATCATTGATAATTAGAACATATACAATTTGTTCTTTCATTAATTTTTCTTTCATCATTATTTATTATGCCTTAGCATACCTGTCTTTCAAGGTTGCTCTAACATTGTGATTATACTGTTAATCTTATTTGAATTGTTCATTTATCATAATTCATGTACAGTTTATTATTATCAACAATATATTTCCTTTTAATTACTCAGCTAATGTTTCAAATAATTAATGCTTAATGCCTTTACTTGGTGAAAATCCATTGTAAATTATATTAAAAAATAAAACACTAAAATAGTTTTAGTGATTTTCACTCGTCATTTATTAAAATAAATGACGAGTGAAAATCACTAAAACTATTTTATTGTTTTATTTTTTAATATAATTGTCAGCTAATGTGCTGTTTACTCTACTCTAATACATTTTGTAAATATCAGTTATTTCACTTTTTATTTTATTTATGGTGTTTGTTTTTGTTTATTTGTTTTATGCTCACTTAACTAATCTATTGGGGAACTAGTCTTTGTCAATGTCTCAGTCTATAAGTCAGTTTATTTTGTATTGTCATTGAATACTGTTCGTTGATTTACTACTTGTTATCATCACTTCTTGTTACTCAGCTAGTTGATTTTTATGGGACAGTTTGTACTGTTACACTATATGTATATAGTATTTAAAATTTATATTTATATTACCTCAAGATGTTAATTTTCCGTATTTGGAACATGTTTCGAGAGCTCCCGTGCTCTCATCCTCAGCCTTCGCGATCTTACGTCTGGTGAAGTATTTGTGTGTTGGCTGGATGCTAGTAAGATTTCTTGTTGGTCTCTGGTATTTTAAAGTTGTATTATTGTGTGAATGTGGTTAACGAAATTAATCAATTATACAGTAAGAAAAATAACATAACACTAGACATATACAAACTACACTTAGAGCTAACAAGTTTATTACATCCAATCACTTGGAATAATAAATACAATAACATAAGAAAATAAAATAAGATTTGAAAAAACAAAAAGACTATTACAATCAACAAAAACTCAACACATTAAAACAACAAAACGAAAATCAAGAACAAAAATAAACACACATTTTACCCTCAAACCATTAACCTTAGCAATACAGAATTTAACAAAAAAGAAACAGAATATTTAAACAGTATGTCAAAAACTAACCTAACTCAAAACGCAAACAAAAATCTAGAAAATTTAATAGTAGAAACAGAATTTGCCATTAACCTAATAAAAGACAATATACAAGAAGAAAAAAGAACAGAAGCAACACATATAATTAAAAAAATAATCATTAGTGAAATGAAAAACAAATATAAACAAAAGAAAGACAATAAAACAATAAAAGAATGTGTTCTGTAGAATAAAAGTTTATAAGTTCCACAAACATCCTTTATGGGCACATCGCTAATGAAACATCTTAATTTTTTTAACTTTCAACTCATTATTTTGGTGCCACGAATTTTTAAATTTTTACCTGCGGGTGCTAAATTGACAGACTTTTGAAACTTGATATTCAATATGTAGTTCATGGTTTGTCCACCACGTATTACTACCATCGTCTATACATTCTGCGTGCCTTTTTTTCATTTAGTTTGCAATAGTTGTGGAATCCATGAATATGGCAACACTTTCATAGTATAAACACACAGGCTCAAATGACAAACGCTATCCAAGCCTGATGCAGACTGTGCTAAGTGAGTCAAAGATTGTCCTTTTTTAACGATTCGCTTCGTTTCTCTCATATTCTCATGTTCACTTCTCAGTTCATTTCCTCACTTACCTCATTTTACTTTCTCTTACCTTCCCCACCTTTTGATTTTATTCTCTTCATAAACCGTTTGATATGTACTTTACAATAGTGCAAGTCTTGAATCAAAAGAGAAAACGTGGTAGAGGGAGAGGAGAGTGATTGGGGCAAAAATGTTAAAAATTTGATTCTTCACTACAGTTTAATTTTTGTGTGAAGAAAGTATAATGGGACAAAAAGGGGTATTTTATTATAATACAAATTTTATTCAACATTATTAAACATTTGTAGTCGACGCAGAAAGTCCACTACATAAAACGGTGTTGTTCAGACAAAGGGCGTTGGAATGCGATGTATGTTTGAGAACGCAATTGAATTCCAAGAACTGTAGTGCTGTGTGACGCACACAAATGCGCAAACATCAGCGGGGCGCACAAACGACGCTAAGACGCCTCGGCCAACATGGCTAATTTGTGAGATTTGTTTGCCATGTGCGAGTTAGTGGACGGAAGCATGACACAAGAACCTGCCTATTTGAGTGACGTGACGAAAGGCAGTGAAATTTTGTCAACACTTTGGGAGCACTCACAAACCATGTTCCCGGTGCCGCTACTAACAATTTGCCACATGAAGGCTGTGAACAGCGACGAGATTTGGTAGAAAAAAGGCAGTAACTTCCGCCCACACGTAAAGTCAGTCGACCTTCAGCCGCGGCGTCGGCTAGCTGCCCGCTAAGACTCAGGAGCCCCAAATAAATTCTTTCAATTGTAAAAGTTTATAGTGAAACAATAGTTCGGAGTAGCGTAAGTGGAGTGAAAGAAAAGAAGAATTGAACAGGTGGTGAACGGACAGAATATTCAGACATGTACATAGTGCGGAACGAGGTGAGGTAGGAAATGGAGAGTTAAGTAGGCGATGACCCAATTTTGTCAGAATTATTTCAAATGTAAAAGAGCGCTCGCTAAGTTAAGGGAACGTTTTAAATGTGTGTGAATGAAGTGTGTGTATGCAAATACTGGGCTGTCTTTATAAATTTATCTATATAAAATTTAGCATATCAATTACCATTTCGATACCATGTGATTGATTGTATTTCTATTTTGTATAATTTCAAAGAGAAAAGAAACAAGTAAGAGGAACAGTAAACATATTTATTTCATAATATAAAATATGTTAGTTTAGTTATTGCGCCATAATCATTTCCTAGTGTTCTGTGCTGAAAGATTCGTGTAACGTTCCCGGGAATTTTCTGAATTTGGGGTGTAGTGAGATTGCAAAATTGTCCCTTTTGTTTATTAAGGTAGAGTGTGAAGGTTTCGATGTATAGCCTAAAACATCGTGGCTACTCTGAACCTCTGATTGAAATTTATACAAGGTAAGTAAGCGAAGGAAAGATCGCAGGTAAGTTCCTGGCAGTATTTTATTTAATTTATTTTGATTAAGTTTTTCTCAACAATTGGCGACTTGCTGCCAGGATCCTGATATAATTTTATACGAGGTAGACCTATTTTAAAGCACAGAAAATAGGATTTGGTAACGGCGTATTTGTATGAAATTATCGTATACATTTACGTTAAAGGTTGTGTTTTGGTAGGGTTATTGTGTTTATGATTGTATTAGGTGTTTTGATTTTATGTGTGTAGTTATAGAATAATAGTGGTTTTTCTATATATAAAGGGTATGATAAATAAATTTTGAACATGGCCAAGGTACAAGAGAATATTGGTTTCGCGTGGGATGAATGGGAAAGCGAATTTAGACGGGTTGTAGACAGAATGACAGACGAGGAGTGGGGTAATTTGGATGAGAATTCAACACGGATGGAAGAACAAGAAGAGGGAATATTTGCTGAAATTAAAAAGCACAGTGATGATATTGGTAGTAAGATGACAAATGATAAAGGTAAGATAGTTGAAGTGATAGGAGCAGAGAATAAGACAGTGAATAGGCCTAATGAAAATGACGACAGTGTAGGGGTGGAAGAAAAAGAGTATACATTAAATGACATATTTAACCTTATTAATAAACGGTTTGACGAGATGGATAAACTAATTGAGAAAATGGGAGAGTGGTGAACAGATACAGGTGAATCAAAACAGGTAAGTGGTTGTGGTGGTAGTAATGTAACGAAAAGTAGTGAAGGAATAATTAACAAGGTGAGTAATAACGGTAGTTATAATAAAGAGTTAACAAGTAATAACAATGATGTTGAAAGTGGTAATGTAATTGAAAATGTGGTATCAGAGAGTGATGATAATAAGGTTAATTACAATTCTGAGAGTGAGAGAGTAATGGGTTGCAAAGGGGTAGAAATAAATGTTGATCGGTTAGTGAGAGAGTATGAAGAGAGTGTACAAGAAGAGGGAGGGCAGAGGGTAAAATTTTTTCATGGTGTTAAGGGGGATGAAGAAAGATCTTCACGAAGGTATTGGGTAGAAAAGTGTTCGACTACTAATTGTTTTTTGACTTTTGTTGTTGTTCCTGGAGAAATCAGGAAATGTTTTAATGTAGCAGTACCCTCTGTATGGAGTGAGAGAGAAAATGTGACATGGCGTTGGGGTGAGAGATATTTAGAGAAAGAGGTGTGTGTAGATGGTGAGATGCAAGTATTTAAGCTAGATAGAGGTTATAAAGAGTTGATAGAGAGATTAGGTTGGGAGAAAACAAACTATATAAAATACTTACCTTGTGAAATAGAGATAAATGAATATTTTGATGATACCTGTATAAATGATAATAACTTACCTGAGGTTTTAATGAATGTAGTAGGGAAATATAATGAGAAAATAAATTGCTTTATGTTGAACAAAAATACTTACGGAGACAGAATTGAAATCACAAATGGAGACAGGTTTTATGAATCAATAGGTAATAATGGTGTCAAATATTATGTTGATAATGGTAATTATAATAATAATAATAAATGGTATGTCGATAAAAATGATTTATGTTTTAAATATGTTAGATACCTATACGATGATGGAGGTTGAATTAAAAATCAGGGTATGGACATTTTTAAATATATTAATTTATGGTTCTGACATAGCTAGATTATGAAATGAAGTGTGGTAAATAGAAAAATAATGACAAAGATTTGTAAATAAATTTTAGTGAAATTAATTGTGTTTGTATTGTAAAATGTTTTATGTAAACAATATGTGTATGTAATAGAAAGTGTTTTAGTAATAATAATAATATTTTAGCAGAATAAATAAATAATGAGTTGGTAATAAAGGAATTGTAATTGTTGTAATTGGAGTAAAGTAATTAAAAATATTGTGTTTTAATAATTGATGGAATTAAAATAATTTGAGATGTTTAAATATTTTGATTGATTTACAATGTTATATAATTGAATTGTGATGATGAATTTAAATTATTTTATGAGATCTAAATTTGACAATAATTAATAAATGAATAAATAAATGTTAAATTGTGTTTAGTTTGTGGAATAACATGGTTGTTAAAATGTTTCAGAAGGTACATGGAGTTATGGGTGTTTCGTGTTGATATTTTGTGTTTATGACAGTATGTGAGTGATGTACTGTAAGTATGAATTTTATGATGCAATTTAAATAAAGTAAAATGCTCAATGTCTAAATAGCAAACTTTAAATGACATGTTGTGTAAAAGGAAGGTTGATAACAAAGAAAATTTTGGAAAAGTTAGTGGTATAGCAAATGATAAATAATTGATAATTAATTAATAGAAGTTCAATTGAAAGTAAAATATAATGATTATAATTTTATATGCAAATGTAAGGTGTGTAATTTCTGATCAACCTTAAACGTGAATTGTTTGTTTTAATGGAATAATCGCAATGTTAATTATGAGTGTATTGTATGTATTATGTTAAGAATGAAAAATCAATTAATAATATACCCAAACATATAAGAGTTGACCTTCCGTGAATTGTAGTAACGGTGTCAGTGTGAGCCTTATATGTCTTTCGGTAGTTCCCCACATTTCGGGCGGTCACGGTTTCACCAGGCCCTGGCCGTGGATTTATATAAGTAGTTACAAAATTGGTGAATTTTGAAATTGAAGTGGGGGGTAAAACAGGGGAAACTACATAACTATGGAACAGCGGCTATCATCGAAGGTGTCGATAGTGCCGTGATTAAGGGTGTGTGAATCATTTTAGTAGGATTACTGGTGTCCTTGGACATCAGTAATACCGAATTTTTATATAACGCTGAACCAAGAACCAAGTAACTTCAGTTCTTGGGAATGCAAATGGGCATTCAGAAAACAATAGTGTGTGTGGAAAAGGAGCTGGCAGTTACAAGCCAGGGGCACAGCTAACGCATCTGTGAACAAGGTAAATACCTAGACCGACCGGCAGGTGGTTTACCTAATTGTAACTGGGTAAAGGGGGGATTTTAAGTAATGATGAAGTGGGAGTGTAGCTGTAAATTCAGCGAGAGGGTGACGACCTCTGTAAACAGCGGGCGGTCAGCTTATAATACGACTCTATAAAGAGAGTTGGGTGTTGACAATCCATATAGCTGTTCAGTAACTGTTGCTATGACTATGTCTCAATGAGTAGTGATGTATGTCCCTATGAGAGCAAAATGATTTTAAGTGTCAGATTTAAGAGTAATGAATTCAAATAACATTGTAGTAGGATAACTATGTAATTTTGTATATTTGTATTAATTGTATGTAGTATGTTAAGGGTAAGAATTTATAAACATATGCACTTTATATAATTGTTGTTTACATATTTATAGTAAGGTCATTCACCTTGCCAAGAAAATCAGCTGATTGCTGGAATTATAAATGTAATATGTCATTTATAAATGATTTTGCAAATTTTCAATGTAATTAAATGTTTGAATATAATTAATGATTGAATAATAGATTTTCAATGTGTTTGATAGATTGTGAATTAAATGGTAAACTGAGTTGAGCTAGTTTTGAACTTTCAATGCTTAATGTAAGGTAAAAGGTGGTAAATGTGAGAATTTGGGTGATTATTATTTCAATAGGACATTTAAATCAGTCCAAGTTAAGTTTAAAGGGGTGTTAGAGAGAATAATATTGTCGTGAATAAACGTAATGTAGAATTTGAGAGGTAATAGTGACACAGTAGCTATGGGGAAAATATGTAGAGTAATGAGTGATATATTGAGGTCATAAATAAATAGAGATATTTTGTTATATGAAAATGAGGTAATGGGAGAGTAATTAGTTGATGGGTAATTTTGTAAGGGGGGTGTGGTGTGATGAGGAGTCCTCAACGAAAAGCGTTGTGGCGGGAGGGGAACCGATAGGTGCCGGAAAGGGTTACCTAGGGAGGGTCCAGGAACCAAATAAGGGAATGAGCATTGGGAAGGGAACACACATCCTGAGTACAAAGGGGTAGAGAGTATTTTTATTATAAGGGTAGTGTACAGTAGTGCGGTAATTTTTACATTATAGGTTGGCTAATCTGCGCTTTAATTTGCACTTTAATCTGATCAATTCATGTCCGTGCTTCCGCACAGTTCGTCATAGACGCTCGCAAGCGGCGGTCGGCTCGCGCCCGCAGCCTTACTGTCACATTTTTCCTCTTGTCACGACAATTAATGTAGGCCTTAGGCCAACCTTCATATATGGCCCTTTAGGCCTGTTCATCAAATTAATTTAAATGTAATACGAATTGTATTCACGATGTGCTTATTAGCCAATCTCTTAGTCAAATGAACCTAACAACTTCTGGTGTAGTGATCAATTAAATAAATGTATTAATTACAGTCCACTCGCTTCATCATTTCTGCATCCTGGCGAATCAACCTACAGTAAATAGAACACTTCACACTTAACACTTTTGATCCACACAAGGCGGATCATTCTTCTACTTAACATTTTTTGGTCCACGCGGACCGGATACTTAACCATTTTTTGGTCACTACGGACCTGGATTTCCGGATACATTATTCACATTTATTATTTTTCTGCCCCTATTTCTGGCCATCACGGGCGACTCAGCATATCCGCTGATACGACCGTGGCGTGATTCGATCAGCATTTCGCTCGTCGCCTTTGAGCCTCCTGACGACATCATTGCAAGAGCCTGCTAGCTTCAATACGTCAGTCAAAGCAGTCACCGAGCTGTGTGTTTGCCATCTTCTCCACGGCGTCGACGCTTCAGGACATCGCCTACAAGGTATCACCTCACTAACATCATATCAAGGTGCGTACAATGGCTGCAGAAGGCCTCAAAGTGTTAGTCAGAAAGAGAGGCGGCTTAAAGTCCGCAATAGTGCGCATACAATCAGCTGTCAGTAACTTTGATACAAATTCTAATACAAAACACTTTTTAACTGTAAGACTTGAAAGTTTGAAAAGCTTGGCATCGAAGTACGACGAGGTACAATCTGAAATCGAACTTATTTGTAAAGACATAAACGCTGCTCAAGAAGACCGAGTTGAGGTCGAAGAAATGCTATATTCTACGGAAGCAAATATTTTACAATTGATTGATACCTTTAATGTTCAGACTGTACCTCCCGTATTATCGGCCCATATGCAATTAAAACCGATAAGTTTGCCCTGCTTCACAGGCAATATCTTGGAATGGCAGCATTTTCATTCAATTTTTACGGACTTGGTGCATGCAAGTTCCTATTTAACGCCAGTGCAGAAACTACATTATTTACATTCTTCTCTAAAAAATGAACCGTTAGACTTAATTAAATCACTACCTATTTGTAATGAAAATTACTCAGCGTTGAGTTTGCTGTCCTCAAGGTATGACAACAAGTTCATACTAGGAAAATACTACATTCAAAATTTACTTCAAGTCAAGTTGACAATTAAAGACTCTGTCCAAAGTTTGGCAGAATTCACAAATACGATAACGTCTTCCGTTAATTCACTGGCGGCAATGCAACTGTCAGTGAATTCATTTGAACTTATTACTATACAATTATTATCAACTAAACTTGACCCTACTACTTTTAAATTATGGAAGGAATCTATAGACCCTGATAATCTTCCTAACTTTCAAGATTGTACTCATTTTTTAAACGCACGTAGACAGCTGTTAGAAAATACACTGCCTATCGATGCCGGACAGCAACTCAACAAGCCGAGGTTAAGACTCAACAATAAATCTGATAAATATAAATCACGAAACGCTGCTGGCAGTACTACATTTAAGAGTTATCACTCAGCGTCAAGCAATTATTCATGTTTGTGTTGTAAATCTAATCATCTGCTTTGCATATGTGATAAATTTCGTGCACTAAGCACCGCTGAGTGGGGACAATTTGTATCAAATCACAAAAGTTGTACCAATTGTCTTAGATCAGATCATTTTGTATCTAATTGTAAGAATAAGCAGGCATGTAAGATCTGTTCAAAACGACACCATACATTGTTGCACGCGAACAATGTGCCGAACTCAATCTCTGCCAGTAGTAGTAACTATTGTTCATTTAAATTACAATCCACGAATAATATTCTTTTATCAACAGCAATTGTATTTGTCATTGACCAGGCTGGCAACAGACAAAAGGCAAGAGTTCTTTTGGACGCAGGTTCACAAATAAATTTTTGTACCAAATCATTTGCAAAGAAATTACGGCTTAATTTGACTAAATCCAACATACCAATTACGGGTATAAATAATACAGTGTGTCATGCCACTAATCTCGCGTCTATATTCATTATTTCTCGTTATCAGAGATTTAGCTTTGAGGCAAAATGTGCTATCTTATCTGCATTAACCCACAATCTGCCAGCACAATCGTTTGACATAAATCAATTCAACATTCCAGACAACATTTTTCTTGCTGACCCAAATTTCAACATATCATCCGAAATCGACATAAATCGATAATCGTTGTTTTCTTGTACAAACAGTTTATGCAGCAACTTTGGCTTTGCAATCTTGGGTGGGATGAACCGATCTCCAAGCAGTCACGTTTGGATTGGCATTCATTGTGCTACAAATTGTGTCTGATTACCAAAATTGTTGTCCCACGTTCTATTCGTTGCAAGTTTGAGGCAAGTACAGTTGAATTACATGGTTTTTCGGATGCCTCTGAAAAGGGGTTTGGGTGCTGTATCTATATTAGAGTCATTTATCAAGATTCATCGGCCTCTTGTCATCTCCTGTGTTCTAAATCTCGCGTGGCTCCCCTACGACAGGTGTCATTACCTCGCATCGAACTCTGCGCTTGCTTGTTGTTATCGCAACTCGTATCTAAGGTCGTTCCTGCGCTTTATTCGTTTATTAATAGTGTTCATTTATATTCTGACTCTATGGTGTCTCTTTACTGGATTCATGCCCAGTCCACGAGGTGGAAAACCTACGTTGCTAATCGTGTTGCTGAAATTCAACGTCTTACGCAAGCCTATACATGGCATCACATCAATTCTAGACACAATCCTGCTGATATTATCTCTAAGGGGGTGTCTCCCTGACATTTTGCGCGATTGTTCGCTCTGGTGGCACGGTCCCACTTGTTTGTCTCAATCTTCCGAGTCCAATCCTTTTCCACTCTTTTTACCTTCTAATCCGTCGTCTTCTGAAGTCACTGCGGAAGAGAAAAACCCATAACCTTTCTCTAATGTCTACCCTGGCTATCGACCTTTCTAAAGACTTCTTTGTTCCATCGTCTGACACGCGTATACGCTTACTGTTTTCGGTTCATCAAAAATATTAGACTCTCCAGTGCTGACAAAATAACGGGCGATCTTACCCCTGTCGAAATTCATCATGCTCTTAATTTCTTCATAAAACAATCTCAGTCGATCCACTTTGCAGCTGAAATTAATTGTCTTCGTAATGGGTCTTCTGTCTCTATTAGGAGTAAGTTGGCTTCTCTCGACCTGTTTCTTGATGATTCTGGAGTAATACGCGTAGGCGGGCGATTACAGCAGTCGCAATTACCTTACAACACTAAACATCCTATTGTCTTACATCCATCGGCTCATATTACTCGCCTTATCATTGAACGTGAACACATTCACCTACTTCACGCTGGTGCTCAACTTGTGCATCACTCACTTCGTCAACGTTGGTGGATTGTTAATGCCAGGTTAGTCATTCGCTCCATCATTCGCAAATGTGTCAAGTGTCTCAGGTTTAGTGCCAAACAGCAGGTTCAGAGGCTTGGTATTTTACCGTCTCCTAGAGTCACTCCATCACGGCCGTTTCTATTCTGCGCGGTTGATTATGGTGGTCCCTTCATGATTCGTCATGTCGGGCAGAAATCCAGAACTCTCTCTAAGGCATACGTGTCTTTGTTCATTTGCTTAGCAACCAGGGCCATTCACTTGGAATTGGTTTCCGACCTTACAGCCAGTGCGTTTATAGCTGCCTTACGTCGTTTTATGTCCCGCAGGGGCATACCCAGTCAGTTATACTCTGATAATGGCACAAACTTTAGGAAGGCCCGTAATATTTTATATGACCTCTACAACCTTTGGCATGATAAGGATGCCATCTCATCACTCAAATCATTCACGTCCTCTCAGGATATCTCATGGTCATTTATTCCGCCCTCGTCACCTCATTTTGGTGGCCTTAGGGAGAGCGGCATAAAGAGTTTGAAGTTTCATTTGCGCCGCGTGATAGGCAAGTCTATACTCACCTTCGAGGAGTTTGCGACAGTTTTGTCTCAGATAGAGGCATGTCTAAACTCTCGCCCTTTATTTGCCATCTCTTCGGATGTAAATGATCTGGTGCCACTTACACCTGGCCATTTTTTGATTTGCGCACCATTAACGGCGATACCGGACCCAGACCTATCTCATATTCCTATCTCTCGTCTTGGACGTTGGCAGCTTCTCCAGAAGTTCGTCCAAGTCATTTGGAAGGCGTGGTCTCGCGACTATTTACACCAGTTACAACAGCGTCACAAATGGAAATTCGCTAAGGATAATGTTTCCATTGGAGACCTAGTTTTACTTATTGAGGATAACCTACCTCCATTAGCCTGGAAATTTGGTGTAATTACCGCCACATTTCCCGGCCCAGATAACTTAATTAGAGTCGTAGACATTCGCACGCCTACTGGTGTTTTGTGGTGACCAGTACATAAGTTATGTCTGTTGCCAGCGCGGGACGAGATTTGACACAAGATTATTATGATCATTTAGCACAATGCTATTTTACTCAGCCATTGGCTTATTACTTTATTATATGACCACTTGGTCAACTTAATTGTGATATATATTATCACAACATTTTCATGACAATTTGCGCCATTGCGTGTTTCTATACTCATCATTGTTGCATGGTGGTATATTTGCTATTTTGTATTTATATGTTAATATTTTGTGTGGCATACTATGTCCTACACATTTACATTTTGATGTATTGGGTATGTGTCATGTTTTCGGTGGTATTGTTTTATAAAAATTTGTTACATAATATTCGCATGGTTTGCAGTTATACAACCATGCATTTCTTGCACAGTTGTTAATATGTGTGATTTATTGTTCTATGAATGTCTTTCTCAATTGTTCAACTCATGTATTACATTTGTAACCACAGTGTCATATTTGTTACTTATGCCATTGCGCTTATTCATATTTGTAATTAACTAAATTGGTGTTTATTATATTTATTATATAACTTGCATTTATGTAAAACATATTGTTTTTTGCGTCTACTGTATGTAACCATGCCACGCCTAGATTTATTTTATATTGTATTTTTATATGGTATTTTGTATTTTGTGATTATGCGTTGCACAATTATTATTCCTGCTTAAATTATGACATACATGTCATCACATATGTGCTTGCAATCAGTCAGCTATCTATAGCTTGTTCTCACACAACAACATATTGTAAATTCCTGAAACTTCAGGTATAGCATGACTCGTTCAAATTTATGACGCCGTGCTAGATTTACGTCTAAACATGTATAATTTGTGACAATTTTTGTTCATTGTAAGCAATACTCTGTACAGGTCTACTGGCCTCAACTATTTCACGGTAACCATCTATGACTTGCATAGGGTTACAATTTATCGGGCCATCATGTGATGCGCTTCCGATCATACATTATTAAAAATTGTCAAATTATGTATTTTTCATGTTTTATAACATTCAATATTGTATACATACAATATATGTGGGCAATACATTGCCGACGCTTACATTTTTATTCATGCATGAAATTCAGTTTGTTCGCCTACCAAAACCTTGGCCTACCAAACGCTTATCTTTAAAGCTTATCTTTATTCATGCTTATCGCTAAACCATTAATGTACAGCTGTTATCTAAGATTACAACTCAAGGTTCAATGCAGCCTATGAGATTGACTTTTATTAATAAAAACTCTGTATGTTATATAATGAGTTACCAAAATGTATACTAAGTTACTAAAATGTAGTAAAAAATCTACTGATTTTTTTTGACGGGCAGTTTATGTACAGTAGCGCAGTAATTTTTACATTATAGGTTGGCTAATCTGCGCTTTAATTTGCACTTTAATCTGATCAATTCATGTCCGTGCTTCCGCACAGTTCGTCATAGATGCTCGCAAGCGGCGGTCGGCTCGCGCCCGCAGCCTTACTGTCACATTTTTCCTCTTGTCGTGACAATTAATGTAGGCCTTAGGCCAACACTTCATATATGGCCCTTTAGGCCCGTTCATCAAATTAATTTAAATGTAATACAAATTGTATTCATGATGTGCTTATTAGCCAATCTCTTGGTCAAATGAAACCTAACAACTTCTGGTGTAGTGAACAATTAAATAAATGTATTAATTACAGTCCACTCGCTTCATCATTTCTGCATCCTGGCGAATCAACCTACAGTAAATAGAACACTTCACACTTAACACTTTTGATCCACACAAGGCGGATCATTCTTCTACTTAACAGTTTTTGGTCCATGCGGACCGAATACTTAACCAGGTAGAATGATGCGAAATGAGTTAAAGTAGTAAGTTAGAGGTAAAGAATGGTTGGTAGATGTTTTGATTGGTATAGATGGGTGTCATACTAGATAAAGAATTTGTAAGAGAGTATTAGAGTAAAAAAGGGGGTAAGATGATATATAAATGCCTAGTTAATAAATCAAATTGTTATGAATAATGGAGAGTCACCCAAACTAATTGAAAATGAAAATATTAAAAAAAGAAAGTCATAGTCAAAATGTAATAAGAATTGAAACAAGTGACAGATTTTAATAGAATTGGAGAATAATATGAAGCTATAAAATGTGTAATTTTTGGTCAATGTAAATGTAAATTTTAATGTTTATTGTAAGATAATAATAACCATGTTAATTTTGAATGTCTTATTTTATTATGGTGTACTATGTTTGAAGGTAAAGGATTTTAAACATGTTTCCTGTATTTTATGATGTAGCTCTAGGTAACATATGTATGTCAAGGTCATTGACTTGACCCAGAAAGATCAGCTGATGGTTGATGTTATAGACAAGACCAGTTTCTAGCAATTGATTGATGCAATTTGGTCGCTTAATTGAATTAAATGATTTTGATTTTTTCTGAGATTGGTAAAAATGATATTTTGATAAATTTAATTTTTTGGAAAAAAAAAATTTTTATTTTTATGCCTGCCATATAGAGGATGTTTGAGTTTCAAGTATATTATTGTTTATGTATGTTATAGTGTTTATTGAATTATATTGTTTAGAATATATGTATAAAAAAATGTTAAGAGTAAGTGAATTCATGTTTTAATAAGGTGTTCAATTCGTTTTTTCTTTAGGATTGTTATTAGTAGTGAAGAAAAGTGATGGAGTTGTAACGTTTGGCCACGTTACAAATCCAGGGAACCCATCATAATTGACACTAGCCAATTAGACGGGCTGCCTACGTTGTAACGAACTGAAATTAAACTCAACACAATTAACAATAATAAATAAGCTAATTATTAGGACACAAGGGAAAGTATTTCACTGATTTATGCACTCACTTCAATGTGTAATAAGATGACTTCTCTTTATTAACAAATGATATGAAAGGATCCCATAACATAATTATTTATACTAAAATATACAAAAGGGTTTTCTGGAAAACTAGGGATCATATTGATCATGTACTTTTACCTCGGATCCGAGTTTACTTTAAATATTGTAAAGACGTCTGAGTAATACTATGCTCATCTAGGAGCTTGCAATTTTACATTTACCATTTGAAGAATGGTATTATTTACTAAAGAGATTATAATTAACATTTACATATTAACGTTACAACGTATGATTTTCAATATTACAGTATACATCTATTTGGTTTCATTTATTGTTTAAAGAAAATTATAGTCTTTGAAAAGTCTCTTTCATCTATAAGTTATGTCTCAAATGTAATTAACTCTCGATAGTCAAGCTATCGAGTCACCTTTACAATAAGTTGTGCTGTCCTTGTCCTGGGGTGTCACACTTGGGAATTCTGGTAGTCGGCGTCGTCATATGGGTCGTGTCTTCGGCGAATACTTTATAGCTGATTCACTGAGGAGATTGAAGTAATGCTGGTTAAAGTTGGGGTAGATCCACGTAGGTCCTGGACAGCGTCGTAGCGGTCATAGACGTCCATATGTACAGTTTATGCAGGCCACATATTCACATGTAGAGTTGTACTGGAGTTTACTTCTTGAGTAGAGACGTTATCTTGCTTATGTGTTGTTCATTTTTCTTAACTTATTACATTTCTTAACAAAACCTTACTACATTTTATATATTAAAACTTGCTCCCCACGTTTTGTTGTGGAAGCTAACAGTTACATTTAATTTTAATCAACACATTTCTGAAGAGCTCTCGCTCGTAGGTGTGCACTGTCTGACGGCTGCATAGTAACTCTTAACTCGATTCGACTGGCACATTACAACGAAACGGAGCGAGTACTCCGCGATAATATAGTTCCTATTTTTATTTAAATTGACATTATTATAACAAGAAGAAACAAATTAATTATACTTATTTAATTTACAGGAATTATTTTAACTACTACTCGTGCCTTCAAATTACTAATTACAAACATTACGATTTTTATACATTTCTAAGTTACAGACGGTTCGCTAAGCATGTTGAGCCCGGAATTAAACAGGTCAACGCATGATGACTTACAAAAGGGTTAACTGTGATATTAATAACTTTTTACAATTCGATTTTTTTTTTTATTAATTGTTTAGTTAGATTTTTCCATTTACCTCTCATACTTATTCTGAGTTAGTACAGGGGCATTAGGTTTAATAGTGCGATTTAAAAATACTTAATTGCTTTTTAATTTTTTTTTATTAAAAATTTTACTATCAATTAAATAGTCACAGAGTTGATAGATTCATGTAAAAGATTTTTTGATTTTTTGATTTTGAGAAAGTAATGGAGATATAACAATTTGGTTTTAAACGTAAATGAGTTTTTGAATTTAAAGATAAATATTTTCTGAATTTTAAATAAGGAATTTGTTAGGATGTATTAATGAATATGTGTACGCGCCCTGTACTTGCTAAAGGGAGCCCAGTGTGCATGCCAAGGGGGAATATATCGGTTGAGGATTTGGCATGGTATAAGGCCAAGGGTTTGAATTTTGGGGGGTGGCATGTTAGAAGGTTAGGTGCATTATGGTGCGTAGCTGTTCGATATTATGGTGTTGGGATCTCGAGTAGAGAAGTCCAGTAATCTCGTTCAGGTGCAGCCATAGTCGCCAAGCTAGGGGGGTAGTTTACCCATGATGCGTTAAGAATTAATGGGGGGTTGTTGGCGCCATATCCTCACCGATCCTCTTAGGGGTTTAGCAATGAAAGTTCTTCTGTCTCGACAAAAGATCTCTCATTGGGGGGATATTGTAATGGGACAAAAAGGGGTATTTTATTATAATACAAATTTTATTCAACATTATTAAACATTTGTAATCAATGCAGAAAGTCCACTACATAAAACGGTGTTGTTCAGACAAAGGGCGTTGGAATGCAATGTATGTTTGAGAACGCAATTGAATTCCAAGAACTGTAGTGCTGTGTGACGCACACAAACTCGCGAACATCAGCTGGGCGCACAAACGACGCTAAGACGGCTTGGCCAACATGGCTAATTTGTGAGATTTGTTTGCCATGTGCGAGTTAGCGGACGGAAGCATGACACAAGAACCCGCCCATTTGAGTAACGTGATGAAAGGCAGTGAAATTTCGTCAACGCTTTGGGAGCACTCACAAACCATGTTCCCGGTGCCACTACTAACAATTTGCCACATGAAGGCTGTGAACAGTGACGAGATTTGGTAGAAAAAAGGCAGTAACTTCCGCCCACACGTAAAGTCAGTCGACCTTCAGCCGCGGCGTCGGCTAGCCGCCCGCTAAGACTCAGGAGCCCCAAATAAATTCTTTCAATTTTAAAAGTTTATAGTGAAACAATAGTTCGGAGTGGCGTAAGTGGAGTGAAAGAAAAGAAGAATTGAACAGGTGGTGAACGGACAGAATATTCAGACATGTACGTAGTGCGGAATGAGGTGAGGTAGGAAACGGAGAGTTAAGTAGGCGACGACCCAATTTTGTCAGAATTATTTCAAATGTAAAAGAGTGCTCGCTAAGTTAAGGGAACATTTTAAATGTGTGTTTATGAAGTGTGTGTATGCAAATACTGGGCTGTCTTTATAAATTTATCTATATAAAATTTAGCATATCAATTACCATTTCAATACCATATGATTGATTGTGTTTCTATTTTGTATAATTTTCAAAGAGAAAAGAAACAAGTAAGAGGAACAGTAAACATATTTATTTCATAATATAAAATGTGTTAGTTTAGTTATTGCGCCATAACCATTTCCTAGTGTTTGTGCTGAAAGATTCATCTAACGTTCCCGGGAGTTTTCTGAATTTGGGGTGTAGTCAGATTGCAAATTTGTCCCTTTTGTTTATTAAGGTAGAGTGTGAAGGTTTCGATGTAGAGCCTAAAACATCGTGGCGACTCTGAACTTCTGATTGAAATTTATACAAGGTAAGTAAGCAAAGAAAAGATCGCAGGTAAGTTCCTGGCAGTATTTTTATTGTATTTATTTCGACTAAGTTTTTTTATCAACAAAAGAGAAAGTGTGTGTGTGTGTGTGTGTGTGTGTTGTGGGAAAGAGATAGAGATAGTTAGAGAGAGATTGAGAGAGAGAGAGAGAATAACATTTATATTAAAAAGTTATATCTTTCTGTCGAAGGGTTAGAGAGAGGTAAAACAAAAGGACACATGGTGTGGGAAAGAGTGAGTGAGAGTGGTTAATGACAGGGTAAAAATATTAAAAATATGATTGTCATTTGCAATTTAATTTCTATTAGAGAGAGAGAGAGAGAGAGAGAAAGAAGAAGGAAGGCAGAGAGAGATAGAGTTAAAAGAACGCGTAGTACGTTCATTAGCATTACTACCGAGATGCCTGAGGAGTGTTCACTACGTGCTTGCGCGAGCTAATGTCATAATTTATTCCGACAGATGTATGAAACTCTGTTTACACTAGACAGTAAGTTTGGGCACGTAGTCCTGTCGCAACTTTTCCTGCCGAGCACTCTTCAGAAAGGTGTCAGCAATGGCATGATGTTTATTAAAACAGTAAAATAAAAATTAATAACTATTGTATGTATTTTTTATTTCCCAGTTAAATGATTGTCGAATTAGATAAACTAAAGTATTGATTTAATAAAATACAGTATGGTTTTGAGTAAAAAAATATATGATTTTCTTTTTGAGAGATAAGGTTGACTTTTCATATTGTTTTGTTATGAATCATCATGTCAAGCATGTGTAGCTGCTTGATGACTGAACAAACTAATCAAATGAAATATCTTGGCTTCATAGTAGACAGTAATCTCTTATAGAAAAGTTTTATTTGTAACCTGAAGAAAGAGTTGTATACATTCTTATGAATATTCTATTTGTTACAAGATTTTTGTCCCGAAAATAACTATTCGTCGATAACATTCAGATAAGTCCTGTGATTAATTCGTGGCCGGGTAATTGGTTAGTTCGATTTGCTTACTACAATTGTCATGTGTAAAAGTTTTCGTACTGATTACTAACAAAATTGTTTCATGAAGGTATGCAGCAATTGTTGTCAGATATGGTACTGTCAAGGAGAACTATTTAATAACAGACACCAGGTCTTGTGTATACAGTTGAAGACATAATATTCAGTCCACTTCAAGAGTGTTTAATAAACAAACTCGATTTCATTCAGTGTGTGGCCTTGCATAAGTAGTCACAACTGTTACATGATTATAAACACCAAATAGGTTGATGAACAAAAGAAGCCATGCTTTATATCCGCATAAAAATGAGTGATATTTTAAAATAATAATGTGAATTTTAGATAATTTATTTACATTTTCTGAAAAACCTAATTTTTATCAGTAAATTATACGTAACAGTCTAACAAATATTTACATTAGTACTCCTACTTTATTACGTATTTACACAAATACTCCAGAAATATTTCAGTGTTCACGTAAGTTTTATAAGAACAAAAGTAATGCTCTTAATTTAGTGTTTATTAGTTTAAAATGCTTTAAGCTTAGCAAGTATTCCTTTGCCAGTATTGTATTATTGCTATTAAGTTTATGACCTGGCATAAACGTGCGAATACACACACGGCCGCATGCACGCATACACATATAAACTCCTGAGATTTCGACAATCTGATGTTGGAGACTCCAATCGTGGATATTTTATAGATACAACCTTTTTTAGCCTTTGCTTATTGTGGGAAACACATTGCATAGAATACTGTAACGTTAAACGAAATGTATTTACTTTATTCAGCTGGTAAAATAAGATATTTAAATTCGATTTCGTTTTGTAATGTATTTGTATTAAGTATGAACTACAAAGTTCTAATTTAAATTAAGATTAAAAGTGCCGTTGATTCACAAGAAGTTACTGTCATGTGTTCTTCTCTGATACGCTTTAAATAACAAAAACTCATATTTTAAAATTTACAATTCAGGTCAAATCAGGTAGTAATCCAGTCCAGTTCTCGATGTGCCACTATTAAAGTAGGAACATAATTCTTATTACAAATAATGAAGTTTTTTAGACCTGGTATTACTAGATGGTAAGTAAATAATCAAAATGTTTTATACAATTTGTAGGTTCCTTGTCATTCAGTTCATTCTATTTATAATCAAGTTAAAAGCATTTGCTAGCATTTTGTATTTAATTCCTTAAAAAAAAGAGCACTTGAGAGGAAATTTTTAAAAAGGTTCGAGTAGTTTTCAATATTGTTCTTTTGGAAAATAAGGGCATTACAGTCTGTGTTATGAATACCAATTTGTTTTACGTTCTCAAAAAATCAATACTGTGTATTCACTAGATGTGTCTGTAGTACTGGCTTGAGCAGAAGCATGACAATCCAAAGCCTTTGATGTAATAACTTATATTTAATTACGCAGCACTTCCCGACACTATATCTGTGTACCAAACAGATTAACCTTTAGTAGGATTATATTATCGTATTGAATGTACACGTTGACGCTATGTAGTGACAATTAGTATTTATGAAACGCAGCTTGAAGTGAATCGGCCTATCATCTCGTCATCATTTTGCTGTCGGTATAGTCGTTGTTTAATGATGAACAGTAACATGACAAAAACTTAACTACACACATACATTAATAACCACTGATGCCGACTGTCATCCTTTTGATCGAGGGTGTATTAGTTTTTAACTGTTTACACATACACAGTGATCTTCTTGACATACTTATTTGGCAATGAAAGTACTGCAGTTGATAATTAAGTTCTTTGTTTGGGATTAGATTGTAATTTTGTGTAGACCTAATTATGTAGCTGTGCCCTCTAATAATATATGTCCAAAATGTTTTATTACAAAATATGTAGCATGCACAGAATTAGCACCAAATAAATACCAAAACTGCTAGCTTATTATAACATTGTTTTGTAACAATTTGTTACTATGCTCGTTATATCCCAACATAAAAAGTTATAAATACATTTTTAAAACATTTCGTTCTTACACTGAGCATTTTATTATGACTTGCACTTTTTGTATATAGTGTGATAAGTATACTGAAAACATATATTAAAGAAACTGTAAATCAGTATTTGACAGTATTGACACTACTGAAGTATATATCTGAACAGTGTATGAAGCCAACCTCATATTTTAATATATTTTATTACAAACTTTATGTCTGTTTGGATATCCAAATATTCTTGTACCCGAATTACTCTCGGACCCAATTTGTTATGATACTCATGCTCTACTTTGATGCAGATTGCTATCAAGATATTTGTATATGCATAACTTATTTCTTCCCGCCTTATATCTTATGAATTTTTTAAATTGAAAAACATTTTTACTCTGTTTTCTTTTTATTACCTGTAACACCACTCTTAGGCTTTAAAATTCTAACTTTAATGTGTCCATAAGATTTTTAAATTTCAAAAAGATTAATGCTAGTGGTTAACCAAATTATCATAATTATTAACATTTTATAATTCTCAAATAGATAGAAAATGCTGACTTATTCAATCAAACTGCAGTTTAACGTTGAATTAGCTATCTTTATTTTGAACTTTTGAAGACTCTATTTAATAAGAACTTTGAATTTTCAGAATGTTCGTTTATAATATTCTTTTGAATCACAAAGTTGTCATTGATTACTTTCTCAAAATAAATATTTTTTTTTTAAATTGATACAATTATGTACTCTGCTTGTAATGATCTAAATTGAAATGTTCTCTCTACACCAGTGGTGCGTAACCTTTCAACATCCGAGGGCCACCATAAACTTTTAAATGATCAGGGCGGGCCACAAGGCGACTTCCCTCCATTTTGCCAACCACCTAGCTAACCTTTCCCCTTATCCTAATATTTCCAGTAGCATTTCCGTAAAAGATAATACTTCTAATTGAAGAGCGTTTTCTAACATGTCTCATAAGTAAGTAAGTAAACTTAACACAGCTACATTTAAACTAGCTGTATTGAATAATTAAAAACTCACCTGAAAAAACGTTTGAGGTCACAAAAATAATACAGCCATCAGATTTCAAAATCGAAATTTTAATTTGTAAAGAAACACTTTTAATACAATTTTTAAAAAACACGTAATTTTGAAATCAGTTTTACTTTTTTTAGTTTACTTTTAAAAGACACACAGTTGCAATAAAATTATTAATTTGAAAGAAAGCACAAAACTATTATTTGTTAAAGAGGAAACTAATTTAGAGCCTAATGAGAGACTTGACAATGTTTGTTTTTCACTAGTCTGTCTATATCAGGTTCAATGTTGGACACAGAAATTCGCAAGTTTCCCTCCAAATGCTCATAAGTCAGACGGGAACGACCTCTTGATTTTATCTGTTTCATCAAAGAAAAAGACTGCTCGCATAAGTAGGTACTTCCAAATAATGTTGCCGTTTTTAGAGCATGATTGTTCAATGCTTTCATTTCCTCGGGTAAGTAATTTTTATAAAAATCCATTAGAGAAACCTCAGAAAATTTTGTCTTCAATTCAGTGTTTGAGTGAAGATCAATTAGCTCCATCTGGAAATCATTGGGCACTATCTCAACATCAGTAGTGAATGGTAGAGCAAACATATCAAACAATTTCTCAAATTTTCTCATATCTTGAAATCGATGTTTAAACTCATTTTGAAGATTCTCTATAAGTGAGGTATATTTAGTGAAGTGAATGGGTTGTTCAGAACTTGCTGCAAAACTGTTCATTGTAGAAAAATGTGTCAGTAGCCCAGACGTCAGCTGTGACTGCCATAAAATCAGTTTAACCTTAAACGATTTTATTAAGTAAAACAGATTGTGTATCATGTTATTTTTTCCTTGAAGTTTGGTACTTAGCTCATTAAGATGTTGGGTTATGTCAACTAAGAAAGATAAATCGCACACCCATTCATTGTTCTCAAAGTCTGCTACCAGATTCTCATCACAGCTTTTCAAAAAGATAATTATCTCTTTACGCAGGTCATACACTTGTTTCAGCATTGTTCCTGCACTAAACCAACGAACTTGTGTAAAATAAAGAACATCGTCATACTGGGTGTCTAATTGTAATAGGAATTCTCGGAATTGGCGATGAGCGAGTCCTCTGGAACTAAGAAAATTTATTACTTTGATCACTGCTTTCATCATATGCTCCATATGAATAGTTTGTGCACAAAGGTTCCCTTGGTGTAAAATGCAGTGGAATGTGACTGTATCATTCCCCATGTTTTTACAATCTGTTGCTAAATAGTTCACTACTCCTTGCTTCTTTCCCACCATGGCTGCCGCACCATCTGTTGAAATGCTATATAATAGTTTTAGGTCTAAATTGTACTTTTCCAAAATGTTTTTCACCCCACAATAAATATCTGAACCTTTGGTTGTATCTTTCATAGGAACTAACACCAGTAATTCTTTTGTTATATGAAAATCTTCATTAATACCATGGATACAAATTGAAGTTGTGCTGTGTCAGTGACGTCTGTGCTTTCATCCATGGCCAATGAAAAAAACTTAAATTCTAATATTTTTCCTTCAATGTTTTTTCAATGTCTGATGCCATTTCTTCTGCTCTTCTGGATACTGTCATATGATTAAGACTAATTTTTGAAATAATACTTTCTTTCTCCGGGAAAGCTATATTTGCTACTTCTTCCAGACATTCTTTAACTAGCTCTCCATCTTTGTACGGCTTCATTTTTTTAACTAAAATTTTAGATACAACAAAACTTCCTTTAACTGCAATTTCTGAGTCATCAGTCACTTTCCGGAAAAGATTTTGTTGACTTGTTAGTTTACGTTGGAATTCTTTTACCTCATCCTTTCGCAATTGTCCCGTCCACTCTTTGTATTTGCCAGCATGTTTTGTATCGTAATGTCTCTTCACATTGTACTCTTTCATTACACCCACGGTTTCTTTACCAGTTAGGCATGTTGCTTTACCGTTATACTCTATAAAAAGATAACCTCTTGCTCCATGCCTCTTGAAACACACGGCACTCGTCAGTCACTTTACGCTTTTTCACAGACATGATCGTGAAATGTTACAAAAAAGAATCACTTAAAAACACACGAATGCCAAATACAGATCGGTCTCTACTGAAACTGAAGAACTGAACTAACGCTACACGCTATGAGAATTGCTGCTATCTACTGCCAGCTGCCAGCCTAGTTCACGCATGCGCAGACAGTGAGTGTCCCCCACTACCACCACCACCTGACCTTGGTCAACCTAATTCCCGATCAAACCAACAAATCTGGGTAAATTTCCATACACAATTTTAAACATGTGGACTTATAATATTTTTTCCTCCGGGCCGCATAAAGTGAGGTTGAGGGCCGCATATGGCCTGCGGGCCGCGGGTTGTGCACTGCTGCTCTACACTTTATTTAGCTTTCTAATAATTCATCACATCAAGGATAACAGTTTGGTAACTATTTTTTATTAATAGATTAATACGAACCATATTGGATATCTTCACTAAATCATTTATATCTTCATTTACCACTCCATAAATTAGAGGAAAAGCAAATAAATGAAAATGTCAAAAGTAATAACCATCATCATCATCAGCAAGGGTTATACAAAAGTCGTTTGTTCCGGGCCCAAGCAGATAGACTAGAGCTGGTCATTCTAATGCTTCTTGGGACGCCCCACACCTCTCCGTCGATTTTGTCTTATAATTCAATAGTTGTTTGAGAATGCTTCAGTCATCGTTTCGGTTAAAAGTTCCAATAGGCCTACACATAATATTCAGTTCCTGCCATGCATCTTCTTTTGTGAAGAGTATATCATATCAAGCATCTGAGACCGCTTGAAAACGATTGCTCTGGGATTTCGTTCTTAGAAGCTGGAATTCTCAAACCCATAGACAAGGAAGAGTCACCTTGTAGAACTTCTAGCGTGTTTCTTTACTCTTTGATTAGAAAAATGGGTTGGGTACTCGTACCGGGTTAACTAGATATTGGTCCTAAAATTCGTAGTGTTGGATGAAGTAATGTTAGCTCTCAAAGAAGCCTTCAGCCTCTCTCCACCCAAGAGAGAGTGTGGGGTGAACTGCCATATCTTACAAGACGTTACCCTTCTGATGCAGAATAGTATGGATTTAGACTGGAACGTCGATAAATATTCTTTGGAGATCAGTAGGAGCCAACAGTACCAAGTTGAGGCGTAAGGGAAATGAGTCTGGACTGTCTTATCTTTGGAATATTACAGGCACGAATTAAGTTGGATTTAATGGGTTGTACTATTGTGTACAGGGAAATCTTGTCTCTTTAGTATGATAAGATAGTCAGTTTATGGGAGACAACCTACAGAAATTGGGCTGGACGTTAAGCCCGAAGGTGGCAACCCCACTATCGCATTGCCGTGCGATATGCAAGTAACATATTCAGGAGACTTATTAGGTACCAATCTGTCGCAAGCAAGTTGTAACCGGAGAGAAAACGTCAAAAGTGCCTTCCAAAAATGTTAATTTTGCGTATTTAAGGAAATTAGAATAAATTTGTAATGGAATGCTCTAACAGAAAACCTTTATTTTGCTCACATTGTTTATAATATTTCTGTCATTGTTTTCACAAACCGTAATTTGTATTTAAAAAAATATCAGTTAGCCTATAATGATATTGCACATTTAGTTGCCGTGGAAATTTGTAAACGAAGATATGATGGAAGAAAAACTTGTACCTTAATGTGTCTAAATAACACTTGTTTTTATGACATTTTTAAATATTTGTTTTCCTATAAATAATAGTTTTATATAATTGAAAGTAAATTAATAAAACAGAATGGAAAATTCAAGACAATACAAAATTATGGGCATGACAAGATATAAAACGAGCAAGCAAAAGGCTAAAACAAATGTTGAAGGTAGAAGAGAAATAAAGCAAAGATAAATATGGAAGACCGATTCGAAGACACAAACTTAGATGAGAGAAGGTAGTATATTATTTACTGTCAGGGAATAACACGAAACTGCATCAAACACAATAAAACTAACAGTTTTTTTAATTATATGAGGTCTTGTATTAGGCAACAATAAAAACAAAAGAGCGGATTCTTCAGTGCGCACAAAACGTGTTAGCAAAAATAAATTGTTTGGCCCAGAGAGTCCTCTTTATTTAGGAACGTTTAGACTAGTTATACTTTTTGTGATTCAAATGCCTATAATCGACACCATATAGAACATATAGAATATTCATATCCCCGTTTATTTAACACAATCTGGTATGTGAAGCTATTCAGTAATCTGTTTTCTAAAGTCAACGTTAATTATTACATTTTAATTTATAGTCATTAATGAAACTTTGATTTACTTTCACAAATTTACAAAATATTGTTAATGCCTTTATTTCAGCAGCTGTTTGTGAGCGGTTTGGCAGTTGCAGTTTGATACATGCAGTAGACTCAGATATTGGCCTGTGTTGAGTGAAAAACTAATTACTACCTTTGGAGAGGGAATTGATCCCTTGACATTGTCCGTAGATGTGCCACTGCCTAATTTTATTTGTAAGAAGTACCGAGGATGATTCGTATACCATACCCCCTTGCAAACCAATGTTCACGTGTGTTACTCTCGTCTGTACAAAGATTCTATAGACAATAATGCTTTGTTTATAAAATTTAAAATGCTCAAGAACTGATGTAGCTGTCACGGAAAATAAAAGCGTAAGTAACGCACTATTAAGCTAGCAGCGGGAGTTCACTAGTTCTTGAACTATGCCCTCTCAACTCTTTAACATGAATATATACAGAGCAAGTAAACTACTCAATTTCGGAGTTTGATAACACACATTAAGAAGAATTTTATGCAATACTGGAAAGAGACAGTAAAGAAAACTGTTAACGCAAAGAGTAACTATACTTACAGACTTATCTAAAAAATTAAAAGAACAGCTAGGGAATCAGAATTATGGGGAAAAAATGGTTTAAGGTCACGAAATGAATAGGTGAACAATAAATTTACTTCAGTTCTGATAACAATCTTTATTACTTGTAAGCCAGAAGTCATTACGTAAGATAATGTGTTCATGACGTTCCCCTACTGGTAGCTTTCGCAATCAAGTAGACTACATCTTAATTATTGCTAGGTGGACTCTATGACCTTTCCAAACAATTAAAAACTCTAAGAGCTCCCCTGAGAAAGGTTTTCACAGTAATCAGATTCTTGCAGCTAAAGTAGAACTAAACCTAGAAAGGCACACATCAAAAAAAGTCATACAAACATGACGGTGTTCATGTGTTTTTCACAAAAATAGACATGTCATATAAGCGAAATGCGGATATAAGAGTGAGGAGGAAAATTGTCGGTCGGCAATGAACCTATGAGGCATGCAGAGAGCGCCTAGCTAAAAACAAATAGTATGTTACAAGAAGAAATCTCTAGAGTAACCACAAACCCGTAATTTCAGTAAAAATAGTGTAAAAATAGACAAATAAAGATACGTGTAACACAATACAGACAGAAAACGGGACTACACAATTAAGAGACAAGTATCTTCAAATAAGCAAAGCCAGAATACAGCAATGTAGGTACGACACGTATAAATACGTAAATAAAATCTAGAAGGATTCAAAACAAATAGAAACAAATATAAAATATAATGTGTTCAAACTTAAAACATTACAAGAAAATTTGTAACAAATAAAAGAATGGACGATGCCAATCTAAGAGAACAGTGGAGAAGCTACTGCAAAAACATATTCAAAGATAAACACATAGTGAGAGAATACAGGTAACTTTACGTTTGACCTGGAAATCAACATTACCATACAATATTAATAACTAATGTTAATAATAGTAACTACATAATAATGTTTAATAATAATAATAATAATAATAATAATAATATTTAACTACATTAGTAAAAATAAACAAAATAAAACTGCTGGGAAAGACTACATAGTAATAGAAATGATTATGTCTCGGTGAAATGGAAATCTAAGTGATGTTAAGAATTTAGATACAAACAGTGCAATTCTGAAACTGGCTGCTTGATTGAAGAAGTTCAGTATATTTCCGTATACATAAAAGTACCTAAAGATCACTGTGACAGAAAAATCTTATTTTTCATCTACGGTACTATTAAAGTTTAGTTACAAGAATTCTATAGCAAATAAAGTATAATACCTACTACCCCAAATACAACGTAAGCAAGCAAACGTTTTGCCATATTATTGAATACCAGCAAGATTTAAAAAAATGTTGATAATCCCACATTTTTTCTTGATTTACAATGAACCTTAGATTATTTTAGGGGCCAGAAAATGTGGATAATTCTAGCCAACATTAGGACTTTGCAACACATAATCACATTAAGTAAACATGGAAGCATAACAGGAAATCAGTATCACAGTCACGTCAACAGGAAAGGTAAAGTCGGTTAACTCCCTGCTATGGAATTTTTCATTGTAAAGAAGGGGTATGACAAGGATGGACTCTCAATCTTATATGATTTAAAATTTGTGGTTTAAATAGACAGGAGCCATGGATGGATGTAAAGGAGGAATCGCAATGTGAAGTAAGAAGGTTTTCAATCTATAATATGCTGATGAGATAGTACTTCTAGATGTAAGCAAATGAGAATTTTATTTATCTGGAAAATGAAAAAGCCAACAATGATATAGCATTACAAAATAAAGAAATATAAGACAAAGTAATGACTAGACAGATCAGATAACAAACCGCTAAT
Organism: Magicicada septendecula; assembly: GCA_034769895.1. Lineage (NCBI taxonomy): Eukaryota > Metazoa > Arthropoda > Insecta > Hemiptera > Cicadidae > Magicicada > Magicicada septendecula. Next base: position 28,364,170 of record CM068375.1, read on the forward strand.
CTACTTCGGACATGTACAGTGAATGGGGAGAGATTCAAAGACATGGTAAAGTGGAAACACAAGGGAAGAAGGAACCAGGCAGGCCAAGAAGTAGCTGGAAAGGTAGTATAGATTGGAACTGAAAGGGGCCTTGAGGACCACTGCAATAGGTGACTGATCATTGGACACCACAGAATAATGTAGTCTAATACGTATTTTATTAGTGTGCGTGCGTGTGTGTGTCTTAGGTAGGAGGGAGAGAAGGGAACATTAAAAACTGTTTTATGATATGAATGCTTAAGCCTACAAATTATTATTATTATTATTGTTGTTATGTTTTTACTATAAAATATTCATATTATTTTAATATTATTTTCTTAAGGAGTACGAACACGTCAGCCTACCAACATGTTTGGTGGAAACGTAAAAACAGACAGCTGATGTAAAGATAAATAAGAGGTTGCATTAGTTCTGACGTAGATCTGTATATATGTGTCAGCCAAAACAGTAGTACGTTTTGTAAACATACACTGCTTAAACATTAAGGATGTTATTTGACCTTGAATACTCTTGTTGGCAGTATTCTGATGAATGAGAAATCTTATCTCTGTGCTGGAGACCTGTGGTGTTACGCTGAATAGACGCAACACATTATCACTCTACACAGCAGTGGCTGACATGTATTAACCGTTTCTGAGTTCCCGATACCACAACTCAGATTAAACTGTGCATAATGTTTGTAGAAAAGATGGACGGGTGTGACGTAGACGCTAGTTTGCAAAATGCGTCTTCCATTCCCTCCAGGAATGTAGTCACGTTTCTTGTTTATCTTGTCTCATCAAAATAAACATTACTATGCGTTTACCATGTTTCAGTGTCCTTTATACTTCATAAACACTTGTGAAATTTTATTGTTTCATTCTATCGGGTTGACTTCACAGTAGTGCTGATGGAGTAAGCCAGCGCACAAGACACTCATTTTCTTCAGTTACATTATCATCATACTCACTGAACATTGCCTTGTATGCCTCCTATAAATGCAATAATTGACTCTTCAGGCCATCCTCTGGAAAATTTATTCCTTTTGCCTCAAACCAATTCATACTTTTTTCCTTATAAGCTGTCGTTGGTACTGCTTTACACTGAAACGAGACATTGCCCATAACAAGAACAGAATTGTTTGTAAGATACGGTGTCTCTACACTATTGTTCAAATTCTGATGGTCCATACCATCACTGTAATACGCAAAACTTTCTGGCAAAAAAGAAAATTGTTCGAAAAGAAGCTTTCTTAAATTCATATCCTTCAGTCCTATTAGGACTACAAGTCTAGCTTTAATGCAGCTTGAGGTGATTTGATAGTTCTGTCCCTCCACATATTCGTCTAAAAGACTCCTATTATCAGTAGTGTTAAATTTATTATGCGGGCTATTAGGCCATCATTCATTGAATACTGATGTAGAAATTTCCAGATGTTTCTACTGTGCCCACTACGGCCATCATTAGTAGTGCAGGAACAAAGATAAAATATATGTTATAAGATGTAACATAACTATTATGAACATGTAGCCATCATTAATTAGTAACCTAATACGAAGCACAAGTAGGCCTACATAGACTTATACCAAGCAACATCAGCGTACACATTACAGGCCTACTTAGTATTTAATAAACGATTATAATGCGATGTAACACATTTATTATAAATTATAAAGTATTATAAAATATACAGTGCCCTGAGATTGTGTGACAGTTGCGAACAAACAAGACCTTCGCTTTAAACTAAGAAAAAAAAGAGAAACGAAAAAACATGAGTTAAATGAGACTGACATACACTATCTATACTATTCTCTCTATCTACCCCTCTCTCACTTTGTCTTTTGCTCCCTTTCTATCTATCTATTCACCTACTTATCACTTATGTAACTACTTGTATAATTACTCGTATTATAAAGAAACATTTGGGTTGAAGGTATTAGAAGTCGCCGCATACTTGCACTGGTTGTAAATCCAGGAAAAGTTTATTTTATGATACTGTTATCTGACATATCTATTGTTATATAGGCTTGAGTGGCTACCAAAAGTGGCTTGAGAGACATTTTCATGCAGCCCAACTATTTGATTTTGTTTAACATTTATTTATCACCGTTGTTCACATCTGTTTCGTACTGAAATGGAATACAAAAGTGTTAATAATTTTTGGTGGTTCATTAAAAAAAGAAAGGTATCAGAAAATGTGATTGTGACTGAAATATTCTTCGGTTTTCAATACAGTGTGTAAAGTGTGATGGTAATATGTTAACAAATGTAAAAGGACAAAGAAATGTCACCTTCAGATGTGGTAGATGGAATTGCAGAGCTACAAGAAACATACATGACGACACTTTGTTCGGAATAGCCCGTGTTCCTGCATTATCTGTATTGTGTGTGTTAGCCGCTTGGATTTTGAAATATCAAATTTCAGTCATTTTAAAAGAGATCGACATAAACTGGAAACTGGAAAACTACGCAAAAATTAATAAACGAGTTCAGGGAGATCCTTACTGTCTGGCTGATGGACAACAGCTCAAAAATTGCCAGCCCAGGAGATACTGAAATTGATGAAAGTGCGTTCGCTTGAAGGAAGTACAACAGGGGCCGAATAGCCAAAACTCGGTGGGTACTTGGGGGAATTTACAGGAGAATAAAGAAGTGGTTCCTAAAGGTGGTAGATAAACGCAATGCAAACACACTAAATTGTGTAATTGTAAATAATATGGATCCAGGAACCACTATAGTTGCAGATATGTGGTGCGGGTACAATTCGCGAGTACCCATATATACCCAAATGTATGGGTATATACTTTTGTCTGTGAACCATTCGCTTAATTTTGTATGTTCTCGCATTTCTGCTGTTCACACCCAAACGATCGAGAACTAATGGTCCAAAATTAAGCGTGATATGCGGAGAAGAGTCAGCAAAATGTCTGTTAGTACATTTCAGACACATTTAATTGAATATGTTTAAATTGAATATACAGTAATTTGTAGTCAATAGATTTAGATAAAGTACAAGTAAATTAGAACAAATCTAAAAAATAAATAAAATTTAAAAAATAAAAATAGATGTAAAGATATAAACATAGAGGTAGAGGTAAAAAAACGACAAAGGTCTCGCTGACCGCTTTTAGTAAGTGAAGTAATTGTTGTTGAAATAAGTATCAGCATTTCTCAGATACAAGTATTAGCGGCCGTGAACATTCTCTATAAGAAAATGCCTCTCAAGCGACTGGATATAGCCACTACATTTATAATCCGTGGAGAAACCACAAGCCTATATAACAGTAGACATGTCAATGAACAGTATCATGAAATAACCTTTTCCTGGTCTTACAAAAAGTGCAGGTATCCGACGACTTCTAGTACCCTCAATCCAAAACATTTTATTATTGCGTGTGTCTCTCTCTTTCCCTGTCTGCATATCGCATCATCTTGCTATTATTTCTAACACAAATAGAACTAATATAAAAATTTTTATATAAAATGTTATGCTATCTCACAGCCCTCTGTCCCCTTCCGCTCCATCTGTCTCTAACCCAAGAAGTAATTATTATTATGTACATTTTTCCACAGCTGATTGCTACCCTTCCTTCTATCTCTCTCTCTCTTTTCTCCCCCTTCTTTATATCTCTTACTAATAAAAATAGAACTCTTATTACCAAAAAACTATGTACAGTTAGCTTTCTGTCTTTGTCTGTGTATCTGACTCTTTACTCCCATTTACTCTCTCTCTCTCTCTCTCTCTCCCCCCCTCCCCCTCTATCCCTCTCCCTCTCCCTCTCAGATTGTATGGTTTTAAATTATAAAATTTTGTTAACCCCAAAACTGATACAAATAAATGTTTTATAGCATTACTTCAAAATACTGTATGTATAACATTGACAAAAAATATACAGTGGAAATCGTTTAACGCGAAAACGGTTACCACAAAATGTCGGTTAACACGAAATACCACTCGGGTACTGATCGCCGTTTGTTATGTACAGTGTATTATTTGTACGGTTAACACGAAAGGTTTACCTGAAAAATATCGGTTAACATGAAAAATGTTTGTTAAAAATAATTTTTTTTTGGCTGGCTTTTAAGTAACTGCATACAAAATAAAGCCACACAAGTACGCCCAAAAGCTTGTTTTCGATGTAATGGAATCCATTCTTCATCTCTCAAAGAGAAAGAGCAGGTAGTGACCATAGTTTGTTTTGTCTACCTGTTTTTTTTTGTCTTCAGTACCAAGTTCTATTTACAGTACATACTGTATACAGTGTACCGTTGTTTACGAGAAACCATAGCCTCTCCTTCAGCACCAAATGTGTTGTTCATTGACCGCAAATAAACCGTTATCGCTTACATTAACTACCTACTCTATAGGGTGTGGTGAGTTCAGTTCAGTTTTATTCTGTGCGTGTACAGCGGTGGTATAGTTTGCGGTACGGTACCGATAACATTTTATTGTAAAAAATTTACTCAGTTGTGAGGATTAACTGTTTACTTTTTTACTGTACAAACTTCTTAGTCTTTTACAGCCAGTTAAGTGACGTTAAGCGTGTGACGTGTACGTGTTAAGTGAAGTTACGCTTTCGTAAATTTCGTTTTTGCAGTTCGGAAGTAAAATGGAGAAGAAAGTGCGTAAACAAAGTGCCCTCTCTTTAGAAAAAAAAGTTGAGCTCCTCCAAGCTGTTAATGAGGGTATTCGAACTAAAACAGAAATCTGTAAAACATTCGGTATACCAAACTCGACGTTATCCACGATTATAAAAAATAGAGATAAAACTTTAGAACTGTATGAGTCGGGCAAGTTTGAACCAGGCAGAAAACGTTTCCGTAAGGCAAACCACGAAAACTTAGAGGCTGCTCTTCTTGTTTGGTTTAAGCAAGCAAGATCACAAGATGCTCCTATTTCTGGACCACTACTGATGGAGAAAGCAAACGTTTTTGCTGAACAGATGAACTTAAATTTCACTGCAAATCCTGGCCGGCTAGAAAGGTTTAAAAAATGAAATGGCATAACCTTTAAAAACATCTGTGGCGAATCAAGACAGGTGTCACAAGAAATGACATCATCGTGGTTGCAATCTACGCTGCCTGCAATTTAAAAGACTCCACGTAAGGATATTTTCAACGCCGATGAAACAGGACTATTTTTCTGTTGTATGCCCGATAAAACACTTTCATTCAAAGGGGAGCAGTGCTCTGGTGGTAAAAAGTCCAAAGAGAGAGTGACAGTGATGGTAGGTTGCAATGCTGACGGGTCAGAAAAACTTCCGTTACTTGTTATAGGAAAAAGTTTAAAGCCGCACTGTTTTAAAAATGTTAAAAAGTTGCCAGTAGAATATAGAGCTAACAAACAAGCGTGGGTGACGTCTAAAATTTTTACCGAATGGCTGGTTTCGTTAGAAAAACATTTCACTTCTCAGAAGAGGAAAATTGTGTTAATTATTGACAACTGTCCTGCCCACCCATGTGACCTAAAATTGATGGCAATTAAACTTGTTTTTCTACCACCGAACACGACTAGTGTCCTACAACCTTGTGATCAAGGTATTATTCAAAATTTAAAATTTCAGTACAGAAAGTTACTTGTGCGGAAATACTTGGCCACTATTGAGGGGAAAAAAGATTTCTGTGTAAATGTTCTGGATGCTTGTAACTTGTTAAGAACAGCGTGGAACTTCGTGACGCCTACAACAATTCAAAATTGTTTTGCTCATGCTCGATTCATTTTGAATTCAGAAACTGAACAATCCGAAGAAAATGAAATTGATCCTACACTATCTGAAATGTTTAATCGTGTGTCATCTGTATTAAATGTTTCAATTTCTCTAAATGAGTACGTGACTGTCGACGAGAACGTAACTACGGCTCCCGTATTAACAGATACCGATATCGTGGAAACAGTGAAAGTTGACAACTGTGAACTTGATGATACAAGTTCAGACACAGATATGAAAGGCATTGAATTACTGACAGCAACTGATTGTATTCAGTACACTGGTAATTATCACAACTTCTGTTTTTGTTTTAAATAAAGTTTACTTTTTTGTTTGTTGCGATATTCAAACGGTTAATAAAAAAAAGCCATTAACTGGTGTTATAAAATATTTCACTGTCGGTCTGACACTGTCACACAAATTTTACTTTGGTCAGGACAAATTATTACAGTTTACATGTGTTTATACAGTATAGTATTTTATGTACCGTATCTGTACTCCTTCTGTCAGATGTGCCTTGCCTGTTTGCTTATATCAGGATTAAGCTAAGAATGTAAACAGTATGCATACATAGTGTTTCAGGCACAATGGTTTTGTATAGCCTAGACTCCTGCCAGTACATGAATGTCCAACTGTCTGCTCAGTACAGTTTTTATCTTTGCCATTTTTATTTATTTTTTTTTTTTTACTATTTAGAATCAGAGGTGAACACCAACTTTTTTTCCTTATTGTATTTATATAAATGGTTAGATGTGCGGATGTGTTTGGTAGGATGTAAGAAATTTTATTTTTAGATCTGTGGTAGAGTTAAATTTTTCTTTGCGTTGATTTACTACTTCTGTTCGAGAATCATAGGTTTCTATAGGAGGAATGTATGGGCTTAGAATCATAAGTTTTGTTCCCAAGACCTCGGTAACTTTTTAAAATTTTCCCTGAAGTCATTTCTAATAATCATTACTTCTTAATTGGAGTCTCGCTAATGACATTTAAACTCTATTTAAACATTTTAGACCTACCTTCTTTAGGTCTCTGCCATATGTTTGTAGTTAAATAACTTTACTTTTTTGTAAATGATTTTTAAGTTGTTGCTCAGATTCTTTTAAGAAGAAACAAAAGTATGTGGATGCACTAAAACAGCATGGAAGCAACGGTAACATAACTCATATGTAAAAATGGCTGGAATGTAATTTCCATTAAATTTAGATATGCACCTCATCAAACTATATCTGGATCAAAATAAATGTCAGTAAGTGTGTATAGGGACAGTAACCATCCTTAGCGAAGAATGGTACTTAATCCTTTAGTTGAGTAAGTATTAGTGTTAATGCGAAATGATGTAAATTTTATGTTGACAGTACATAGGGTTAGGCGGGATAATTGTAAACGAAATATGAAGGATATATACATTTTTATTTATTAAAAATCATGTATAGGTTTTAAAACTGAAATTACAGCAAATAATAGTTATCTCAATCTTTGTTATTATGTTGCATACAAAAAATTGTTCAAATGTCAATAATAAAGACCTCAAAAATTCAATTTACAATAACCCCGTTCATTTTTAAGTACCCCAGCGTCTTAGGGGTAATTGTAAACAAGTGTTTTCTTTAGTGTTTGAAATATTGTGACAAAAAACTAGTTGACATTGCACTATTTTGTGTTGTGATTTTAAACCTTTACAATTACCCCATTTACAATTATGCCATCTTGGTCTGTATGTAAAATAAATGGAAACAAGATACTTCAGATACTATGTTTATTAAAAATCATAAAGAAATGTTGTTCTATTGCATAGTAGAACAAGTAGGTAGTAGCATAAAAGTTCATCATTTTTCAAACACGGAAACATCATAAAGGAATACCACAAGTAACTAAAAGAATAAAAGTTTATAATTTTTCATACACAGAAACACATCAAGGAAACTCTTAGAGAATTTGTGTGTTAATTTTCTTCATTTCTGTATTGGACAAAACTGTTAATATTTGTTCAAACCTGACACTACTTTGACTATTTTCTTTTAATATAAACTTTGTAGAAATTTCATCTTTTCATTGATGTCCTATAACATATAACATAGTACTCTCCGGACAAACCCTTGTCAGGTAGCATCACACTGAGGAGTGGAACCACTATGTAAATATACTTTGTCTCTTGGTATTATACAACAAATTCAGTTTTGCTCAGGTTTGATTTGGTAAAATTCAGAGGTCAATGTGTTAGTTTCAAGTATAAAGAACACGGTATAGTACTATGTCACTTATCATGGCATGTTGTCACCTTTAAATTTTTCAGCATTCCATGGTTTATCACTTGGCGTCTCCTGTGTACAGCCATGAGTAGCTTACATAGCGAGTTAGTGAGTAGTTCTCCTGTTATGATCCATTAGTTTACAGGTCAGTTGAAATCACTTCAGTTATGGATTGTAAGAGAAAATCACGTTTGTAGCTTGTGCAGTTATAGCTTTAGATGGAACATGGAATACGAAGAAAAAAAACAATGACATTTTCAGAAACCATGGCTTGTTGAAAAGGAAAAGGAAAGACAAATTGTATGAAAGGAAATGAGGTGTAACAGTTCAGAAGACTTCAAATGTTATTTAGAGGTGAACAGTGAAATTGTTCATGAGTTGTTTCAATTAGTCGCACCTGTTCTCAAGAAACGGGACATATAAATGAGGCAACGTAGAAAAGAGGCTTCTTGCAACATTCCATTTCTTCAAAAAAACAAATAACTTCAGAAACAGTGGTTGAAACTGGAGTTTCTGAATGGACAATCTGCTGCCATATTAAAGTGAGGAGTAACAGTTGTCAGTGTACAGTCTTTACTTATATATATTGTCAGTGATGACACTGAGGATGCCACATCGTAGAATGGATGAAACTTCCATTGTTAATAATAGTGTCAATAAAACATAATAATCAACCTAAAAAAACTTTGTTGAAACCATACAAGTGTACGTGTTAAGAATAAGGAAGCAGACGTCAACAAACTCTTGTATAAACAGAGAAGAAGAAGAATTTGAAATTTTATCAGATGAGATAAAACATGCCCACCAGTACAAAAACTTGATGGAATACTTAAGTTGACTATAAATTTTGAAGATACTCTGTTGTATTTGAGAAAAACAATTATAACTTTATGTCTAAGCTGAAGAAGTTTAGTAAACGCATTCTGAATATATAGCTCGCAACACCAGTTTGGTAGGCATGTTACAGAAAGACGTGGATTAAATTTTGGTAGTTACGTGTCTCACTATTATCATAGCTTTTTGTGTTGATTGAATCAGCCGCCTTAAAATTATTCATCTGTATACGTCTTCATAGCTGAAAATCGACGTTAGTAATAACTCTTGAGTATTTATAACTTATAAGTTTAAAAGTTATAATAATAGAGTTGGAAGTTTAACTGGGATGTAAAATGTGTGTTCTCCATTAATCATTCAAAGTTGATGGTAATATTTTGTAAAAGTATTTCTTCGCCTAAATGCTGTTTTCACATACTTTTGTTTCAGCACAATGGTGAGAAAGCGTGGAAGACAACAAAAGAAAGATACTTCTGGAAAAATTAAAATAAAAATCGAGGTGAGTTTCTGTAAAGACACTGGAGTAGGTTTGAAAAATAATGTGTGTCTTGTATAACAGTCTTGAGAATGCTACAGCAGTACTTCATTGTTATTATGGTATGTATAGGCCTACTAGATATAATTGAATCGTTTAGTTTCAAAACCGGGTACACCCAAAAAATCAAAATTTTCAGGAGAGCTGAAAACCTTTATTCCAGGAGAGCTGGTTTTGCAACTAACCAGCAATTTCAACTTCAAATTTAATAAGGATCTATCTGTTTTAGAAACTTGTGAAGTAGATAGGACAGGTAGAAGGTAATAAAGTATAGGAAAATGCAAAATAATGTGAATGTAAGAAAAGTAGATAAATCTGATTTTGTAACTAGATGACTCAATTGGTGTGATGTCTAACAAATCATGCCCCGTTGTGAGAATAGTTCTGGGCAAATTGTAAATGTATTTCTTAAGAATAAAGTCACCATAAAATCTGTCAGCGCTAAGTGGTGTTATACAGGTGCTTAGTTATGAACAGTTACAGGTAAATTCTAGTTGATCATTGACTATACCTTTATCCATTCATTACCTTACGTTGATCATTTGTTTTTATACCTTTTATTTTGGGCTGTAAATTCCCAAGTCCAAACAATTTAATTTTTGTAAAGTTTGCCCTAAAAAAAAATCAAAGTTTTTAAAAAGCTTAAGGCTTTTTAATCACGACCCGTTAAAAAATTTGTTAGTATATGTTTTGGTGGTATGTGTGGCAACCATCTTCAGTAATGGAAACTAGATTATGTATGCATGTGACTGAAAACATCTTTGAAACTATGAAAACAACCTCGCTATATGACTTTGTGTTCTAGTATATGTGTCTGCTTGATCAACACTAATAGTCAAATGGAGTGCAAGTATTCTGATAGGGTTACAACTAACATGATTAGAACCTAGACCTAAGTAGCATGATTAACTAGACCTAGGTATACACAGCAGTCCTGTCAATGGTTAGCTATACTGTGGTACTTGATACAGTGATTATTATATTAAGAAATTTCAATGGAGAATCTGTTCAGGCAAGAGTACCGTAAGCAACTCTGTATCATGGTCTTAGACTTTGTGATAAGTGAAGTTGTCTGTTGAATATTTATGTACTGATACTGAATGCGGCAGGTAAGCTGATTGTGTACAGTAAATTTTAATATCAGAGTATCTTGCTGCAAATGGTTTGGTGACTATATGGTCTTGTAATATCTGTGCTAACATGCACACATTAAGGTAATGGCTATATCCAGTCCTCAGGCTGCAATATGTCATGTGATTTACATGACCTCTGAAAGAGAGAATTTGGTTGGAGAGAAACATGATTAAATCCTTTGAGTATCTGCATAATTCAATTGGAGATCAGAAGAATGCTCTGAAGGAGCAATATGAAATTGTGGTGTGTGTTTAAAATTTATTAAAACACAAAAATAGTGGATTAAGAAAATTGGTAAAAAGTTTAGAAGAGAAAATTTAGAAGAATAGATAGTATAAAGTGTGCCTGTACTGTAGACATTGTGGATTTCTTGTGAAAGAAAAAGTTTTATAGAATTATAAGAAATACTGGGGTGGCTTTTGACATATATTTTTAAAAAGCTTTGTTTGTTTGTGTCATTGATTGTAGAATTATATTCAGGTGGGAAGATATAGCAAAATGTATCGAAAAGAGACACTTAATGACAAATTTATTAGCGCATCAACCAAATGTACCAGGCTTAGAAATCACAATATACACCAACCTGAGCCTCGGCCTTGGAAAGAGAAAGTTGTTTAGTACAGCTGTCTCACAAGAAGAATATAGGATTTTAGTTTCTTCGTATTTGCAGTAGCAAAAATGTATATGAAGAAGGAAGCAAATTTGTCTAGAATTGTCTGTCCGTTCAGTGAATCATACTGCTGCACTTAATGTGTTTTGTTTTTCTTACTACTTTATATTATTTTATTATGACTCTCTTCCAGACAGACCATTATTTTTGTATTTTGTCAGATATATTATTAATCACTATACTCAGTTATCAGCTTTGTCTGCTTGCTGCCTTTTAGAACATCCTGTTGTTATTGATTTTTTGCCATGAATGTAACTTGCGTTACGTTTATATCTGTTTACCAATTATATCAATTTCCAGCTCAGTTCAAACCAATTCTATCTTGTTTCTTGACAAGCAAGTTTCATCATTAATCATTAATTATTCATTAAAATTTTCATTTCATTTGTGTCATAATTATTAATGGCTGCCTACAGGATTATTTGACCAACAGCCCAGTGATGACTGTAAAAGCTGTCTCGGTCATAATTATTCAGCATGAGGATACTTGAAAATGAAAACATGTGGGTCAGAGTGATTGTACTAATCACGATATTTATTGATGACTCGTTGGGCACTTGCTGAAACATATTAATACAAAGGTTTTTAAAATATATGAATACTTGGTACGTTTCACAGTTTTTATTTAATTCTAACAGCTGTTTCAGTTTATTAAGCTGTTGTCAAAGAGATCAGTGAACAACTAAACTAAACAAAGAATATAAGGGTGGTGAACATGTGTTTAGGGCGTGTATGCGCACATGTGTGGGGTGTGTATGATGAAGGGCATGAGTGGGTGAGGAAGCTAGTTTAAAGGCCAAGTGTATGTAAAAACTAAGTACAATCGGAAGGCAAAATATAAAAATTACCTAAACTAAATAACAACTTTTAAGAAAGGGGATACACAGAATTCAGTTTATTTGTTGTTACATTTTTGGTTACTTTTGATTGCTTTTCTAATTTCTAGAATTTCTAATAAATCCATTTTCTTACCTTTTTGTATGTTGTGCAGTAGTGTTATGTTTTTTGTATCCACGAAGTGATTGTATGGAAGCAATGATCTGTAAAACCTGTATTGGATGTACAGTATTTGTTAAAATCGCTTTCTTATGTTCAGAAATGTGATGTTTCAGCGCACGGTCACATTCTCCGATATAAATAGCATCGCATTCTGCACATTGTATTTCATAAACTCCATTTTTCTGTAGTGTTTTTGTTTTTTCTTTATTGTTTACTAGTAATGAAAATAGATTACGTTTGTTTACTGACACCATGTTAAGACCATGATTTTTTTAACCTATTATTAATCCAACCTGTTATAAACGGAATGTAATTTGTTAAATGAAATTTTTTGTTACCCTGATCTGGCTCTATGGAACAAAATTCTTTTAAAATAAGTTTTTTTTTTAAGGAGTCTATTATTCAGAATAATTAAGGAATTGTAGTGTACTATTAATTGTGAGAATATTAATAAGGATTTGTAGTGCACCAGGTCTATAAAGGGATGTCACATTCCAAATGTACAAACTCAAGTCATTTGTCTTTATCTTGCCTATAGTTTCGTCCAAATTTTTTCTCTGAAGCATTCGAAACACTAACTTTTTTGTAGCGTGAGGTCGTCAGCCTCGTGCCCAACTCCCAACCTGGAGGACCAGGTACTTTGATTTTGGGGTGTTCTTCCCCTAGATAGGCTGCCTTCACCTTGGCTGTAGAGTCCTGTCCACCCTCGCAGTCACCTGCTGTACCACTGCCCTTCAGCTCTGCCTGGTGATGTTCACCTATGGACTCAACTACTACCTCCACCATTGATGTTTCTTGACTTCCCAGTCTAGATCCATACTGTTCTGCAAAAACGGTCACCTTGTGTAGGATGTGGCTCTTCACCTTGAAGTATGGTCTTGGCTGGGTAGAAGCTAGGGGCTCCATTGGGGCGCTATCGCTTCCTCCAACCCTGGGACTTAAGGACCAATCTATGAAAAATACAAGTTTGGATATTAAGAATTGGAAAAGTCTGAGACTTCAAACTTTTACCTTAAATTGACCTGTGCCAAGGCAGCTTGTAGCCTAAAAAGTCATTTGTTATAACAACTTTTCCTTGTGTTGTGATAAAGGTACCAAAACGTTTAAATTTTGAAGGTGCTTAGTTTCAGGACATTGTATATTGAACATGTAAAAGGTAATGAATTATAGAAAACTTAAAGAAAAATGTGAATGTGAAAAAATGGATGTATCTGGTTTTGAAACTAGATGGATCAATTGATGTGCTGTCTAACAAGTTATACCCTGTTGTGAGATTAGTTCTGGGCAAATTGTAAATGCATTTCCCAGATTAAAGTCACCTTAAAATCTGTCAGCACTAAATGGTGTTATACAGGTGCTTAGTTATGAAAAGTTACTGGTACAGTCTAGTTAATCATTGACTTTGCCTTGATTCATTTATTACCTTATATTGATCGTTCATTTTTATACCTTTTACTTCTCCAATGTTAGGGTACCTGCAGAAAGCTGAAACATTTTGGAAACTACAATAGCTCAGGTCTAAGAAAATTTATGTTTACAGTATATGAGTTTTTCATACTTTTTTCATCTTATATTGTACATATTGTATACAACATACTAGAAGATTCTAATGTTACCATATATTGGGTTGTTATTAGCATTTTAAACTATTGCACTGTTTAATTAAGAAATTTAAATTAATATCTCGTATTTTGTTATTGTTTATTAACATTTGTTTGTGTTTTAGTCACCTGCGTCATCATATACTAATACAGTTATCAAGGAGGAAGTTGATGTAGACAGTGAATACATCTTTCCTATAGAAGAGGTAAGTAAGATAGGAAGGAAAACATCCTGATGCATTTTTATACACATTTAAATCCATAGTATTTGATTATGAAGAAAACTATTTTAGGTTTTCTATTTCCATATTAAAATTATGGAGAACTAATAGACACTGTTCTCATGCAGAACACAAGTATTTTGGATAAAAGTTTGTACCTTATTGGCTGAACTAGCTTTTGCTCTTTGCAAGCTCTGCAACTAGGAGCTCTGAGTAGTGTCTACTCTGTTTTTGGAGATGGTGCTCCTGTTTGGAAGACCATTGTTGTGTAATGTGATGTTGATTCCATATGTTTTTGTTTTTTTATATTTCCATTTGTTTAAACGTGTCCAGTTTTTAGCATTTCATGTGTGTACGTAGAAGCAAATACAAACCATCTCATAGAAGCAGACCACACATCCATGAACATAACAACAACATGGTAATTCTACATGTCTACACTAAAGGCTGAAGACTAGACATATTCAAACAACTGGAAATATACAAAGAGATAAAAATGCATGGAAATAACATTCTCAATGTACAGACATTTAAATCGCATTTGAATTATTTGAGCATATTATATAAAACACACAATCAATAATGGATCTTCCAAACATCTCCAAAAACAGAATGGACAGTGCTTCTAGCAGCTGCCTCAGATGAAGCTTCCAATGAAGAAAAGCTGACTTAGACAATAAGGGAAAATGTTTATCCAAAATACTTGTGTTCCACATTGGAATAGTGTTTATTAGATCTTAGCAACACTTGCCCTTAGCATTAGATGAAGCTTGCAATGAGCAAAAGCTAGCTTATGGGCAATAAGGGGAAAAAGCATACATTATGGACAAAATAAATCCAAGGATTAAAATTGTTTATCATAAGAGTTTCTTCAATAATTAAAAAATTCAACTCCATGAACTGTGCATATGATATTTATAATATTTCACTTAACAAATTTACAAACTTATAATGTTTCTCTTTGGTTATAATGTTTCTACTTTTCTAGTTACCCTCTACATCCTACTCAAGTCATGCAGTTAAGGATGAAATGTCTTTGGATGAACAGGAAGATGACGCCCTTCTTGGTTTTCCTACAGAGGAGGTATGATTTCATAAACAGTAATACTTACATTAACGTTATTACACATATGAAAATTCTTAGCATGTTGTCTCCATGTGTTTTCATGTATTTTCCAGTTGTTCAAGTCTGCCTCGTTTTCAGCCTTTCATGTGCCCATGTTGAAGCAAATGCCACCCATTTCATAGAAGCAGACCATGCATCCACAAAACGTCAACAACATGAAAATTCTAAACATACACACACAAAAGGCTGAAAACTAGACACATTCGAAAACTGGAGCCATACAAATACACGAAAATGCATAGAAATAATATTCTAAGTGAACAAAGACAATTTAATTCACACATGCTGTTTGAACACGTTAAACAACACACACATAGTAACAATATTTCAAATGACAGCACCATCTCCAAAAACAGAATGGACCGTGCTTCTAGCAGCAGCCTCAGGTGAAGCGTGGAGAGGAAAAGCTGACTTAGGCAATAATGGATAAATGATTATACAAAATACTTGTGTTCCATTCCCACAGACCTGGGAAGTCAGGGAAATTCACTATCTGTCAGGAAATGTCATGGAAGCCCTGGTAAATTTGCTAGAAGACGGGGAAAACAATAAAATAGGTGAAAAGTCAGGGGAATTTCATAAACCATAAAACATACCCGAATTGTTTATAGTTTTATACATTGTGGAAATTTACATAGAAAGAGGGTTATAAACTGGGAAACAAACTTTATTTTTTAAAGTAATATAATACATTATGTTAGTGTATTACATTTTATATGTAAGGTAGGTTTGAACATATTTGAATTTCCCTCTCTTATGTCAGGTGTCACTCCTCTATTATGTCACTAGGTTGGCAGTAATGCAGTGTCCCTCCTTCCTTCATATGTTTTCCTTCAGATTAGTTAGTTGCTTTCTTGTAAGATTAAAAGTGTTTGTGTTTTTGTTGGTAAGGCAGAAGCTGCTGTATAAATAAATTACAGATAAATAAGTAAATAAATTTTTTATTTTGTATAGTATAATTAAATTATACAGGGTTCTCTTATTTCTTGTTATACTATAAATTCTTTGGACAGAATAATGTGTGAAAACAAGTTCTTTATTTTTGCAGTCCAGTTCTTCAAATGTAGAGAGTATTAGTAAGGTTACTATTGAAACAGAGACGTGTTCCAGGCCAAGTGGATCAAAAGAACGGAACCCTATGATATCAGAAAATGAGAAACATGAGAAGCCTACTTCGTCAGAGCATGTTACATCCAAAAAAAATTGTCTACGCTATCGAAAGTTGTCACATACTAAATCTTTACACAGTGTAAAGAGCTACCAATGTGATGTTTGTAAAAATGAATATACTAATAAGCGTAATTTGTCAAAACATAGAAAGTCACAGGAAACCGAACAAATATAACTGTGATGTATGTAAGAAATCTTTTGAAAAAGCCAGGTATTTATATAAGCATAAATTAATCCACACTGGAATAAAGAAACATCACTGTGATATTTGCAACAAGTCTTTCCTTCGCAGTGGTAGTTTGTCAGAGCACAAATCAATTCACAGTGGAATAAAGCCATATCACTGTGAAATCTGTAACAAATCTTTCAACCGCCGTAGTATTTTGACTACACATAAATTTATCCACACTGGAATAAAGAAATATCAGTGTGACATCTGCAGTAAGTCTTTCCGACTCGGTAACAATTTGTCAGTGCATAAATTAATTCACACTGAAATAAAGAATTATCACTGTGACATCTGCAGCAAATCTTTCCGACACAGTAATTCTTTGTCAGTGCACAAGTCAAGTCACAGTGGAATAAAGATGTATCATTGTGAAATCTGTAACAAATCATTCAACCATCGTAGTAATTTGACTTCACATAAATTAGTTCACAGTGAAATTAAGAAATATCAGTGTGACATCTGCAGCAAGTCTTTCCGACACAGTGAAAGTTTGTCAGTGCATAAATTAATTCACAGTGAAATAAAGAAATATCACTGTGACATCTGCAGCAAATCTTTCCGATACAGTAATTCTTTGTCAGTGCATAAGTCAAATCACAGTGGAATAAAGACATATCACTGTGAAATCTGTAACAAATCATTCAACCAACGTAGTAATTTGACTTCACATAAATTAGTTCATAGTGAAATTATGAAATATCAGTGTGACATCTGCAGCAAGCCTTTCCGACGCAAAAATAATTTGAAAGTGCATTTAGTAATTCACAGTTGAATTTAAAAAAATATCACTGTGACATCTGCAGAAAATCTCTGACAGTAATACTTTGTCAGGCCATAAGTCAATTCACAGTGGAATAAAGCATCACTGTGAAATCTGTAACAAATCTTTCAACCACAGGTAGTTACTTGACTAAACAAATTAGTTCACAGTGAAATAAAGAATATCACTGTGACATCTGCAGCAAGTCTTTCCAATGCAAAAATCATTTGAAAGTACAGATAGTAATTCACAGTCAAATTAAAAAAATATCAATGTGACATGCAAATAACGTTTCAGTCAATTAGCCTATCTTTGGACTCATAAAATAATTCATACAGGAATTAAGAATATGTTTGTGATATCTGTAACAAAAATTTTTGTGTGTCATACAACTTGTCGAGGCATAAATTGACTGTGGAAAAGATGTTTAAGTGTGATATCTGCATCCGAGCTTTTCATCTTTTACATCACTTGTCAAGCATATATTAACACAGTGGGGGAAAAGATGTTTAAGTCTGATATCTGTAACTGAGCTTTTCGTCTTTCACAACACTTGTCAGCTCGTAAATCAATTCATTCTAAAAAGAAATAATGTGTCTAGAAAATTCTGTAGGCTATTACTCAGTTCACAAATGAATTCATAGCAGAATAATGAAATACTACTAATGTGTGTAACAAACTTGTGTGTGTATGTTGAATTTACCAACTCATAAATTTATTCTGAATGGAATTAAAACTATCAGTGTGGCATTTGTAACAAGACCTTTAGTCAGAACATATCTAATTTATATTGAGTATGTTATTTTTAACAAGAGTTTGTTTTCAATTGCCTATTTAATTTTGATATGTAGTACATAATGATGCCTCTAGAGGTGTATTGTTGGTTATGATAAACTTGAATTTTACAAGTGTTAATGTCTGTCTTTTAAAAATGCCATTCTGTTGAGCAATTTGATAACTTGTAAATAAAGCTCATGGTAAATGATTACTATCAAATTTGTACTGAGATTTCATTTGAGAGTAGTTTGTGAGTCACTGTATTCATGAAGATGTAAAAAATAAAACGCATTGAATTCAAGTATTGGCATTATATTTGCAACTAGGGTTCTTTCTATTTTATGTACTGAATCTTAGCCTCTAACAATCTTCCCTTGTATTTGTATATATTGTATAACAATATGTATTGTATTCACTATATGTTGAACACCATTTCATGCATACAGCATGTACAATACTCCACACCAAATCTAAAGGCTATGCTATTAAAAATGAGCAGCACATGTTCCTTACAGGTTTCTGTGTTATATAATGCGCACAGTTCACTGCAAACTGTAGTGTGCTCCAAGAACGTCCCTCTTTGCATGTCTATCCAGGAAGGATAGAGAAGTTCTAGTAATATTTATATTTATGTCTTAGATAAATAGAGAGTCACAGAAGAGAGACAGGGAGAGAATGATAAACTCTATGAAAATGTATTATATATAATAATATCTGTATAATAATTGATCCATCTTGTGTGTTATACATAGAAATGGAGGGAAACATACTAAAAATACAGACAGAGGGGAAAATGAGATAGTGATTAGCTAACTGAAATGTGCACCCTCTCCATCATAAATTGTTCAAGCTTTTCCTTTTTTTCTGATTGCCTGAATGTGCCTGTCATATCCCTATAAGAATGGTTTATGAAATTCCTCTGACTTTTCACTGGTTTTATTGTTTTCCCCTGCGTTTTAGCAAATTTACCTTGGATATTTTGTATCTAGTATCAACCAAACATACGTGGTGCTATGTTGATGCTATTTTTTTTTTTTTTTTTGTAATTTTATATCTACCTAAACTTAGAAACAATGAAGACAGTATGCGTGCACACTGCCACAGGTGAACGACATTGAAGTTACTATCGTAGGAATTAGATTATTTCTAACGGAGGCTGCGGCAGCATGACTCGTGTCTCGTTGCTGCTGAATTAAATTATTCTCTTTACTTGTCATGTCATTTTGGCTGTTTCCGTTATTTACTTTCGTTTGTCTCCTTTTGTAGCATTCTGAATGTCACACCTCTTCAACAAATTCTGTTTCGTTTCTCTGCTGCTGCTAATTATTTTAATTTAATAAAAGCTTTCTTTACTTTCATCCCTCCAAATTTGCAATAATTTACTGATAAGGCTTCTCATCAAACGACGACACTAGTTGGTATTTAAAAAAAGAACAGGACAGGACGGGGTATTGAGTAGTGTTCGTTAATTAAAAGTTGTTCACAAAGAAGAGTATCTTCGTCTCTCAGAGGCACTTAGTGACACTGTTATTTGTTCTATATATCCTAAGTATTTGCCTAATTGTATGGATAAAGGGCCGTATTGTTTAACGGTTTTTAATAAAATAATAATAATTCAATACTTATTAAAATTTTAAAAGATGTATAGTGTTTCAATACGTGTAAAGCAAACTTAACAATACGGTATGATTTCAACAGAATATAATCTGGGTGTGACATCAAAATTATAAAAAATAAAATATAAAAAACGTAACACCATTATAAAAAACAAGGTTTCATGATAAAGTAAATTCATTCAGTTGTGTTTATACAGTGGGTAATGAATTATTCGAGCTCAAGAGAGAAGGTTCATGGTAAGGGAATAGAAGCATGTGCAGGAGCACTTAGAGGAAGACATGCGGCAATGGAGGTAGAAGAAAAGGTGTGTAGACAAGTTTACAAATCAGAAGATTACGATTAAAAACGAAAACCATAGAGTTACTTAGAAGCCTATTAAAACGAAAAGAATATGGGGTTGTTAATTAGATATAATAAAACACTAATGTCGGGCGCATAACCAAGGAGAATGACAAATATAATTTGGAGACGATTGCAAAGTGTAATGTGCAAGGAAAGCGTGCAAAAGTAAAGCGGAATACAAAATGAGAGTATTTGGGGACTTAAAATTTATAACAGCAAAGGGTTGAAATGAAAGCAAAACACGGGATGAGTGAACAAACAAAATTTAGGGACAGCTTCCCTGACATTCCCTGACAGATAGTGAATTTACCTGACTTTTCAGGTCTGTGGGAGTGGAACACAAGTATTTTGTATAATCAGTTTTCCCTTATTGCCTGTCAGCTTTTCTTCATTGGAAGCTTCATCTGAGGCTGCTGCTAGGAGCACTGTCCATTCTGTTTTTGGAGATGGTGCTGTCATTTGAAATACTGTGTTACTATGTGTGTGTTGTGTAGTGTGTTCAAACGGTATGTGTGAATTAAATTGTCTTTGTTCACTTAGAATATTATTTCTATACATTTTCGTGTATTTGTATGGCTCCAGCTTTTCGAATGTGTCTAGTTTTCAGCCTTTCGCGCACGCGCGCGCGCGCGCATGTGTGTGTGTGGAATTTCCATGTTGTTGTTGACTTTTGTGGATGTGGTCTGCTTCTATGAAATGGATGGCATTTGCTTCAACATGCCCACATGAAAGGCTGAAAACTAGGCAGACCTGAACAACTGGAAAATACATGAAAACACAATGAGGCAACGTGCTAAGTATTTTCATACATGTAATTACATTAATATAAGTATTACTGTTTACAAAATCATACCTCCTCTGTAGGAAAACCAAGAAGGCCGTCATCTTCCTGTTCATCCAAAGACATTTCATCCTTAACTGCATGACTTGAGAAGGATGTAGAAGGTAACTAGAAAAGGAGAAACATTATAACCAAAGAGAAACATTATAAGTTTGTAACTTTGTTAAGTGAAATATTATAAATATCATATGCACACAGTTCATGAAGTCGAATTTTTTAATTGAAAAAACTTATGACAAACAATTTTAGTCCTTGGATTTATTTTGTCTATCATGTCTCCCTTTTTCCCTTATTGCCCATAAGCTAGCTTTTGCTCATTGCAAGCTTCATCTGATGCTAAGGGCAAGTGTTGCTAAGATCTAATAAACACTATTCCGATGTGGAACACAAGTAGTTTGGATAAACATTTTCCCCTTATTGCCTAAGTCAGCTTTTCTTCATTGGTAGCTTCATCTGAGGCTGGTGCTAGAAGCCCTGTCCATTCTGTTTTTGGAGATGGTGCTGTCATTTGGAAGATCCATTAATGATTGTGTGTGTTTTACATAATATATTCAAATAGTTCAAATCTGATTTAAATATCCGTTCATTTAGAATGTTTCATTTTCATGTGTTTTGTATACTCCCATTGTTTGAGTATGTCTAGTCTTCAGCCTTTTGTGTATAGATATATATAATTACCATGTTGTTATGTTCGTGGATGTGTGGTCAGCTTCTATGAGATGGTTTGTATATGCATCTACGTGCACACATGAAATTCTGAAAACTGGACATGTTTAAACAAATGGAAATATAAAAACATATGGAATCAAGATCACATTACACAACAATGATCTTCCAAACAGCAGCACTACCTCTAAAAAAAGAATAGACAGCTCCTAGTGGCAGCCTCTAGCAAAGCTTGTAAATAGCAAAAGCTAGTTCAGGCAATAAGGTACAAATTTTTATCCAAAATATTTATGCATTTTTTATACAATGGAAATGGAAATACAAATCCCAAAATAGTTTTCTTCACAGTCAAATACTGACTATGGATTTAAACGTGTATAAAAATGCAACAGGATATTTCCTTCCCCATCGTACTTACTTCTTCTATAGGAAAGACGTATTCACTGTCTACGTCAACTTCCTCCTTGATACCTGTATTAGTACATGATGACAACGCAGGTGACTAAAACACAAACACATGTTAATAAACAATAACAAAACTAACAAGATTTTAATTTACATTTCTTAATTAAACAGTCCAATAGTTTAAAATGATAATAACAACCCAATACACAGGTAAAATTACAATTTTGCAATATCTGTATACAGTCTGTACAATATAAGATGACAAAAAGTACGAAAAACTGATATACTGTAAACATTAATTTTCCTAGACCTGAGCTAAAGTAGTTTCCAGGTTGTTTCAGACTTTTGCAGGTTCCTTAAAGAGATACAATGTCCTGAAACTAAGCACCTTCAAAATTTAACTGTTTTGGTGTCTTTATCACAACACACGGTAAAGTTATAACTAATGATTTTTAGGCCATAAACTACCTTGCCACAGGCCAATTTAAGGTAAAAGTTTGAAGTCTCAGACTTTTCCAATTCTTAATATACAAAACTTGTATTTTTCATAGATTGGTCCTTACAAGTGCCAGGGTTGGAGGAAGTGATAATAACTGCATGGTGAAGACTAACATCCTACACAAGGTGACCCTATTTTCACAGATCAGTATGGATCTAGAGTGGAAAGTCGAGAAACATCCCTAGTGGAGGTAGTAGTCAGCTGGGACCATAGCTGAACATCACTGGGTGGAGCTGAAGGGCAGTGATAAGGCAGGTGAACTGTGAGGGTGGACAGGATCCTATAGCCGAGGTGAAAGCAGCCTGGCTAGGGAAACAACACCCTGAAATCAAAGTACCTGGTCCTCCAGGTTGGGGGTTGGGCATGAAGCTGACAACCTCGCCCTATGAAAAAGTTATTGTTCCGAATGCTCAAGAGAAAAAATTTGGATGGAACTACATGCAAGATAAAGGAAAATGACTTGGGTTTGTACACACGGAATGTGAGATCCCTTTATAGACCTGGTGCACTACAAATCCTTATTAATATTCTTACAATTAATAATAGACTACAATTCCTTAATTATTCCTGAACAATAGACTCCTTAATTAAAAAAAAAAAAACAAAAAACTTATTTTAAAAGAATTTGATTTCATTTAGCCAGACCAGGGTAACAAACAAATTTCGTTTAACAAATTACATTCTGCTTATAATATATAGGATTAATAATAGGTTAAAAAAAGCATGGCCTTAACATGGTATCAGTAAACAAACATAATATTTTTTCATTACTAGTAAACAATAAAGAAAAGTCAAATACACTACAGAAAAATACTTACTTACTTACTAGCCAACGCCCACCCTTGGCTGTTGGGCCATTAGGTGGCGCGCTGACCAGTAGAGACGTGAGGGCCTTGCCGTATCATCTTCATCTTGGAAAATGATCAGGGGGGTGAAGCTGATCGCCTGCACGTGGTGCCCCCTGCATAATCTGAATGATCAACAAAGGTTCGCCTAAAGCACGCTGACCAAAATGATACAAAAGAACCTTGCCAAAAACACCAACGGCCCTTTTCAGTTCAGGGCCTTGACACTACAGAAAAATGGAGTTTATCAAATACACTGTGCAGAATGCAATGCTATTTATATCGGACAATGTGGCCGTGCGCTGAAACATCACCTTTCTGAATATAAGAAAACGATTGTAACTAATACAGCCAATACAGATTTTGCAGAGTATTGCTTACAACACAATCACTTCATGGATACACAAAACATAACACTACTGCACAACATACAAAAAGGTAAGAAAATGGATTTATTAGAAATTCTAGAAATTAGAAAAGCAATCAAAAGTAACAAAAGTTTAACAAATGATCAAACTGAATTCTGTGAAGCCCCTTTATTAAAAGTTGTCATTTAGTTTAGTTAATTTTTATATTTTGCCTTCTGATTATACTTAGTTTTTACAGACACTTGACCTTTCCACTAGCTTCCTCACCCTCACACCAACCATCATACACACCCCACACATGTCCGCATACACGCCCTAAACACATGTTCACCACCCTTACATTCTTTGTTTAGTTTAGTTGTTCACTGATCTCTTTGACAATAGCTTTATAAGCATAAACAGCTGTTAGAATTAAATAAAACTGTGAAACGTACCAAGTGTTTACATACTTTAAAAACCTTTGTATTAATATGTTTCACCAAGTGCCCAATGAGTCATCAATAAATACCGTGATTAGTACAATTACTCTGACCACATGTTTTCATTTTCAAATATCCTCATTCTGAATAAATATGATCAAGACAGCTTTTAGTCACCAGTGGGCTTTGTTGGTTAAATAAACCTGTAGGCAGCCACTAATAATTATGAAACATATGAAATGAAAATTTTTATGAGTAATTAATGATGAAATGATTCTAAAACTTGCTTGTCAAGAAACAAGATAGAATTGGTTTGAACTGAGCTGGAGATTGATATATTTGGTAAATAGATATAAATGCAACACAAGTTATATGCAAGGAAAAAACCAATAACACAACGTTCTAACAGGCAGCAAACAGACAAAGTTAATAACTGAGCATAGTGTGAATAATATAGCTGGCAAAATAAAAAAAATAATGGTCTGCCTGGAAGAGAGTCATAAAAAATTATTATAAAGTAGCAAGAAAAACAAAACACATTAATGGGTTTATAGTGTAGCAGTATGATTCACTGAATGGACGGACAATTCTAGACAGATTTGCTTCCTTCTTCATGTAGATTTTTCCTACTGCACATTCAAAGAAACTAAACTCCTACATTCTTCTTGTCAGACCGTTGCACTTGCACTAACAACTTTCTCTTTCCAAGGCGAGGGCTCTGGTTGGTGCATACTGTGATTTCTAAGCCAGGGGCATTTGGTTGATGCACCAATAAATTTGTTGTCAAGTGTCTATTTTTGATAAATTTTGCTTAAACTTCCTGCCTAAAGATAGTTCTACAACCAATAACAAAGCTTCTTTTTTTTAAATATATATCAAAAGGCACCCCAATATTTCTTATAGTTTTGTAAAACCGTTTCTTTCCAAAGGAACCCTAAAAAATCTTGAGTACTGGCACACTACATACTATCCATTCTTCTAAATTTTCTCTTCTAAACGTTTTACCATTTTTCTCAATCCACAATGTTTGTGTTTTAATAAATTTTAAGCACACAATACGATTTTGGCTTGCTTCTTCAGAGCATTCTTCTGACCTCCAATTGAATTATGCACATACTCAAACCCGATTTAATTATGTTTCTCTCCAACCAAATTCTCTCTTCTTTGGCCTCCTCCAGAGCCCCAAAGCAGAATGTTTTTCATCTTTCTGCAACGGATTTTAAGAAAACCAAATACTTTCTGCAAGCATTTCAGTAGTTACGTAGTTAAAATTGTTTGATGCAACGGCTCTCTCCATTCTATATAAGTATTAAAATAATAATCCTTAAAATTTCAGGAGACAAAAATTGAGAATTTTTAGATTTAGGTTTTTGGAAATATAAGGTCTATCAGGATTTATTTGAATAAATTTGTAAATTGCATTTAAATAATTATATTGATATTATAGGATATTGATTTTAGGTTGATATAAAAAATCAGTCCAGAAATACACAAATTTTCTAATAGGTACAGAAAACATGTAAATACACACTTACTTCATTTGAAGTTTTCTTATACTGGTATTTTAAAACATGGCAAGGATTTATTTAAGTCCTCTTGGATCCTTCTTATAACTTTGGATGTTACCAATTCAGACATTAATTTCCTTTTTGAAACTGGCTTGAAATGGTTGTAGTACTGAGTCCCATATTTCTTGCAAAGAGCCAATTTTAAAAATTTCCTATTTCCTTTGTAACCAGCAGGAGGACCATTTATCATTATGAAAGCCAACATATCAGTAGTGCCAATTTGGTCATATGTGAGATCACTGGCTCCATGGCGCTTGGTCATTATGTTGGTAATAACGGAACCCCAGCTTTCACATATTATGGCTTCTGAAACTGGAGTACTAAGCATTATTACGTGTCAGCTAATTGCAAAGCAAAGCAGGCGACTAGGCTGAGCGCATTTGCAGGTGTTTCATAATGGCACAGGGAGAGGGAAACATCGAGTGGTGGGAGCATTTGGAATGAGAGGAAGGGGGGAGGGGGATTGTGAATTACTACGCTGGAGCGCGGCCGCGTGACAGTCTGCCGGCTGCAGCCGGCGCTCTCACTTCAATAGATTACATGTAACCTTTACCACTCGGCCTCTCATCTGAAATTTATCGGTATATTATTGAGTCACAAACATAGATTTTGTTATTGAATTGATTCGTTTATTCATATCTGTTTTTATGCAACAATTTATTTTTTTTAGAAATTTTACTGCAGCAAATTTTTTATACATTTTTCGTTAACGCGGTGGACGATCTTTCTGCAGGCCTTGTTTCCTTTCTGCGACATCGCACTGTCACCAGTTGTTCTGCTTTGGGACTCCAGAGATGATGTAAATCACATGACATATTTCCGCTTTATCAGCCTCATGACTGGATGTAGTCATCACCTTAGTTTATGCATGTTAGCACAGACATTACAATAACATAATAATGACATGAACATACAGTCACCAAACCGTTCATAGTAGGATATTCTGAACATAATCAGCTTATCTGCCACATTCAGTATCGGTATTTAAAAATTCAATGGGTAAGTTCATTTAGCACACTGTCTGAAATTATGATACAGAATTACTATGGGTACTCTTGGTTGAACAGATTGTCCATTGAAATTTTTGAATATAATGATCACTGCATCAATTAGCACAGTACAGCCTAACCGTTGATATAGTTTGGTTGCCTTGTATACATAAGTCTAGGTTCTAATAATGTTAGCAGTAATCCTATGGGAAGACTTGCACTCACTCCACTTGATTGTTTGTATGCAGATCAATCAGACACAGTTATTAGAACACACATTCATATACAAACGTTGTATTCACTGTTTCAACAATGTTTTCAGTCATGGGCATAACAATCTGGTTCCTACTACTGAAAATGGTTGCCACTTATGCCATCAAAACATATAGTAACAATTTTTTTAATGAGCTATGACTAAAACCTTTAGCTTTTTAAGAAGACCCGGTCATAAAAATTTCAAAAAATTTGAGTTTTAGTTTTTAGCATTAAACCATTCTCCTTCCCTTCCTGTTTAAAATGATATACATATTATTATACCAAACATTTTTTTTCTTATCATCTTTTATGTTTACTTCATGTGATGTCACCCTGTGTGATGTCATTGATCTCCTTCAGACAAACATTTCAATATTTTATAATAATATTATAAAATGAGGATTCTGGAAGCAAATAAGAGTGTTCTGGGAAGAAATACCGAGAACAGAGTAAAGTAAAGGCAGCTAAAAAGGAAGAGAGATGAGAGTAATAAAGAAGAAGTGTATACTGCAGGTACGCTTTGGTTAAAACATTACAAAACTTTAAACGCAATTTTCTGTAAGTCTATTTTTTGTAAGCAGGTACATATAACTTTGCACTGGAATGTGCTAGAAACATGATTTTTTTTTTTGTGTCATAACATAAAATTGTACTGAACCTAAAATTTAGTAAGACATGTAAATATTTAGTATTTTTCAAAAAGAAATAAACATTTTCCATTTTTCAAAACACTTTATTTGAAAAATCAACCTAATTATTCTTTTATGTATACATGTATTAGGTTCACTGCATGCTCTATGTATTTATCTTTCAATGAAAAAAGTTTCACAAAGATATCTTGAATGTTTTCTTTTAAATATATGTACCTAACTCATATGGGACAGGCCTTCACGGCCTTGGTCCCCTAATAACTTTGATCTTTTTAGGGAAAACTTTACAAAAATTCGTTTTTAGGAACTTGGGAATTTACAGCCCAAAGTAAAATGTATAAAAATTAATGATCAACGTAAGGTTATAAATGGTAATGTCAATGATCAACTAGAATTAGCCTGTAACTTTTCATAACTAAGCACTTGTATACCATTTTGCGCTGAAAGACTTCATGGTGACTTTATTCTTAGAAAATACATTTACAATTTGCCCACAAGTAATCTCACAACAGAGCATAACTTGTTAGCCAGCACATCAATTATATCTAGTCCTATACAGACCAATAACAACAATGGACTACTGCTGTAGCATTCTCAAGACTGTTATATAAGACACACAATTTTTTTTTTAACTACTCCAGTGTCTTTACAGAAACTCACTTCGATTTTGATTTTAGTTCTGCCAGAAGTATCTTTCTTCTGTTGTCTGCCACGCTTTCTCACCATTGTCCTGAACCACAAGTATGTGAAAAACAGCATTTAGGCGAAGAAATACTTTTACAAAATATTACCATCAACTTTGAATGATTGATGGAGAACAAACACACATTTTACATCCCAGTTAAACTTCCAACTTTTGTTACTGATCAAAACTCTATTATTATAACTGTTAAACTTATAAGTTATAAATACTTAAGAGTTATTACTAACGTCGATTTTCAGCTATGAAGACGTATACAGATGAATAATTTTAAGGCGGCTGATTCAATCAACACAAAAAGCTATGATAATAGTGAGACACGTAACTACCAAAATTTAATCCACGTCTTTCTGTAACATGCCTACCAAACTGGTGTTGCGAGCTATATATTCTTCTTCTTCTTCTTCTTCTACTCTGTTTATACTTTGCTCCATTTATGAGTTTGTTGACCTTTGCTCCTTTACTCTTAACTCTTACACTTGTATGGTTCCAACAAAGTTTTTTTTTTGGTTGTTAACTACTTTTTATTGACACCATTATTAACAATGAATGTTTCACCCTTTCTATGATGTGGCATCCTCGGTGCTCTCACTGATGACTTCCTTTATTTTGCAATATTGTAAATAAGTGGAGACTGTACACTGACAACTGTTACTCCTCATTTTAATATGGCAGCAGATTGTCCATTCAGAAACTCCAGTTTCAACCACTGTTTCTGAAGTTATTTTTTTTTATATTTTTTTTGAAGAAATTGAATGTTGCAATAAGTCTCTCTTCTACTTTCCCTCATTGTGTGTTCCGTTTCTTCAGACAGGTGCGACTAATTGAAACAACTCATGAAAAATTTCACTGTTCAGTGAGGAGTGGAACCACTATACTTTGTCTCTTGGTATTATACAACAAATTCAGTTTTGCTCAGGTTTGATTTGTTAAAATTCAGTGGTCAATGTGTTAGTTTCAAGTATAAAGAACACGGTATAGTACTATGTCACTTATCATGGCATGTTGTCACCTTTAAATTTTTCAGCATTCCATGGTTTATCACTTGGCGTCTCCTGTGTACAGCCATGAGTAGCTTACATAGCGAGTTAGTGAGTAGTTCTCCTGTTATGATCCATTAGTTTACAGGTCAGTTGAAATCACTTCAGTTATGGATTGTAAGAGAAAATCACGTTTGTAGCTTGTGCAGTTATAGCTTTAGATGGAACATGGAATACGAAGAAAAAAAACAATGACATTTTCAGAAACCATGGCTTGTTGAAAAGGAAAAGGAAAGACAAATTGTATGAAAGGAAATGAGGTGTAACAGTTCAGAAGACTTCAAATGTTATTTAGAGGTGAACAGTGAAATTTTTCATGAGTTGTTTCAATTAGTCGCACCTGTTCTCAAGAAACGGGACATATAAATGAGGCAACGTAGAAAAGAGGCTTCTTGCAACATTCCATTTCTTCAAAAAAACAAATAACTTCAGAAACAGTGGTTGAAACTGGAGTTTCTGAATGGACAATCTGCTGCCATATTAAAGTGAGGAGTAACAGTTGTCAGTGTACAGTCTTTACTTATATATATTGTCAGTGATGACACTGAGGATGCCACATCGTAGAATGGATGAAACTTCCATTGTTAATAATAGTGTCAATAAAACATAATAATCAACCTAAAAAAACTTTGTTGAAACCATACAAGTGTACGTGTTAAGAATAAGGAAGCAGACGTCAACAAACTCTTGTATAAACAGAGAAGAAGAAGAATTTGAAATTTTATCAGATGAGATAAAACATGCCCACCAGTACAAAAACTTGATGGAATACTTAAGTTGACTATAAATTTTGAAGATACTCTGTTGTATTTGAGAAAAACAATTATAACTTTATGTCTAAGCTGAAGAAGTTTAGTAAACGCATTCTGAATATATAGCTCGCAACACCAGTTTGGTAGGCATGTTACAGAAAGACGTGGATTAAATTTTGGTAGTTACGTGTCTCACTATTATCATAGCTTTTTGTGTTGATTGAATCAGCCGCCTTAAAATTATTCATCTGTATACGTCTTCATAGCTGAAAATCGACGTTAGTAATAACTCTTAAGTATTTATAACTTATAAGTTTAAAAGTTATAATAATAGAGTTGGAAGTTTAACTGGGATGTAAAATGTGTGTTCTCCATTAATCATTCAAAGTTGATGGTAATATTTTGTAAAAGTATTTCTTCGCCTAAATGCTGTTTTCACATACTTTTGTTTCAGCACAATGGTGAGAAAGCGTGGAAGACAACAAAAGAAAGATACTTCTGGAAAAATAAAAATAAAAATCGAGGTGAGTTTCTGTAAAGACGCTGGAGTAGGTTTGAAAAATAATGTGTGTCTTGTATAACAGTCTTGAGAATGCTACAGCAGTACTTCATTGTTATTATGGTATGTATAGGCCTACTAGATATAATTGAATCGTTTAGTTTCAAAACCGGGTACACCCAAAAAATCAAAATTTTCAGGAGAGCTGGTTTTGCAACTAACCAGCAATTTCAACTTCAAATTTAATAAGGATCTATCTGTTTTAGAAACTTGTGAAGTAGATAGGACAGGTAGAAGGTAATAAAGTATAGGAAAATGCAAAATAATGTGAATGTAAGAAAAGTGGATAAATCTGATTTTGTAACTAGATGACTCAATTGGTGTGATGTCTAACAAATCATGCCCCGTTGTGAGAATAGTTCTGGGCAAATTGTAAATGTATTTCTTAAGAATAAAGTCACCATAAAATCTGTCAGCGCTAAGTGGTGTTATACAGCTGCTTAGTTATGAAAAGTTACAGGTAAATTCTAGTTGATCATTGACTATACCTTTATCCATTCATTACCTTACGTTGATGATTTGTTTTTATACCTTTTATTTTGGGCTGTAAATTCCCAAGTCCAAACAATTTAATTTTTGTAAAGTTTGCCCTAAAAAAAAATCAAAGTTTTTAAAAAGCTTAAGGCTTTTTAATCACGACCAGTTAAAAAATTTGTTAGTATATGTTTTGGTGGTATGTGCGGCAACCATCTTCAGTAATGGAAACTAGATTATGTATGCATGTGACTGAAAACATCTTTGAAACTATGAAAAGAACCTCGCTATATGACTTTGTGTTCTAGTATATATGTCTGCTTGATCAACACTAATAGTCAAATGGAGTGCAAGTATTCTGATAGGGTTACAACTAACATGATTAGAACCTAGACCTAAGTAGCATGATTAACTAGACCTAGGTATACACAGCAGTCCTGTCAATGGTTAGCTATACTGTGGTACTTGATACAGTGATTATTATATTAAGAAATTTCAATGGAGAATCTGTTCAGGCAAGAGTACCGTAAGCAACTCTGTATCATGGTCTTAGACTTTGTGATAAGTGAAGTTGTCTGTTGAATATTTAAGTACTGATACTGAATGCGGCAGGTAAGCTGATTGTGTACAGTAAACTTTAATATCAGAGCATCTTACTGCAAATGGTTTGGTGACTATATGGTCTTGTAATATCTGTGCTAACATGCACACCTTAAGGTAATGGCTATATCCAGTCCTCAGGCTGCAATATGTCATGTGATTTACATGACCTCTGAAAGAGAGAATTTGGTTGGAGAGAAACATGATTAAATCCTTTGAGTATCTGCATAATTCAATTGGAGATCAGAAGAATGCTCGCTCTGAAGGAGCAATATGAAATTGTGGTGTGTGTTTAAAATTTATTAAAACACAAAAATAGTGGATTAAGAAAATTGGTAAAAAGTTTAGAAGAGAAAATTTAGAAGAATAGATAGTATAAAGTGTGCCAGTACTGTAGACATTTGTGGATTTCTTGTGAAAGAAAAAGTTTTATAGAATTATAAGAAATACTGGGGTGGCTTTTGACATATATTTTTGAAAAGCTTTGTTTGTTTGTGTCATTGATTGTAGAATTATATTCAGGCGGGAAGATATAGCAAAATGTATCGAAAAGAGACACTTAATGACAAATTTATTAGCGCATCAACCAAATGTACCAGGCTTAGAAATCACAATATACACCAACCTGAGCCTCGGCCTTGGAAAGAGAAAGTTGTTTAGTACAGCTGTCTCACAAGAATATAGGATTTTAGTTTCTTTGAATTTGCAGTAGCAAAAATGTACATGAAGAAGGAAGCAAATCTGTCTAGAATTGTCTGTCCGTTCAGTGAATCATACTGCTGCACTTAATGTGTTTTGTTTTTCTTACTACTTTATATTATTTTATTATGACTCTCTTCCAGACAGACCATTATTTTTGTATTTTGTCAGATATATTATTCATCACTATACTCAGTTATCAGCTTTGTCTGTTTGCTGCCTTTTAGAACATCCTGTTGTTATTGATTTTTTGCCGTGAATGTAACTTGTGTTACGTTTATATCTGTTTATATCAATTTCCAGCTCAGTTCAAACCAATTCTATCTTGTTTCTTGACAAGCAAGTTACATCATTAATCATTAATTATTCATTAAAATTTTCATTTCATTTGTGTCATAATTATTAATGGCTGCCTACAGGGTTATTTGACCAACAGCCCAATGATGACTGTAAAAGCTGTCTTGGTCATAATTATTCAGGATGAGGATACTTGAAAATGAAAACATGTGGGTCAGAGTGATTGTACTAATCACGATATTTATTGATGACTCGTTGGGCACTTGCTGAAACATATTAGTACAAAGGTTTTTAAAATATATGAATACTTGGTACGTTTCACAGTTTTTATTTAATTCTAACAGCTGTTTCAGTTTATTCAGCTGTTGTCAAAGAGATCAGTGAACAACTAAACTAAACAAAGAATATAAGGGTGGTGAACATGTGTTTGGGGCGTGTATGCGCACATGTGTGGGGTGTGTATGATGAAGGGCATGAGTGGGTGAGGAAGCTAGTTTAAAGGCCAAGTGTATGTAAAAACTAAGTACAATCGGAAGGCAAAATATAAAAATTACCTAAACTAAATAACAACTTTTAAGAAATGGGATACACAGAATTCAGTTTATTTGTTGTTACATTTTTGTTACTTTTGATTGCTTTTCTAATTTCTAGAATTTCTAGTAAATCCATTTTCTTACCTTTTTGTATGTTGTGCAGTAGTGTTATGTTTTTTGTATCCACGAAGTGATTGTGTGGAAGCAATGATCTGTAAAACCTGTATTGGATGTACAGTATTTGTTAAAATCGCTTTCTTATGTTCAGAAATGTGATGTTTCAGCGCACGGTCACATTCTCCGATATAAATAGCATCGCATTCTGCTCATTGTATTTCATAAACTCCATTTTTCTGTAGTGTTTTTGTTTTTTCTTTATTGTTTACTAGTAATGAAAAGAGATTACGTTTGTTTACCGATACCATGTTAAGACCATGATTTTTTAACCTATTATTAATCCAAACTGTTATAAACGGAATGTAATTTGTTAAATCAAATTTTTTGTTACCCTGATCTGGCTCTATGGAATAAAATTCTTTTAAAATAAGTTTTTTTTTAGGAGTCTATTATTCAGAATAATTAAGGAATTGTAGTGTATTATTAATTGTGAGAATATTAATAAGAATTTGTAGTGCACCAGGTCTATAAAGGGATGTCACATTCCATATGTACAAACTCAAGTCATTTTTCTTTATCTTGCCTATAGTTTCGTCCAAATTTTTTCTCTTGAGCATTCGAAACAATAACTTTTTGTAGGGTGAAGTCATCAGCCTCATGCCCAACTCCCAACCTGGAGGACCAGGTACTTTGATTTTGGGGTGTTCTTCCCCTAGATAGGCTGCCTTCACCTTGGCTGTAGAGTCCTGTCCACCCTCGCAGTCACCTGCTGTACCACTGCCCTTCAGCTCTGCCTGGTGATGTTCACCTATGGACTCAACTACTACCTCCACCATTGATGTTTCTTGACTTCCCAGTCTAGATCCATACTGTTCTGCAAAAACGGTCACCTTGTGTAGGATGTGGCTCTTCACCTTGAAGTATGGTCTTGGCTGGGTAGAAGCTAGGGGCTCCATTGGGGCGCTATCGCTTCCTCCAACCCTGGGACTTAAGGACCAATCAATGAAAAATACAAGTTTGGATATTAAGAATTGGAAAAGTCTGAGACTTTAAACTTTTACTTTAAATTGACCTGTGCCAAGGCAGCTTGTAGCCTAAAAAGTCATTTGTTATAACAACTTTTCCTTGTGTTGTGATAAAGGTACCTAAACGTTTAAATTTTGAAGGTGCTTAGTTTCAGGACATTGTATATTGAACATGTAAAAGGTAATGAAGTATAGAAAACTTAAAGAAAAATGTGAATGTGAAAAAATGGATGTATTTGGTTTTGAAACTAGACGGATCAATTGATGTGCTGTCTAACAAGTTATACCCTGTTGTGAGATTAGTTCTGGGCAAATTGTAAATGCATTTCCCAGATTAAAGTCACCTTAAAATCTGTCAGCACTAAATGGTGTTATACAGGTGCTTAGTTATGAAAAGTTACTGGTACAGTCTAGTTAATCATTGACTTTGCCTTGATTCATTTATTACCTTATATTGATCGTTCATTTTTATACCTTTTACTTCTCCAATGTTAGGGAGCTGCACCTGCAGAAAGCTGAAACATTTTGGAAACTACAATAGCTCAGGTCTAAGAAAATTTATGTTTACAGTATATGAGTTTTTCATACTTTTTTCATCTTATATTGTACATATTGTATACATCATACTAGAAGATTCTAATGTTACCATATATTGGGTTGTTATTATCATTTTAAACTATTGTGCACTGTTTAATTAAGAAATTTAAATTAATATCTCGTATTTTGTTATTGTTTATTAACATTTGTTTGTGTTTTAGTCACCTGCGTCATCATATACTAATACAGTTATCAAGGAGGAAGTTGATGTAGACAGTGAATACATCTTTCCTATAGAAGAGGTAAGTAAGATAGGAAGGAAAACATCCTGATGCATTTTTATACACATTTAAATCCATAGTATTTGATTATGAAGAAAACTATTTTAGGTTTTCTATTTCCATATTAAAATTATGGAGAACTAATAGACACTGTTCTCATGCAGAACACAAGTATTTTGGATAAAAGTTTGTACCTTATTGGCTGAACTAGCTTTTGCTCTTTGCAAGCTCTGCAACTAGGAGCTCTGAGTAGTGTCTACTCTGTTTTTGGAGATGGTGCTCCTGTTTGGAAGACCATTGTTGTGTAATGTGATGTTGATTCCATATGTTTTTGTTTTTTTTATATTTCCATTTGTTTAAACGTGTCCAGTTTTTAGCATTTCATATGTGCACGTAGAAGCAAATACAAACCATCTCATAGAAGCAGACCACACATCCACGAACATAACAACAACATGGTAATTCTACATGTGTACACAAAAGGCTGAAGACTAGACATATTCAAACAACTGGAAATATACAAACACAAAAAACGCATGGAAGTAACATTCTAAATATACAGACATTTAAGTCGTATATTTGAATTATTTGAGCATATTATATAAAACACACAATCAATAATGGATCTTACAAATATCTCCAAAAACAGATGGACAGTGCTTCTAGCTGTAACGGCCCAAGTTACGGTCATTACGTAAAATTTAAAACTAGACACTTGGCCTAGATGGAGCAAAAATGTGTTGGTGCCCAGAGTGACAGGACTTGCAGTAAAACACTCATTTAAACCATAACAACCTTTTATTAGTGTTTTCTCATTTCATTATTAAAACATATTTTGCTAGATTGAAATATCATACAGTGTTCAAACAATTGAATTCTTGTGTTATTCATAGCAGTTCTTAGTTTTCATTTTATCAACAAATATATATATATATATATTCAATCTGTATTAATCACAATAAAAATTAAACAGTATAACAAGTGGATCCTTTTAGCACAGTTAATAATATAAATTACAAATCTATATCCACAGGACTTGTTCTAACAAAATTTTAATAATAAATATGAAAATACTGTTTATATGTATGCTTTCCTTGCAGTATGGTCTTGGGCTCCATTGGGGCGCTATCGCTTCCTCCAACCCTGGGATTTGTAAGGACCAATCTATGAAAAATACAAGTTTGGATATTAAGAATTTGGAATAGTCTGAGACTTCAAACTTTTACCTTAAATTGACCTGTGCCAAGGCAGTTTGTAGCCTAAAAAGTTTTTGAAACTAGACGGGTTAATTGATGTGCTGTCTAACAAGTTATACCCTGTTGTGAGATTAGTTCTGGGTAAATTGTATGTATTTCCCAAGAATAAAGTCACCTTAAAATCTGTCAGCACTAAATGGTGTTATACAGGTGGTTAGTTATGAAAAGTTACAGGTAAATTCTAGTTAATCATTGACTTTGCCTTGATTCATTTGTTACCTTATATTGATCGTTCATTTTTATACCTTTTACTTCTCCAATGTTAGGGTACCTGCAGAAAGCTGAAACATTTTGGAAACTACAATAGCTCAGGTCTAAGAAAATTTACGTTTACAGTATATGAGTTTTTCATACTTTTTTCATCTTATATTGTACATATTGTATACAACATACTAGAAGATTCTAATGTTACCATATAGTGGTTGTTATTATCATTTTAAACTATTGCACTGTTTAATTAAGAAATTTAAATTAATATCTCGTATTTTGTTATTGTTTATTAACATTTGTTTGTGTTTTAGTCACTTGCGTCATCATATACTAATACAGTTATCAAGGAGGAAGTTGATGTAGACAGTGAATACATCTCTCCTGTAGAAGAGGTAAGTAAGATAGGAAGGAAAACATCCTGATGCATTTTTTTACACAATTAAATCCATAGTATTTGATTATGAAGAAAACTATTTTAGGTTTTCTATTTCCATATTAAAATTATGGAGAACTAATAGACACTATTCTCATGCAGAACACAAGTATTTTGGATAAAACTTTGTACCTTATTGGCTGAACTAGCTTTTGCTCTTTGCAAGCTCTGCAACTAGGAGCTCTGAGTAGTGTCTACTCTGTTTTTGGAGATGGTGCTCCTGTTTGGAAGACCATTGTTGTGTAATGTGATCTTGATTCCATATGTTTTTGTTTTTTTATATTTCCATTTGTTTAAACGTGTCCAGTTTTTAGCATTTCATATGTGCACGTAGAAGCAAATACAAACCATCTCATAGAAGCAGACCACACATCCACGAACATAACAACAACATGGTAATTCTACATGTGTACACAAAAGGCTGAAGACTAGACATATTCAAACAACTGGAAATATACAAACACAAAAAACGCATGGAAGTAACATTCTAAATATACAGACATTTAAGTCGTATATTTGAATTATTTGAGCATATTATATAAAACACACAATCAATAATGGATCTTACAAATATCTCCAAAAACAGATGGACAGTGCTTCTAGCTGTAACGGCCCAAGTTACGGTCATTACGTAAAATTTAAAGCTAGACACTTGGCCTAGCTGGAGCAAAAATGTGCTGGCGCCCAGAGTGACAGGACTTGCAGTAAAACACTCATTTAAACCATAACAACCTTTTATTAGTGTTTCCTCATTTCATTATTAAAACATATTTTGCTAGATTGAAATATCATACAGTGTTCAAACAATTGAATTCTTGTGTAATTCATAGCAGTTCTTAGTTTTCATTTTATCAACAAATATATATATATATATATTCAATCTGTATTAATCACAATAAAAATTAATCAAACAGTATAATAAGTGGATCCTTTTAGCACAGTTAATAATATAAATCACAAATCTATATCCACAGGACTTGTTCTAACAAAATTTTAATAATAAATATGAAAATACTGTTTATATGTATGCTTTCCTTGCAGTAGGGTCTTGGGCTCCATTGGGACGCTATCGCTTCCTCCAACCCTGGGACTTGTAAGGACCAATCTATGAAAAATACAAGTTTGGATATTAAGAATTTGGAATAGTCTGAGACTTCAAACTTTTACCTTAAATTGACCTGTGCCAAGGCAGTTTGTAGCCTAAAAAGTCATTTGTTATAACAACTTTTCCTTGTGTTGTGCTAAGATACCAAAACGTTTAAATTTTGAAGGTGCTTAGTTTCAGGACATTGTATATAGAACATGTAAAAGGTAATGAAGTATAGGAAACTGAAAGAAAAATGTGAATGTGAAAAAAGTGGATGTATCTGGTTTTGAAACTAGACGGGTTAATTGATGTGCTGTCTAACAAGTTATACCCTGTTGTGAGATTAGTTCTGGGCAAATTGTAAATGTATTTCCCAGATTAAAGTCACCTTAAAATCTGTCAGCACTAAGTGGTGTTATACAGGTGTTAGTTATGAAAAGTTACTGGTACATTCTAGTTAATCATTGACTTTGCCTTGATTCATTTGTTACCTTATATTGATCGTTCATTTTTATACCTTTTACTTCTCCAATGTTAGGGTACCTGCAGAAAGCTGAAACATTTTGGAAACTACAATAGCTCAGGTCTAAGAAAATTTATGTTTACAGTATATGAGTTTTTCATACTTTTTTCATCTTATATTGTACATATTGTATACAACATACTAGAAGATTCTAATGTTACCATATATTGGGTTGTTATTATCATTTTAAACTATTGCACTGTTTAATTAAGAAATTTAAATTAATATCTCGTATTTTGTTATTGTTTATTAACATTTGTTTGTGTTTTAGTCACCTGCGTCATCATATACTAATACAGTTATCAAGGAGGAAGTTGATGTAGACAGTGAATACATAGATAGGAAGGAAAGCATCCTGATGCATTTTTATACACATTACATTTAAATCCATAGTATTTGATTATGAAGAAAACTATTTTAGGTTTTCTATTTCCATATTAAAATTATGGAGAACTAATAGACACTATTCTCATGCAGAACACAAGTATTTTGGATAAAACTTTGTACCTTATTGGCTGAACTAGCTTTTGCTCTTTGCAAGCTCTGCAACTAGGAGCTCTGAGTAGTGTCTACTCTGTTTTTGGAGATGGTGCTCCTGTTTGGAAGACCATTGTTGTGTAATGTGATGTTGATTCCATATGTTTTTGTTTTTTTATATTTCCATTTGTTTAAACGTGTCCAGTTTTTAGCATTTCATGTGTGTACGTAGAAGTAAATACAAACCATCTCATAGAAGCAGACCACACATCCACGAACATAACAGCAACATGGTATTTCTACATGTCTATACTAAAGGCTGAAGACTAGACATATTCAAACAACTGGAAATATACAAAGACAAAAACGCATGGATATAACATTCTAAATGTACAGACATTTAAATCGCATTTGAATTATTTCAGCATATTATATAAAACACACAATCAATAATGGATCTTCCAAACATCTCCAAAAACAGAATGGACAGTGCTTCTAGCAGCTGCCTCAGATGAAGCTTCCAATGAAGAAAAGCTGACTTAGACGATAAGGGAAAATGTTTATCCAAAATACTTGTGTTCCACATTGGAATAGTGTTTATTAGATCTTAGTAACACTTGCCCTTAGCATCAGATGAAGCTTGCAATGAGCAAAAGCTAGCTTATGGGCAATAAGGGGAAAAAGCATACATTATGGACAAAATAAATCCAAGGATTAAAATTGTTTATCATAAGAGTTTCTTCAATAATTAAAAAATTCAACTTCTTGAACTGTGTGCATATGATATTTATAATATTTCACTTAACAAATTTACAAACTTATAATGTTTCTCTTTGGTTATAATGTTTCTCTTTGGTTATAATGTTTCTACTTTTCTAGTTACCCTCTACATCCTACTCAAGTCATGCAGTTAAGGATGAAATGTCTTTGGATGAACAGGAAGATGACGACCTTCTTGGTTTTCCTACAGAGGAGGTATGATTTCATAAACAGTAATACTTACATTAACGTTATTACATATATGAAAATACTTAGCATGTTGTCTCCATGTGTTTTCATGTATTTTCCAGTTGTTCAAGTCTGCCTCGTTTTCAGCCTTTCATGTGCCCATGTTGAAGGAAATGCCATCCATTTCATAGAAGCAGACCATGCATTCACAAAACGTCAACAACATGAAAATTCTAAACATACACACACAAAAGGCTGAAAACTAGACACATTCGAAAACTGGAGCCATACGAATACACGAAAATGCATAGAAATAATATTCTAAGTGAACAAAGACAATTTAATTCACACATGCTGTTTGAACACGTTAAACAACACACACATAGTAACAATATTTCAAATGACAGCACCATCTCCAAAAACAATGGACCGTGCTTCTAGCAGCAGCATCAGATGAAGCGTGGAGAGGAAAAGCTGACTTAGGCAATAATGGATAAATGATTATACAAAATACTTGTGTTCCATTCCCACAGACCTGGGAAGTCATGGAAATTCACTATCTGTCAGGGAAGCCCTGGTAAATTTGCTAGAAGACAGGGGAAAACAATAAAATCGGTGAAAAGTCAGGGGAATTTCATAAACCATAAAACATACCCGAATTGTTTATAGTTTTATACATTGTGGAAATTTACATAGAAAGAGGGTTATAAACTGGGAAACAAACTTTATTTTTTAAAGTAATATAATAAATTATGTTAGTGTATTAAATTTTATATGTAAGGTAGGTTTGAACATATTTGAATTTCCCTCTCTTATGTCAGGTGTCACTCCTCTTTTGTGTCACTAGGTTAGCAGTAATGCAGTGTCCCTCCTTCCTTCATATGTTTTCGTTCAGATTAGTTAGGTGCTTTCTTGTAAGATTAAAAGTGTTTGTGTTTTTGTTGGTAAGGCAGAAGCTGCTGTATAAATAAATTACAGATAAATAAGTAAATAAATTTTTTATTTTGTACAGTATAATTAAATTATACAGGGTTCTCTTATTTTGTTGTTATACTATAAATTCTTTGTACAGAATAATGTGTGAAAACGAGTTCTTTATTTTTGCAGTCCAGTTCTTCAAATGTAGAGAGTATTAGTAAGGTTACTATTGAAACAGAGACGTGTTCCAGGCCAAGTGGATCAAAAGAACGGAACCCTATGATATCAGAAAATGAGAAACATGAGAAGCCTACTTCGTCAGAGCATGTTACATCCAAAAAAAATTGTCGACGCTATCGAAAGTTGTCACATACTAAATCATACCACAGTGTAAAGAGCTACCAATGTGATGTTTGTAAAAATGAATATACTAATAAGCGTAATTTGTCAAAACATATAGAAAGTCACAGGAAACCGAACAAATATAACTGTGATGTATGTAAGAAATCTTTTGAAAAAGCCAGGTATTTATATAAGCATAAATTAATCCACACTGGAATAAAGAAACATCACTGTGATATTTGCAACAAGTCTTTCCTTCGCAGTGGTAGTTTGTCAGAGCACAAATCAATTCACAGTGGAATAAAGCCATATCACTGTGAAATCTGTAACAAATCTTTCAACCGCCGTAGTAATTTGACTACACATAAATTTATCCACACTGGAATAAAGAAATATCAGTGTGACATCTGCAGTAAGTCTTTCCGACTCTGTAACAATTTGTCAGTGCATAAATTAATTCACACTGAAATAAAGAAATATCACTGTGACATCTGCAGCAAATCTTTCCGACACAGTAATTCTTTGTCAGTGCATAAGTCAAGTCACAGTGGAATAAAGATGTATCATTGTGAAATCTGTAACAAATCATTCAACCATCGTAGTAATTTGACTTCACATAAATTAGTTCACAGTGAAATTAAGAAATATCAGTGTGACATCTGCAGCAAGTCTTTCCGACACAGTGAAAGTTTGTCAGTGCATAAATTAATTCACAGTGAAATAAAGAAATATCACTGTGACATCTGCAGCAAATCTTTCCGATACAGCAATTCTTTGTCAGTGCACAAGTCAAATCACAGTGGAATAAAGACATATCACTGTGAAATCTGTAACAAATCATTCAACCAACGTAGTAATTTGACTTCACATAAATTAGTTCATAGTGAAATTATGAAATATCAGTGTGACATCTGCAGCAAGCCTTTCCGACGCAAAAATAATTTGAAAGTGCATTTAGTAATTCACAGTTGAATTTAAAAAAATATCACTGTGACATCTGCAGAAAATCTGACAGTAATACTTTGTCAGTGCATAAGTCAATTCACAGTGGAATAAAGCATCACTGTGAAATCTGTAACAAATCTTTCAACCACAGGTAGTTACTTGACTAAACAAATTAGTTCACAGTGAAATAAAGAATATCATTGTGACATCTGCAGCAAGTCTTTCCAATGCAAAAATCATTTGAAAGTACAGATAGTAATTCACAGTCAAATTAAAAAAATATCAATGTGACATGCAAATAACGTTTCAGTCAATTAGCCTCTCTTTGGACTCATAAAATAATTCATACAGGAATTAAGAATATGTTTGTGATATCTGTAACTAATCTTTCAGTAGTAATGGCACTTTGTCCCGTCATAAATTAAGACACAGTGTGGAAAAAATTTAATTGTGATATCTGTAACCAAAATTTGTGTGTGTCATACAACTTGTCGAGGCATAAATTGACTGTGGAAAAGATGTTTAAGTGTGATATCTGCATCCGAGCTTTTCATCTTGTACATCACTTGTCAAGCATATATTAACACATAGTGGGGGAAAAGATGTTTAAGTCTGATATCTGTAACCGAGCTTTTCGTCTTTCACAACACTTGTCAGCTCGTAAATCAATTCATTCTAAAAAGAAATAATGTGTCTAAAAAATTCTGTAGGCTATTACTTAGTTCACAAATGAATTCATAGCAGAATAATGAAATACCACTAATGTGTGTGACAAACTTGTGTGTGTATGTTGAATTTACCAACTCATAAATTTATTCTGAATGGAATTAAAACTATCAGTGTGGCATTTGTAACAAGACCTTTAGTCAGAACATATCTAATTTATATTGAGTATGTTATTTTTAACAAGAGTTTGTTTTCAATTGTCTATTTAATTTTGATA
This sequence comes from Magicicada septendecula, assembly GCA_034769895.1. Lineage (NCBI taxonomy): Eukaryota > Metazoa > Arthropoda > Insecta > Hemiptera > Cicadidae > Magicicada > Magicicada septendecula. Next base: position 28,407,361 of record CM068375.1, read on the forward strand.
TGTAGTACATAATGATGCCTCTAGAGGTGTATTGTCGGTTATGATAAACTTGAATTTTACAAGTGTTAATGTCTGTCTTTTAAAAATGCCATTCTGTTGAGCAATTTGATAACTTGTAAATAAAGCTCATGGTAAATGATTACTATCAAATTTGTACTGAGATTTCATTTGAGAGTAGTTTGTGAGTCACTGTATTCATGAAGATGTAAAAAATAAATCAGACATTGAATTCAAGTATTGGCTTTATATTTGCAACTAGGGTTCTTTCTATTTTATGTACTGAATCTTAGCCTCTAACAATCTTCCCTTGTATTAGTATATATTGTATAACAATATGTATTGTATTCACTATATGTTGAACACCATTTCATGCATACAGCATGTACAATACTCCACACCAAATCTAAAGGCTATGCTATTAAAAATGAGCAGCACATGTTCCTTACAGGTTTCTGTGTTATATAATGCGCACAGTTCACTGCAAACTGTAGTGTGCTCAAAGAACGTCCCTATTTGCATGTCTATCCAGGAAGGATAGAGAAGTTCTAGTAATATTTATATTTATGTCTTAGATAAATAGAGAGTCACAGAAGAGAGACAGGGAGAGAATGATAAACTCTATGAAAATGTATTATACATAATACATAATAATATCTGTATAATAATTGATCCATCTTGTGTGTTATAGATAGAAATGGAGGGAAACATACTAAAAATACAGACAGAGGGGAAAATGAGATAGTGATTAGCTAACTGAAATGTGCACCCTCTCCATCATAAATTGTTCAAGCTTTTCCTTTTTTTCTGATTGCTTGAATGTGCCTGTCATATCCCTATAAGAATGGTTTATGAAATTCCTCTGACTTTTCACTGGTTTTATTGTTTTCCCCTGCGTTTTAGCAAATTTACCTTGGATATTTTGTATCTAGTATCAACCAAACATACGTGGTGCTATGTTGATGCTATTTTTTTTTTTTTTGTAATTTTATATCTACCTAAACTTAGAAACAATGAAGACAGTATGCGTGCACACTGCCACAGGTGAACGACATTGAAGTTACTATCGTAGGAATTAGATTATTTCTAACGGAGGCTGTGGCAGCATGACTCGTGTCTCGTTGCTGCTGAATTAAATTATTCTCTTTACTTGTCATGTCATTTTGGCTGTTTCCGTTATTTACTTTCGTTTGTCTCCTTTTGTAGCATTCTGAATGTCACACCTCTTCAACAAATTCTGTTTCGTTTCTCTGCTGCTGCTAATTATTTTAATTTAATAAAAGCTTTCCTTACTTTCATCCCTCCAAATTTGCAATAATTTACTGATAAGGCTTCTCATCAAACAACGACACTAGTTGGTATTTAAAAAAAGAACAGGACAGGAGGGGTATTGAGTAGTGTTCGTTAATTAAAAGTTGTTCACAAAGAAGAGTATCTTCGTCTCTCAGAGGCACTTAGTGACACTGTTATTCGTTCTATATATCCTAAGTATTTGCCTAATTGTATGGATAAAGGGCCGTATTGTTTAACGGTTTTTAATAAAATAATAATAATTCAATACTTATTAAAATTTTAAAAGATGTATAGTGTTTCAATACGTGTAAAGCAAACTTAACAATACGGTATGATTTCAACAGAATATAATCTGGGTGTGACATCAAAATTATAAAAAATAAAATATAAAAAAACGTAACAGAATTATAAAAAACAAGGTTTCATGATAAAGTAAATTCATTCAGTTGTGTTTATACAGTGGGTAATGAATTATTCGAGCTCAAGAGAGAAGGTTCATGGTAAGGGAATAGAAGCATGTGCAGGAGCACTTAGAGGAAGACATGTGGCAATGGAGGTAGAAGAAAAGGTATGTAGACAAGTTTACAAATCAGAAGATTACGATTAAAAACGAAAACCATAGAGTTACTTAGAAGCCTATTAAAACGAAAAGAATATGGGGTTGTTAATTAGATTAGATATAATAAAACACTAATGTCGGGCGCATAACCAAGGAGAATGACAAATATAATTTGGAGACGATTGCAAAGTGTAATGTGCAAGGAAAGCGTGCAAAAGTAAAGCGGAATACAAAATGAGAGTATTTGGGGACTTAAAATTTATAACAGCAAAGGGTTGAAATGAAAGCAAAACACGGGATGAGTGAACAAACAAAATTTAGGGACAGCTTCCCTGACATTCCCTGACAGATAGTGAATTTACCTGACTTTTCAGGTCTGTGGGAGTGGAACACAAGTATTTTGTATAATCAGTTTTCCCTTATTGCCTGTCAGCTTTTCTTCATTGGAAGCTTCATCTGAGGCTGCTGCTAGGAGCACTGTCCATTCTGTTTTTGGAGATGGTGCTGTCATTTGAAATACTGTGTTACTATGTGTGTGTTGTGTAGTGTGTTCAAACGGTATGTGTGAATTAAATTGTCTTTGTTCACTTAGAATATTATTTCTATACATTTTCGTGTATTTGTATGGCTCTAGCTTTTCGAATGTGTCTAGTTTTCAGCCTTTCGCGCACGCGCGTGTGTGTGTGTGTGGAATTTCCATGTTTTTGTTGACTTTTGTGGATGTGGTCTGCTTCTATGAAATGGATGGCATTTGCTTCAACATGCCCACATGAAAGGCTGAAAACTAGGCAGACCTGAACAACTGGAAAATACATGAAAACACAATGAGGCAACGTGCTAAGTATTTTCATACATGTAATTACATTAATATAAGTATTACTGTTTACAAAATCATACCTCCTCTGTAGGAAAACCAAGAAGGCCGTCATCTTCCTGTTCATCCAAAGACATTTCATCCTTAACTGCATGACTTAAGAAGGATGTAGAAGGTAACTAGAAAAGGAGAAACATTATAACCAAAGAGAAACATTATAAGTTTGTAACTTTGTTAAGTGAAATATTATAAATATCATATGCACACAGTTCATGAAGTTGAATTTTTTAATTGAAAAAACTTATGACAAACAATTTTAGTCCTTGGATTTATTTTGTCTATCATGTCTCCCTTTTTCCCTTATTGCCCATAAGCTAGCTTTTGCTCATTGCAAGCTTCATCTGATGCTAAGGGCAAGTGTTGCTAAGATCTAATAAACACTATTCCGATGTGGAACACAAGTAGTTTGGATAAACATTTTCCCCTTATTGCCTAAGTCAGCTTTTCTTCATTGGAAGCTTCATCTGAGGCTGGTGCTAGAAGCCCTGTCCATTCTGTTTTTGGAGATGGTGCTGTCATTTGGAAGATCCATTAATGATTGTGTGTGTTTTACATAATATATTCAAATAATTCAAATCTGATTTAAATATCCGTTCATTTAGAATGTTTCATTTTCATGCATTTTTATGTGTTTTGTATACTCCCATTGTTTGAGTATGTCTAGTCTTCAGCCTTTTGTGTATAGATATATATAATTACCATGTTGTTATGTTCGTGGATGTGTGGTCAGCTTCTATGAGATGGTTTGTATATGCATCTACGTGCACACATGAAATTCTGAAAACTGGACATGTTTAAACAAATGGAAATATAAACACATATGGAATCAAGATCACATTACACAACAATGATCTTCCAAACAGCAGCACTACCTCTAAAAAAAGAATAGACAGAGCTCCTAGTGGCAGCCTCTAGCAAAGCTTGTAAATAGCAAAAGCTAGTTCAGGCAATAAGGTACAAATTTTTATCCAAAATACTTATGCATTTTTTATACAATGGAAATTGAAATACAAATCCCAAAATAGTTTTCTTCACAGTCAAATACTGACTATGGATTTAAACGTGTATAAACATGCAACAGTATATTTCCCTCCCCATCGTACTTACTTCTTCTATAGGAAAGACGTATTCACTGTCTACGTCAACTTCCTCCTTGATACCTGTATTAGTACATGATGACAACGCAGGTGACTAAAACACAAACACATGTTAATAAACAATAACAAAACTAACAAGATTTTAATTTACATTTCTTAATTAAACAGTCCAATAGTTTAAAATGATAATAACAACCCAATACACAGGTAAAATTACAATTTTGCAATATCTGTATACAGTCTGTACAATATAAGATGACAAAAAGTACGAAAAACTGATATACTGTAAACATTAATTTTCCTAGACCTGAGCTAAAGTAGTTTCCAGGTTGTTTCAGACTTTTGCAGGTTCCTTAAAGAGATACAATGTCCTGAAACTAAGCACCTTCAAAATTTAACTGTTTTGGTGTCTTTATCACAACACACGGTAAAGTTATAACTAATGATTTTTAGGCCATAAACTACCTTGCCACAGGCCAATTTAAGGTAAAAGTTTGAAGTCTCAGACTTTTCCATTTCTTAATATACAAAACTTGTATTTTTCATAGATTGGTCCTTACAAGTGCCAGGGTTGGAGGAAGTGATAATAACTGCATGGTGAAGAGTAACATCCTACACAAGGTGACCCTGTTTTCACAGATCAGTATGGATCTAGAGTGGAAAGTCGAGAAACATCCCTAGTGGAGGTAGTAGTCAGCTGGGACCATAGCTGAACATCACTGGGTGGAGCTGAAGGGCAGTGATAAGGCAGGTGAACTGTGAGGGTGGACAGGATCCTATAGCCGAGGTGAAAGCAGCCTGGCTAGGGAAACAACACCCTGAAATCAAAGTACCTGGTCCTCCAGGTTGGGGGTTGGGCATGAAGCTGACAACCTCACCCTATGAAAAAGTTATTGTTCCGAATGCTCAAGAGAAAAAATTTGGATGGAACTATATGCAAGATAAAGGAAAATGACTTGGGTTTGTACACACGGAATGTGAGATCCCTTTATAGACCTGGTGCACTACAAATCCTTATTAATATTCTTACAATTAATAAAAGACTACAATTCCTTAATTATTCCTGAACAATAGACTCCTTAATTAAAAAAAAAAAACAAGAAACTTATTTTAAAAGAATTTGATTTCATTTAGCCAGACCAGGGTAACAAAAAAATTTCGTTTAACAAATTATATTCTGCTTATAATATATAGGATTAATAATAGGTTAAAAAAAGCATGGCCTTAACATGGTATCAGTAAACAAACATAATATTTTTTCATTACTAGTAAACAATAAAGAAAAGTCAAATACACTACAGAAAAATACTTACTTACTTACTAGCCAACGCCCACCCTTGGCTGTTGGGCCATTAGGCTGACCAGTAGAGACGTGAGAGCCTTGCCGTATCATCTTCATCTTGGAAGATGATCGGGGGGGTGAAGCTGGTCGCCTGCACGTGGTGCCCCCTGCATAATCTGAATGATCAACAAAGGTTCGCCTAAAGCACGCTGACCAAAATGATACAAAAGAACCTTGCCAAAAACACCAACGGCCCTTTTCAGTTCAGGGCCTTGACACTACAGAAAAATGGAGTTTATCAAATACACTGTGCAGAATGCAATGCTATTTATATCGGACAATGTGGCCGTGCGCTGAAACATCACCTTTCTGAATATAAGAAAACGATTGTAACTAATACAGCCAATACAGATTTTGCAGAGTATTGCTTACAACACAATCACTTCATGGATACACAAAACATAACACTACTGCACAACATACAAAAAGGTAAGAAAATGGATTTATTAGAAATTAGAAAAGCAATCAAAAGTAACAAAAGTTTAACAAATGATCAAACTGAATTCTGTGAAGCCCCTTTATTAAAAGTTGTCATTTAGTTTAGTTAATTTTTATATTTTGCCTTCTGATTATACTTAGTTTTTACAGACACTTGACCTTTCCACTAGCTTCCTCACCCTCGCACACCAACCATCATACACACCCCACACATGTCCGCATACACGCCCTAAACACATGTTCACCACCCTTACATTCTTTGTTTAGTTTAGTTGTTCACGGATCTCTTTGACAATAGCTTAATAAGCATACACAGCTGTTAGAATTAAATAAAAACTGTGAAACGTACCAAGTGTTTACATACTTTAAAACCCTTTGTATTAATATGTTTCACCAAGTGCCCAATGAGTCATCAATAAATACCGTGATTAGTACAATTACTCTGACCACGTTTTCATTTTCAAATATCCTCATTCTGAATAAATATGATCAAGACAGCTTTTAGTCACCAGTGGGCTTTGTTGGTTAAATAAACCTGTAGGCAGCCACTAATAATTATGTAACATATGAAATGAAAATTTTTATGAGTAATTAATGATGAAATGATTCTAAAACTTGCTTGTCAAGAAACAAGATAGAATTGGTTTGAACTGAGCTGGAGATTGATATAATTGGTAAATAGATATAAATGCAACACAAGTTATATGCAAGGAAAAAACCAATAACACAATGTTCTAAAAGGCAGCAAACAGACAAAGCTAATAACTGAGCATAGTGTGAATAATATAGCTGACAAAATAAAAAAAAATAATGGTCTGCCTGGAAGAGTCATAAAAAATTATTATAAAGTAGCAAGAAAAACAAAACACATTAATGGGTTTATAGTGTAGCAGTATGATTCACTGAATGGACGGACAATTCTAGACAGATTTGCTTCCTTCTTCATGTAGATTTTTCCTACTGCACATTCAAAGAAACTAAACTCCTACATTCTTCTTGTCAGACCGTTACACTTGCACTAAAAACTTTCTCTTTCCAAGGCGAGGGCTCCGGTTGGTGTATACTGTGATTTCTAAGCCAGGGGTATTTGGTTGATGCACCAATAAATTTGTTGTCAAGTGTCTATTTTTGATAAATTTTGCTTAATCTTCCTGCCTAAAGATAGTTCTACAACCAATAACAAAGCTTCTTTTTTTTAAATATATATCAAAAGGCACCCCAATATTTCTTATAGTTTTGTAAAACCGTTTCTTTCCAAAGGAACCCTAAAACATCTTGAGTACTGGCACACTACATACTATCCATTCTTCTAAATTTTCTCTTCTAAACGTTTTACCATTTTTCTCAATCCACAATGTTTGTGTTTTAATAAATTTTAAGCACACAATACGATTTTGGCTTGCTTCTTCAGAGCATTCTTCTGACCTCCAATTGAATTATGCACATACTCAAACCCGATTTAATTATGTTTCTCTCCAACCAAATTCTCTCTTCTTTGGCCTCCTCCAGAGCCCCAAAGCAGAATGTTTTTCATCTTTCTGCAACGGATTTTAAGAAAACCAAATACTTTCTGCAAGCATTTCAGTAGTTACGTAGTTAAAATTGTTTGATGCAACGGCTCTCTCCATTCTATATAAGTATTAAAATAATAATCCTTAAAATTTCAGGAGACAAAAATTGAGATATTTTTAGATTTAGGTTTTTGGAAATATAAGGTCTATCAGGATTTATTTGAATAAATTTGTAAATTGCATTTAAATAATTATATTGATATTATAGGATATTGATTTTAGGTTGATATAAAAAATCAGTCCAGAAATACACAACATTTTTTAATAGGACTGAAAACATGTAAATACACACTTACTTCATTTGAAGTTTTCTTATACTGGTATTTTAAAACATGGCAAGGATTTATTTAAGTCCTCTTGCATCCTTCTTATAACTTTGGATGTTACCAATTCAGACATTAATTTGCTTTTTGAAACTGGCTTGAAATGGTTGTAGTACTGAGTCCCATACTTCTTGCAAAGAGCCAATTTTAAAAATTTCCTATTTCCTTTGTAACCAGCAGGAGGACCATTTATCATTATGAAAGCCAACATATCAGTAGTGCCAATTTGGTCATATGTGAGATCACTGGCTCCAGGGCGCTTGGTCATTATGTTGGTAATAATGGAACCCCAGCTTTCACATATTATGGCTTCTGAAACTGGAGTACTAAGCATTATTACGTGTCAGCTAATTGCAAAGCAAAGCAGGCGACTAGGCTGAGCGCATTTGCAGGTGTTTCATAATGGCACAGGGAGAGGGAAACATCGAGTGGTGGGAGCATTTGGAATGAGAGGAAGGGGGGAGGGGGATTGTGAATTACTACGCTGGAGCGCGGCCGCGTGACAGTCTGCCGGCTGCAGCTGGCACTCTCACTTCAATAGATTACATGTAACCTTTACCACTCGGCCTCTCATCTGAAATTTATCGGTATATTATTGAGTCACAAACATAGATTTTGTTATTGAATTGATTCGTTTATTCATATCTGTTTTTATGCAACAATTTATTTTTTTTAGAAATTTTACTGCAGCAAATTTTTTATGCATTTTTCGTTAACGCGGTGGACGATCTTTCTGCAGGCCTTGTTTCCTTTCTGCGACATCGCACTGTCACCCGTTGTTCTGCTTTGGGACTCCAGAGATGATGTAAATCACATGACATATTTCCGCTTTATCAGCCTCATGACTGGATGTAGTCATCACCTTAGTTTATGCATGTTAGCACAGACATTACAATAACATAATAATGACATGAACATACAGTCACCAAACCGTTCATAGTAGGATATTCTGAACATAATCAGCTTATCTGCCACATTCAGTATCGGTATTTAAAAATTCAATGGGTAAGTTCATTTAGCACACTGTCTGAAATTATGATACAGAATTACTATGGGTACTCTTGGTTGAACAGATTGTCCATTGAAATTTTTGAATATAATGATCACTGCATCAATTAGCACAGTACAGCCTAACCGTTGATATAGTTTGGTTGCCTTGTATACATAAGTCTAGGTTCTAATAATGTTAGCAGTAATCCTATGGGAAGACTTGCACTCACTCCACTTGATTGTTTGTATGCAGATCAATCAGACACAGTTATTAGAACACACATTCATGTACAAACGTTGTATTCACTGTTTCAACAATGTTTTCAGTCATGGGCATAACAATCTGGTTCCTACTACTGAAAATGGTTGCCACTTATGCCATCAAAACATATAGTAACAATTTTTTTAATGAGCTATGACTAAAACCTTTAGCTTTTTAAGAAGACCCGGTCATAAAACTTTCAAAAAATTTGAGTTTTAGTTTTTAGCATTAAACCATTCTCCTTCCCTTCCTGTTTAAAATGATATACATATTATTATACCAAACATTTTTTTTCTTATCATCTTTTATGTTTACTTCATGTGATGTCACCCTGTGTGATGTCATTGATCTCCTTCAGACAAACATTTCAATATTTTATAATAATATTATAAAATGAGGATTCTGGAAGCAAATAAGAGTGTTCTGGGAAGAAATACCGAGAACAGAGTAAAGTAAAGGCAGCTAAAAAGGAAGAGAGATGAGAGTAATAAAGAAGAAGTGTATACTGCAGGTACGCTTTGGTTAAAACATTACAAAACTTAAATGCAATTTTCTGTAAGTCTATTTTTTGTAAGCAGGTACATATAACTTTGCACTGGAATGTGCTAGAAACATGATTTTTTTTGTGTCAACATAAAATTGTACTGAACCTAAAATTTAGTAAGACATGTAAATATTTAGTATTTTTCAAAAAGAAATAAACATTTTCCATTATTCAAAACACTTTATTTGAAAAATCAACCTAATTATTCTTTTATGTATACATGTATTAGGTTCACTGCATGCTCTATGTATTTATCTTTCAATGAAAAAAGTTTCACAAAGATATCTTGAATGTTTTCTTTTAAATATATGTACCTAACTGATATGGGACAGGCCTTCATGGCCTTGGTCCCCTAATAACTTTGATCTTTTTAGGGAAAACTTTACAAAAATTCGTTTTTAGGAACTTGGGAATTTACAGCCCAAAGTAAAATGTATAAAAATTAATGATCAACGTAAGGTTATAAATGGTAATGTCAATGATCAACTAGAATTAGCCTGTAACTTTTCATAACTAAGCACTTGTATACCATTTTGCGCTGAAAGACTTCATGGTGACTTTATTCTTAGAAAATACATTTACAATTTGCCCACAAGTAATCTCACAACAGAGCATAACTTGTTAGCCAGCACATCAATTATATCTAGTCCTATACAGACCAATAACAACAATGGACTACTGCTGTAGCATTCTCAAGACTGTTATATAAGACACACAATTTTTTTTTTTAACTACTCCAGTGTCTTTACAGAAACTCACTTCGATTTTGATTTTAGTTCTGCCAGAAGTATCTTTCTTCTGTTGTCTGCCACGCTTTCTCACCATTGTCCTGAACCACAAGTATGTGAAAAACAGCATTTAGGCGAAGAAATACTTTTACAAAATATTACCATCAACTTTGAATGATTGATGGAGAACACACATTTTACATCCCAGTTAAACTTCCAACTTTTGTTACTGATCAAAACTCTATTATTATAACTTTTAAACTTATAAGTTATAAATACTTAAGAGTTATTACTAACGTAAATTTTCAGCTATGAAGACGTATACAGATGAATAATTTTAAGACGGCTGATTCAATCAACACAAAAAGCTATGATAATAGTGAGACACGTAACTACCAAAATTTAATCCACGTCTTTCTGTAACATGCCTACCAAACTGGTGTTGTGAGCTATATATTCTTCTTCTTCTTCTTCTTCTTCTACTCTGTTTATACTTTGCTCCATTTATGAGTTTGTTGACCTTTGCTCCTTTACTCTTAACTCTTACACTTGTATGGTTCCAACAAAGTTTTTTTTTTGGTTGTTAACTACTTTTTATTGACACCATTATTAACAATGAATGTTTCACCCTTTCTATGATGTGGCATTCTCGGTGCTCTCACTGATGATTTCCTTTATTTTGCAATATTGTAAATAAGTGGAGACTGTACACTGACAGCTGTTACTCCTCATTTTAATATGGCAGCAGATTGTCCATTCAGAAACTCCAGTTTCAACCACTGTTTCTGAAGTTATTTTTTTTTATAATTTTTTTGAAGAAATTGAATGTTGCAATAAGTCTCTCTTCTACTTTCCCTCATTGTGTGTTCCGTTTCTTCAGACAGGTGCGACTAATTGAAACAACTCATGAAAAATTTCACTGTTCAGTGAGGAGTGGAACCACTATACTTTGTCTCTTGGTATTATACAACAAATTCAGTTTTGCTCAGGTTTGATTTGTTAAAATTCAGTGGTCAATGTGTTAGTTTCAAGTATAAAGAACACGGTATAGTACTATGTCACTTATCATGGCATGTTGTCACCTTTAAATTTTTCAGCATTCCATGGTTTATCACTTGGCGTCTCCTGTGTACAGCCATGAGTAGCTTACATAGCGAGTTAGTGAGTAGTTCTCCTGTTATGATCCATTAGTTTACAGGTCAGTTGAAATCACTTCAGTTATGGATTGTAAGAGAAAATCACGTTTGTAGCTTGTGCAGTTATAGCTTTAGATGGAACATGGAATACGAAGAAAAAAAACAATGACATTTTCAGAAACCATGGCTTGTTGAAAAGGAAAAGGAAAGACAAATTGTATGAAAGGAAATGAGGTGTAACAGTTCAGAAGACTTCAAATGTTATTTAGAGGTGAACAGTGAAATTTTTCATGAGTTGTTTCAATTAGTCGCACCTGTTCTCAAGAAACGGGACATATAAATGAGGCAACGTAGAAAAGAGGCTTCTTGCAACATTCCATTTCTTCAAAAAAACAAATAACTTCAGAAACAGTGGTTGAAACTGGAGTTTCTGAATGGACAATCTGCTGCCATATTAAAGTGAGGAGTAACAGTTGTCAGTGTACAGTCTTTACTTATATATATTGTCAGTGATGACACTGAGGATGCCACATCGTAGAATGGATGAAACTTCCATTGTTAATAATAGTGTCAATAAAACATAATAATTAACCTAAAAAAACTTTGTTGAAACCATACAAGTGTACGTGTTAAGAATAAGGAAGCAGACGTCAACAAACTCTTGTATAAACAGAGAAGAAGAAGAATTTGAAATTTTATCAGATGAGATAAAACATGCCCACCAGTACAAAAACTTGATGGAATACTTAAGTTGGCTATAAATTTTGAAGATACTCTGTTGTATTTGAGAAAAACAATTATAACTTTATGTCTAAGCTGAAGAAGTTTAGTAAACGCATTCTGAATATATAGCTCGCAACACCAGTTTGGTAGGCATGTTACAGAAAGACGTGGATTAAATTTTGGTAGTTACGTGTCTCACTATTATCATAGCTTTTTGTGTTGATTGAATCAGCCGCCTTAAAATTATTCATCTGTATACGTCTTCATAGCTGAAAATCGACGTTAGTAATAACTCTTAAGTATTTATAACTTATAAGTTTAAAAGTTATAATAATAGAGTTGGAAGTTTAACTGGGATGTAAAATGTGTGTTCTCCATTAATCATTCAAAGTTGATGGTAATATTTTGTAAAAGTATTTCTTCGCCTAAATGCTGTTTTCACATACTTTTGTTTCAGCACAATGGTGAGAAAGCGTGGAAGACAACAAAAGAAAGATACTTCTGGAAAAATAAAAATAAAAATCGAGGTGAGTTTCTGTAAAGACGCTGGAGTAGGTTTGAAAAATAATGTGTGTCTTGTATAACAGTCTTGAGAATGCTACAGCAGTACTTCATTGTTATTATGGTATGTATAGGCCTACTAGATATAATTGAATCGTTTAGTTTCAAAACCGGGTACACCCAAAAAATCAAAATTTTCAGGAGAGCTGAAAACCTTTATTCCAGGAGAGCTGGTTTTGCAAGTAACCAGCAATTTCAACTTCAAATTTAAAAAAGGATCTATCTGTTTTAGAAACTTGTGAAGTAGATAGGACAGGTAGAAGGTAATAAAGTATAGGAAAATGCAAAATAATGTGAATGTAAGAAAAGTGGATAAATCTGATTTTGTAACTAGATGACTCAATTGGTGTGATGTCTAACAAATCATGCCCCGTTGTGAGAATAGTTCTGGGCAAATTGTAAATGTATTTCTTAAGAATAAAGTCACCATAAAATCTGTCAGCGCTAAGTGGTGTTATACAGGTGCTTAGTTATGAAAAGTTACAGGTAAATTCTAGTTGATCATTGACTATACCTTTATCCATTCATTACCTTACGTTGATCATTTGTTTTTATACCTTTTATTTTGGGCTGTAAATTCCCAAGTCCAAACAATTTAATTTTTGTAAAGTTTGCCCTAAAAAAAAATCAAAGTTTTTAAAAAGCTTGAGGCTTTTTAATCACGACCCGTTAAAAAATTTGTTAGTATATGTTTTGGTGGTATGTGCGGCAACCATCTTCAGTAATGGAAACTAGATTATGTATGCATGTGACTGAAAACATCTTTGAAACTATGAAAACAACCTCGCTATATGACTTTGTGTTCTAGTATATGTGTCTGCTTGATCAACACTAATAGTCAAATGGAGTGCAAGTATTCTGATAGGGTTACAACTAACATGATTAGAACCTAGACCTAAGTAGCATGATTAACTAGACCTAGGTATACACAGCAGTCCTGTCAATGGTTAGCTATACTGTGGTACTTGATACAGTGATTATTATATTAAGAAATTTCAATGGAGAATCTGTTCAGGCAAGAGTACCGTAAGCAACTCTGTATCATGGTCTTAGACTTTGTGATAAGTGAAGTTGTCTGTTGAATATTTAAGTACTGATACTGAATGCGGCAGGTAAGCTGATTGTGTACAGTAAACTTTAATATCAGAGCATCTTACTGCAAATGGTTTGGTGACTATATGGTCTTGTAATATCTGTGCTAACATGCACACATTAAGGTAATGGCTATATCCAGTCCTCAGGCTGCAATATGTCATGTGATTTACATGACCTCTGAAAGAGAGAATTTGGTTGGAGAGAAACATGATTAAATCCTTTGAGTATCTGCATAATTCAATTGGAGATCAGAAGAATGCTCGCTCTGAAGGAGCAATATGAAATTGTGGTGTGTGTTTAAAATTTATTAAAACACAAAAATAGTGGATTAAGAAAATTGGTAAAAAGTTTAGAAGAGAAAATTTAGAAGAATAGATAGTATAAAGTGTGCCAGTACTGTAGACATTTGTGGATTTCTTGTGAAAGAAAAAGTTTTATAGAATTATAAGAAATACTGGGGTGGCTTTTGACATATATTTTTAAAAAGCTTTGTTTGTTTGTGTCATTGATTGTAGAATTATATTCAGGTGGGAAGATATAGCAAAATGTATCGAAAACAGACACTTAATGACAAATTTATTAGCGCATCAACCAAATGTACCAGGCTTAGAAATCACAATATACACCAACCTGAGCCTCGGCCTTGGAAAGAGAAAGTTGTTTAGTACAGCTGTCTCACAAGAATATAGGATTTTAGTTTCTTTGAATTTGCAGTAGCAAAAATGTACATGAAGAAGGAAGCAAATCTGTCTAGAATTGTCTGTCCGTTCAGTGAATCATACTGCTGCACTTAATGTGTTTTGTTTTTCTTACTACTTTATATTATTTTATTATGACTCTCTTCCAGACAGACCATTATTTTTGTATTTTGTCAGATATATTATTCATCACTATACTCAGTTATCAGCTTTGTCTGTTTGCTGCCTTTTAGAACATCCTGTTGTTATTGATTTTTTGCCGTGAATGTAACTTGTGTTACGTTTATATCTGTTTATATCAATTTCCAGCTCAGTTCAAACCAATTCTATCTTGTTTCTTGACAAGCAAGTTTCATCATTAATCATTAATTATTCATTAAAATTTTCATTTCATTTGTGTCATAATTATTAATGGCTGCCTACAGGGTTATTTGACCAACAGCCCAATGATGACTGTAAAAGCTGTCTTGGTCATAATTATTCAGGATGAGGATACTTGAAAATGAAAACATGTGGGTCAGAGTGATTGTACTAATCACGATATTTATTGATGACTCGTTGGGCACTTGCTGAAACATATTAGTACAAAGGTTTTTAAAATATATGAATACTTGGTACGTTTCACAGTTTTTATTTAATTCTAACAGCTGTTTCAGTTTATTCAGCTGTTGTCAAAGAGATCAGTGAACAACTAAACTAAACAAAGAATATAAGGGTGGTGAACATGTGTTTAGGGCGTGTATGCGCACATGTGTGGGGTGTGTATGATGAAGGGCATGAGTGGGTGAGGAAGCTAGTTTAAAGGCCAAGTGTATGTAAAAACTAAGTACAATCGGAAGGCAAAATATAAAAATTACCTATACTAAATAACAACTTTTAAGAAATGGGATACACAGAATTCAGTTTATTTGTTGTTACATTTTTGTTACTTTTGATTGCTTTTCTAATTTCTAGAATTTCTAGTAAATCCATTTTCTTACCTTTTTGTATGTTGTGCAGTAGTGTTATGTTTTTTGTATCCACGAAGTGATTGTGTGGAAGCAATGATCTGTAAAACCTGTATTGAATGTACAGTATTTGTTAAAATCGCTTTCTTATGTTCAGAAATGTGATGTTTCAGCGCACGGTCACATTCTCCGATATAAATAGCATCGCATTCTGCACATTGTATTTCATAAACTCCATTTTTCTGTAGTGTTTTTGTTTTTTCTTTATTGTTTACTAGTAATGAAAAGAGATTACGTTTGTTTACCGATACCATGTTAAGACCATGATTTTTTAACCTATTACTAATCCAAACTGTTATAAACGGAATGTAATTTGTTAAATGAAATTTTTTGTTACCCTGATCTGGCTCTATGGAACAAAATTCTTTTAAAATAAGTTTTTTTTTAAGGAGTCTATTATTCAGAATAATTAAGGAATTGTAGTGTATTATTAATTGTGAGAATATTAATAAGAATTTGTAGTGCACCAGGTCTATAAAGGGATGTCACATTCCATATGTACAAACTCAAGTCATTTTTCTTTATCTTGCCTATAGTTTCGTCCAAATTTTTTCTCTTGAGCATTCGAAACAATAACTTTTTGTAGGGTGAGGTCGTCAGCCTCATGCCCAACTCCCAACCTGGAGGACCAGGTACTTTGATTTTCGGGTGTTCTTCCCCTAGATAGGCTGCCTTCACCTTGGCTGTAGAGTCCTGTCCACCCTCGCAGTCACCTGCTGTACCACTGCCCTTCAGCTCTGCCTGGTGATGTTCACCTATGGACTCAACTACTACCTCCACCATTGATGTTTCTTGACTTCCCAGTCTAGATCCATACTGTTCTGCAAAAACGGTCACCTTGTGTAGGATGTGGCTCTTCACCTTGAAGTATGGTCTTGGCTGGGTAGAAGCTAGGGGCTCCATTGGGGCGCTATCGCTTCCTCCAACCCTGGGACTTAAGGACCAATCTATGAAAAATACAAGTTTGGATATTAAGAATTGGAAAAGTCTGAGACTTCAAACTTTTACTTTAAATTGACCTGTGCCAAGGCAGCTTGTAGCCTAAAAAGTCATTTGTTATAACAACTTTTCCTTGTGTTGTGATAAAGGTACCTAAACGTTTAAATTTTTAAGGTGCTTAGTTTCAGGACATTGTATATTGAACATGTAAAAGGTAATGAAGTATAGAAAACTTAAAGAAAAATGTGAATGTGAAAAAATGGATGTATCTGGTTTTGAAACTAGACGGATCAATTGATGTGCTGTCTAACAAGTTATACCCTGTTGTGAGATTAGTTCTGGGCAAATTGTAAATGTATTTCCCAGATTAAAGTCACCTTAAAATCTGTCAGCACTAAATGGTGTTATACAGGTGCTTAGTTATGAAAAGTTACTGGTACTGTCTAGTTAATCATTGACTTTGCCTTGATTCATTTATTACCTTATATTGATCGTTCATTTTTATACCTTTTACTTCTCCAATGTTAGGGTACCTGCAGAAAGCTGAAACATTTTGGAAACTACAATAGCTCAGGTCTAAGAAAATTTATGTTTACAGTATATGAGTTTTTCATACTTTTTTCATCTTATATTGTACATATTGTATACATCATACTAGAAGATTCTAATGTTACCATATATTGGGTTGTTATTATCATTTTAAACTATTGCACTGTTTAATTAAGAAATTTAAATTAATATCTCGTATTTTGTTATTGTTTATTAACATTTGTTTGTGTTTTAGTCACTTGCGTCATCATATACTAATACAGTTATCAAGGAGGAAGTTGATGTAGACAGTGAATACATCTCTCCTGTAGAAGAGGTAAGTAAGATAGGAAGGAAAACATCCTGATGCATTTTTTTACACAATTAAATCCATAGTATTTGATTATGAAGAAAACTATTTTAGGTTTTCTATTTCCATATTAAAATTATGGAGAACTAATAGACACTATTCTCATGCAGAACACAAGTATTTTGGATAAAACTTTGTGCCTTATTGGCTGAACTAGCTTTTGCTCTTTGCAAGCTCTGCAACTAGGAGCTCTGAGTAGTGTCTACTCTGTTTTTGGAGATGGTGCTCCTGTTTGGAAGACCATTGTTGTGTAATGTGATGTTGATTCCATATGTTTTTGTTTTTTTGTATTTCCATTTGTTTAAACGTGTCCAGTTTTTAGCATTTCATGTGTTTACGTAGAAGCAAATACAAACCATCTCATAGAAGCAGACCACACATCCATGAACATAACAACAACATGGTAATTCTACATGTCTACACTAAAGGCTGAAGACTAGACATATTCAAACAACTGGAAATATACAAAGAGATAAAAACGCATGGAAATAACATTCTAAATGTACAGACATTTAAATCGCATTTGAATTATTTGAGCATATTATATAAAACACAAAATCAATAATGGATCTTCCAAACATCTCCAAAAACAGAATGGACAGTGCTTCTAGCAGCTGCCTCAGATGAAGCTTCCAATGAAAAAAAGCTGACTTAGACAATAAGGGAAAATGTTTATCCAAAATACTTGTGTTCCACATTGGAATAGTGTTTATTAGATCTTAGCAACACTTGCCCTTAGCATCAGATGAAGCTTGCAATGAGCAAAAGCTAGCTTATGGGCAATAAGGGGAAAAAGCATACATTATGGACAAAATAAATCCAAGGATTAAAATTGTTTATAATAAGAGTTTCTTTCAATAATTAAAAAATTCAACTTCATGAACTGTGTGCATATGATATTTATAATGTTTCACTTAACAAATTTACAAACTTATAATGTTTCTCTTTGGTTATAATGTTTCTACTTTTCTAGTTACCCTCTACATCCTACTCAAGTCATGCAGTTAAGGATGAAATGTCTTTGGATGAACAGGAAGATGACGGCCTTCTTGGTTTTCCTACAGAGGAGGTATGATTTCATAAACAGTTATACTTACATTAACGTTATTACACGTATGAAAATACTTAGCATGTTGTCTCCATGTGTTTTCATGTATTTTCCAGTTGTTCAAGTCTGCCTCGTTTTCAGCCTTTCATGTGCCCATGTTGAAGCAAATGCCATCCATTTCATAGAAGCAGACCATGCATCCACAAAATGTCAACAACATGAAAATTCTAAACATACACACACAAAAGGCTGAAAACTAGACACATTCGAAAACTGGAGCCATACAAATACACGAAAATGCATAGAAATAATATTCTAAGTGAACAAAGACAATTTAATTCACACATACTGTTTGAACATGTTAAACAACACACATAGTAACAATATTTCAAATGACAGCACCATCTCCAAAAACAGAATGGACCGTGCTTCTAGTAGCAGCCTCAGATGAAGCGTGGAGAGGAAAAGCTGACTTAGGCAATAATGGATAAATGATTATACAAAATACTTGTGTTCCATTCCCACAGACCTGGGAAGTCAGGGAAATTCACTATCTGTCAGGAAATGTCAGGGAAGCCCTGGTAAATTTGCTAGAAGACGGGGAAAACAATAAAATCGGTGAAAAGTCAGGGGAATTTCATAAACCATAAAACATACCCGAATTGTTTATAGTTTTATACATTGTGGAAATTTACATAGAAAGAGGGTTATAAACTGGGAAACAAACTTTATTTTTTAAAGTAATATAATACATTATGTTAGTGTATTACATTTTATATGTAAGGTAGGTTTGAACATATTTGGATTTCCCTCTCTTATGTCAGGTGTCACTCCTCTATTATGTCACTAGGTTGGCAGTAATGCAGTGTTCCTCCTTCCTTCATATGTTTTCCTTCAGATTAGTTAGTTGCTTTCTTGTAAGATTAAAAGTGTTTGTGTTTTTGTTGGTAAGGCAGAAGCTGCTGTATAAATAAATTACAGATAAATAAGTAACTAAATTTTTTATTTTGTACAGTATAATTAAATATACAGGGTTCTCTTATTTCTTGTTATACTATAAATTCTTTGGACAGAATAATGTGTGAAAACAAGTTCTTTATTTTTGCAGTCCAGTTCTTCAAATGTAGAGAGTATTAGTAAGGTTACTATTGAAACAGACACGTGTTCCAGGCCAAGTGGATCAAAAGAACGGAACCCTATGATATCAGAAAATGAGAAACATGAGAAGCCTACTTCGTCAGAGCATGTTACATCCAAAAAAAATTGTCGACGCTATCGAAAGTTGTCACATACTAAATCATACCACAGTGTAAAGAGCTACCAATGTGATGTTTGTAAAAATGAATATACTAGTAAGAGTAATTTGTCAAAACATAATAGAAAGTCACAGGAAACCGAACAAATATAACTGTGATGTATGTAAGAAATCTTTTGAAAAAGCCATGTATTTATATAAGCATAAATTAATTCACACTGGAATAAAGAACATCACTGTGATATTTGCAACAAGTCTTTCCTTCGCAGTGGTAGTTTGTCAGAGCACAAATCAATTCACAGTGGAATAAAGCCATATCACTGTGAAATCTGTAACAAATCTTTCAACCGCCGTAGTAATTTGACTACACATAAATTTATCCACACTGGAATAAAGAAATATCAGTGTGACATCTGCAGCAAGTCTTTCCCACTCGGTAACAATTTGTCAGTGCATAAATTAATTCACACTGAAATAAAGAAATATCACTGTGACATCTGCAGTAAATCTTTCCGACACAGTAATTCTTTGTCAGTGCATAAGTCAAGTCACAGTGGAATAAAGATGTATCATTGTGAAATCTGTAACAAATCATTCAACCATCGTAGTAATTTGACTTCACATAAATTAGTTCACAGTGAAATTAAGAAATATCAGTGTGACATCTGCAACAAGTCTTTCCTTCGCAGAGGTAGTTTGTCAGAGCACAAATCATTTCACAGTGGAATAAAGCCATATCACTGTGAAATCTGTAACAAATCTTTCAACCGCCATAGTATTTTGACTACACATAAATTTATCCACACTGGAATAAAGAAATATCACTGTGACATCTGCAGCAAATCTTTCCGATACAGTAATTCTTTGTCAGTGCATAAGTCAAATCACAGTGGAATAAAGACATATCACTGTGAAATCTGTAACAAATCATTCAACCAACGTAGTAATTTGACTTCACATAAATTAGTTCATAGTGAAATTATGAAATATCAGTGTGACATCTGCAGCAAGCCTTTCCGACGCAAAAATAATTTGAAAGTGCATTTAGTAATTCATAGTTGAATTTAAAAAAATATCACTGTCACATCTGCAGAAAATCTCTGACAGTAATACTTTGTCAGTGCATAAGTCAATTCACAGTGGAATAAAGCATCACTGTGAAATCTGTAGCAAATCTTTCAACCACAGATAGTTACTTGACTAAACAAATTAGTTCACAGTGAAATAAAGAATATCACTGTGACATCTGCAGCAAGTCTTTCCAATGCAAAAATCATTTGAAAGTACAGATAG
This sequence comes from Magicicada septendecula, assembly GCA_034769895.1. Lineage (NCBI taxonomy): Eukaryota > Metazoa > Arthropoda > Insecta > Hemiptera > Cicadidae > Magicicada > Magicicada septendecula. The sequence continues at coordinate 28,428,032 of CM068375.1, forward strand.
TAATTCACAGTCAAATTAAAAAAATATCAATGTGACATGCAAATAACGTTTCAGTCAATTAGCCTCTCTTTGGACTCATAAAATAATTCATACAGGAATTAAGAATATGTGTGTGATATCTGTAACATCTTTCAGTAGTAATGGCACTTTGTCCCGTCATAAATTAATACACAGTGTGGAAAAAAATTTAATTGTGATATCTGTAACCAAAATTCTTGTGTGTCATACAACTTGTTGAGGCATAAATTGACTGTGGAAAAGATGTTTAAGTGTGATATCTGCATCCGAGCTTTTCATCTTTTACATCACTTGTCAAGCATATATTAACACATAGTGGGGGAAAAGATGTTTAAGTCTGATATCTGTAACTGAGCTTTTCGTCTTTCACAACACTTGTCAGCTCATAAATCAATTCATTCTAAAAAGAAATATGTGTCTAGAAAATTCTGTAGGTTATTGCTCAGTTCACAAATGAATTCATAGCAGAATATTGAAATACCACTAATATGTGTAACAAACTTGTGTGTGTATGTTGAATTTACCAACTCATAAATTTATTCTGAATGGAATTAAAATATCAGTGTGGCATTTGTAACAAGACCTTTAGTCAGAACATATCTAATTTATATTGAGTATGTTATTTTTAACAAGAGTTTGTTTTCAATTGTCTATTTAATTTTGATATGTAGTACATAATGATGCCTCTAGAGGTGTATTGTTGGTTATGATAAACTTGAATTTTACAAGTGTTAATGTCTGTCTTTTAAAAATGCCATTCTGTTGAGCAATATGATAACTTGTAAATAAAGCTCATGGTAAATGATTACTATCAAATTTGTACTGAGATTTCATTTGAGAGTAGTTTGTGAGTCACTGTATTCATGAAGATGTAAAAAATAAAGCAGACATTGAATTCAAGTATTGGCTTTATATTTGCAACTAGGGTTCTTTCTATTATGTACTGAATCTTAGCCTCTAACAATCTTCCCTTGTATTTGTATATATTGTATAACAATATGTATTGTATTCACTATATGTTAAACACCATTTCATGCATACAGCATGTACAATACTCCACACGAAATCTAAAGGCTATGCTATTAAAAATGAGCAGCACATGTTCCTTACAGGTTTCTGTGTTATATAATGCGCACAGTTCACTGCAAACTGTAGTGTGCTCAAAGAACGTCCCTCTTTGCACGTCTATCCAGGAAGGATAGAGAAGTTATAGTAATATTTATATTTATGTCTTAGATAAATAGAGAGTCACAGAAGAGAGACAGGGAGAGAATGATAAACTCTATGAAAATGTATTATACATAATATATAATAATATCTATAATAATTGCTCCATCTTGTGTGTTATAGATAGAAATGGAGGGAAACGTACTAAAAATACAGACAGAGGGGAAAATGAGATAGTGATTAGCTAACTGAAATGTGCACCCTCTCAATCATAAATTGTTCAAGCTTTTCCTTTTTTTCTGATTGCTTGAATGTGCCTGTCATATCCCTATAAGAATGCTTCTTAATGTTTTGCATACACCAATCTGTTACAATGCTATAAACATGTAAAGCAAGTATACGTAAATTGACAATGATCAAATAAAAAACACGTATAATATAATATACAGTATAACCTCACTAATTCATCATCTACGGGACCGAAGAGGTGATGAATTAATGAAATAGACGAATCAGTCAGGGAGTAAGAACCAAACACATAAATGAGAATATAAAATTTACGTTAGTCGTATTTGGTTTTCATTCAGATTTAATTTTTTATTTATTTTTCATACTGAGTATAGCGTTTTTCTCTTTTAATTGTGATAGTGTTAGAACATAATTTAAATAGTTTACATTTGAATTTTTAATATCGGCATCGTTCATAATTCTCTACCCGTTAATTATGCCACCCAAAAGGTATATTGCAACGTTACAGGTATTTTTAAAATGAATTACACTTCTTTCCATGTACCCTATTTGTATTACTTTATCTCATATTCTGTTCTTTATATACTAAACTAGTATTCGAAAGTTACAGGTACCAACATAACCGTTCCAAAAAAAATAACAGGTACGAATTATGAATACCTGTTATTATACACTTATTATACATATACGTGTATTATTTGTTATAATAAATAAATTGAAACTAAAAGTATTAACAGTGTTACTTTACACTGTGATTTTATTAAGCTTTTACTGTTTAAAAGAAAATAAGAGAATTTATAGGCCTATCTCTCTTTGGGAATACTAATTTAAACTTTCACTAGGAGTAAACAAACCTGACATAGATTTAAAGAGGTTACAGTTTTTGTTAAAGGAGGTGGTTTTATGTATGTTTGTTCAAAACACTTTATAATCATTATAATAATAAATAATAATGAACAGATTTAGTTAATTATGAATGTGAGTTAAATTATTTTAACGTCACCTCCCCTTTACCTAACCTGTCCTCAACGAGTTCGTCAACGGCCCTGGAAATTCTGATACGGGGAAGTTAGATATATTTAAATTGTTTTCTTGGATACAGTGTTGAGGTTTCCACATTCCGCCTGTCAAAATGTGGTGGTGACCCAAAGGTTTTTGGTTTTCAGAATCTTCTGATAAGGTAAGTGAGTAAAGTATCGGGATATATTATTCTTCTCTTTAATTATTTTTATTTATTATTCATCCCCAATTATTTGTACTATTACAAACATGTAAAAACCATAGATTTTTATTTGAATTGCAACATTGGCATAAAAATATCGATGTTTTCATACCAATGTTTTTTTAACATCGATTTACTCTTCACGATGTTAATATCAATGTTAAACATCACTGGTTTTCTGGCAATGCTCATCCCTAATTCTTTTAAGAAGAAACAAAAGTATGTGGATGCACTAAAACTGCATCCAAGCAATGCTAACATAACTCATATTATGTAAACACGGCTGGAATGTAATTTCCATTAAATTTAGATATGCACCTGTAGTACTATTAACGTGTACTGTTATTAAATTTTCCCTTTTCAGACGTCAACTGTAGTCTTATCGGTTATTACTAACGAAATGAATATGATTATATGTAATGTTTAGTCCAGGGAATCGTTCAGTGTACTTTGGCAGAGAACAGTGGGCAAATACAAATAACAAAATGCGTACATCAAGTAAAATATAACGTTATTTATTTTCTCTCGAAAAAAAAATCATGAACACACTTATTCCGTCTTAAGGCGTAAAACTGATTATCAATAAACTATGACATCAAAATACTACTACGTATATTATGCAAACTCAACACTTCTTGTTAGGCCTATATTTTTTCATTCATTCAATCACGCACACTGTCACACTTCTACACTTCTTTTTTATTGAGCTCAATTTTAAAATGCCAGTATTTAATTATATTTGCTTTCCTTTAATGGTGCGTAGGTTTCATCCTTGTGGCATGCACTGTTTGTTGTTTTCACTTTTAACGTTTTTATGGCCGAAACTGTCACCAAATATTTTACTGTTCACTGATTATTATTATGATGATTTATATTAGTTAGAATTTTACATTGTTTGATTTATGTTTTCTGCTGTTTATGCGGGCGCCCGAAATTGCTACTGCATAGTGCAAAAGATGGTGGTCGACTAACTTCTTAGTGTTAATAATTTCCGTTTGTTTCATCTTCAAACTGCTTCACCCCGCTGCCCGCTATTCGTCTTGTCCTCAGTATTATAACGCTCCGCTGAGTTTATTATCACCTTTTTAACTTGTAATTAACTGTTTCTCATCAACAACATTCCTTCGTTATTAATCACTGACTACAAATAAACTGCATAACCATACATGGTCATGAAAATATTTACTGGCTATCGTTTCACCTCAAAGGGGCCTCATCTTTACATGTTATAGAATTTATGAAATTACACAATAATATTTAGGTAAATTTAGACCCATTACAATACCCCCCCAATGAGAGGTTTTATGCCGAAGCATAAAAGCTCTCATTGACACTCTCATACTTTCTAAAGGGATAAGCCAAGATATGTCGCCACAACCCCCTTACATTTTATTCAAAATTATGTTTAACTTACCCCTGGTCCAGTGACTGTGACTGTACCTGAATGACCTTACTGGACTTCTCTTTCGAGATCCCAACACCGCAACGCCAGACAGGCACTTGACGCTCCTGCTCTGACATGCAGGCCAGCACAGGACCGGTGCCACAGCATCACCAGACACTGAAACATGAAATCAAATGGTGGCCTGGTATAATAACATATCCCTAACTGATCTGGTTCCCCTTAGCTGTGTTGGTTTGCATTAAGAAGTACTGAGTTTTTTTCTTTGTCCTACATATGGATGAATACTTAGTCTAAGTATAATACATTATAAGAATTACGTATCAACATTCTTTATAACCTTCTCTAGTTAACTCTTACCCCAAAATTCAAAATGATCGCTCTGATTCCCATCAAAATATAAATAAAAATTTCCATTACAACATATAAATCCCTTCCATTATAAATATTCCATTCACATTTCAAAATTAACAAACTCCTTATATAGAGTACAACACATTAAATCAACTACATTAGAACAAATTACTTACTTAACAATCGTTAAGTATCTTCATATTACTCTTTAATACATTAAAATAAAATACTCCTCGTCAACACAACATCATTCATTTACATTAGAAAATTAATTACATACTCTACATTATTGATGTAACTCATTTTAATATTTAATATTTCGTTACTAACAACCTAGTAACCATCTTCTCCATCATCACATAATTTATTTAATTCTGAACTTATTTTAAATTCCTCCTTCCACACACTATTACCCCCCCCCCCCGGGACTGTAGCACCCAGTTGCCTCCACAAGGACTGAAGTGGAAGGGGTGAACACTTTTTTCTTTTCTTTCTCCCCCATCCTTGCTTTAGCGTTATACAAAATTCGGCATTACTGATATCCTGGATACCAGTAATCCTACTATATTAATATTCACACTCCCTTAATCGGTCTATCTCCCATACTTAGGTATACCATATAGCCATGTTCCAAAGTTCTATAATCTTAGATTCCCCTGATCTAAACCCCCCAGTTGTGTTTCTAAGTTCACCAATTTAGAATATTAAGCCAAATCCACGGTCAGGGTGCGGTGAAGCCGTGACCGCCTGAAAATGGGGAATCGCATTTACCATATCTCTTATATGGTTTATCTTTATACATTGATAACTTAAATCTAATTAATTATTTAATTATGGTGGCCAACTACAGACAAGGCCACTTTTTTTTTAGCTCAAACGGTGCCCAACAATGCACCCATTACCTTAATGTTTAATCTAAAAGTTATACTTTCAGGTACCCCCCAATTCATTATAAAATAATCTGTATTATTTATTCGTCCATGATTTTAATGAATTAAAAGAATAATCAACACTACTCATGTATATAATACCTTTTTAACTGTGTTACATTATAGGTTCCCTTTATTTCTCGGGTTTGCAGGTCTATTAATACAGAAGCATTTTCCATTTTTACTTCACTAACCTCATAGGGACTGTCGTATAACAAGAAGAATTTTTTAATCTCTTTGTCCAAAGCTGATGATTGATCATGGTTTTTTATTAATACCAGTTGCCCTACCTTATATTGGATGGTTGTTAGATTCCTGTCATGTCTTATTTTCCATTGTTCTGCTTTACTCAAAAGCCGCTCCTTGGCAATCACCAGTTTTCTCCCGTGTGGTACCTCAGTCGAAAATTTTATTAGTTCCTCTATTATGTGTGATGGCCTCCTCTGAAACATTAACTCATGAGGACTATAACTAGTGGACTCATGTAAGCTACAGTTAATGTATCCTTGTATTTTATTCACAAATGTGGCCCACAATGAATGTTTTGGTGGCAGAAGGTCCTAAACATACGCCCTAATTCCCGCATAACATGCTCACTAGGATTTGATTGGGGATGATACACTGATGTATGTTTAACTAAAATATTTTCCCAACCTAATGTTTCCCTCCAGGTGTTGCTGGTAAACTGAGAACCATGATCCGATAATATTATTTTAGGTCTACCTACTTCAGCAATGTATTCACTGACTATCTTTCTAGCTAATACCAAGGATGTAGCTTTTTTAATAGGGTACAATTTTACAAATTTGGTAAAAACATCTAGTACAACAAATAAATAATTCACTCCTCCTCGACTGTTGGGTAGAGGGCCATATAAATCGACGGCAACTATTACTAAAGGACTGTCTGGTATTACATGTTGCATTAAACCCTCCTGCTTACGATTATTTACTTTGGCTTTCTGACAAATTTCACAAGTTTTTAACATTTGATGTACAGTTTTTTCCATATTATTAAATTTACAAGACTTTTAATATGTCACTGCATTTCTTGGGACCTATATGACCATACCTCAAATGACAATCTTTCACTACTTCAAGTATTATAACTTTAGGAATGCATACTTTCCAATCATCACCTTGTTCATTTGTACGGTGAAATAAATGTTTATCGTACAAACTAAAATGTTTTTCCCATTTGTTAGGTATATTGGGTATCTGATTTAATGCTATTATTATTCTACCAAGTTCTGTATCTCTTCCTTGTTCTGTTGTTAGGTTATGTATTAATTTTTTCATATCTATTACCTCCACTTCTTTGATTATAAATATTTTATATGTATTTGCCATATCTACCTCAGTATTATTATCAAAATCAGTTCTAGATAGGACATCAGCTACTATGTTTTCTTTACCCCTACAATACTCTATGGTTAAATCATACTCTTGTAGTATTAACATCCAACGCACTAACCTACCATGTGTTAGTTTACAGTTTTTCAAAAATGTTAAGGCTTGATGGTCTGATCTTATTATTACTTTGTTTCCTAACAAATATGTCCTGAATTTTCTACAGGCGAAAACTATTGATAGCGCCTCCTTTTCCGTTATTGTATAGTTCTTTTCACTAGCTACTAAGGATCTACTAGCAAAAGCTATCACTTTATGGTTACCATCCCCATCTAACTGAAATAGTTCTACCCCCAAAGCTATGTCCGATGCATTGGTATGTATGTAAAATGGTTCTATAAAATTAGGATGAGCTAATATTACGGTGTTTAAAAACTTATTTTTTATTTGCTCAATTACAGTTTATTCTTGTAAACTCCATTGCTATCGATTACCTTTATTTAACAAATGCCCCAATTGTACCGTTAAGTAAGAATATTTGTCTACAAATTGCCTATAATAATTACACAGGCCTAAAAAACTTTGCAATTGTTTCACATTTTTAGGTACTGGAAATTTTTGTATTATCTCTACCTTCTTAGGGTCTGTACTGATACCCTTGGCTGAAATTATGTGGCCTAAAAAATTAATCTGCTCTTTTAAAAATTCTGACTTCTTAAACTTGACAGTTATGCCATACTCATGCAATTTACTTAATACTCTATGTAACCTTTCACAATGTGTATTAATATCTGGTGAAGTTATTAACTATGTCATCCACATAAACAGTTGTAAACTCTAAAATCTCTCTCCCTAATACATAGTCTAAACATTTAATAAAAATTGAAACACTTACGTTTAGTCCAAAAGGCAATCTACAAAATTGATAGTTCCGTCCATTATATAGGAATGCCACATACTGGCGAGACCTTTCCTCCAGATCTATTTGCCAATATCCGGCTGTTAAATCCAATGTCATAATATATTTTGTCCCATTGAAACTTTGTAGAATTTCGCTCACTGGTTTTGGTAACTCTCTATCTGGAATAATTATTTTGTTTACCTGTCTCGCATCTAAACATAGTCTTATCGATAAGTCTTTCTTTGTAACCACTACTAAAGGGTTGGAATATGGTGAGGTGGATTTTTCTATTATCCCTTCTGCTAGCATCTTGTTTATTTCCTCCTGTACTAACATAATAAATAAAAATGATATGCCGTAAATCTTATTTTAACAGTTTACTGTTCGATTGACAATGGTTTTTACTCTACGCTTATAATTCACAAATTATTTCATGTGTGTCTACCAACTCATTTCATTTTTGACATGCCCCCTTTTAGAGTATGGTACCGGATATGCTTTAGGCGCAAAAGGTGTTTTTTCTTTAACAATTAATCTACCCTTAAAACCTTTTACTAGACCTGGTTTGTCTGAAAAAACTAATTTATTTATATTTATTACTTGTACTATTTTCTCCCTATCTTGATAACTAAATTCCCCAGTTTGATATAGAATTTTATTCATTTTTTCAACCCAACTATCTTCAGTTTCAAATAATTCGTGACTATTTACCCTTAAATTACAATAATTAATCATCAAGGGTCTGCATTCATTTATGTCATTATCAGAAATTACAATTCCCTTACTAATTATTTTTAATGCTTTCATTTCTACAGCTCTTTTTCGTATAAATGGTATTTCAATTATATTATTTTCATTGTTTAATTTCGTAGTCTGTGTATAATAGTTTAACTCAACTTTAAAATTATTTAAAAAATCATTACCCATTATTGCTCTTATATTCAAACCTGGAATGACTAAAAAAGGTACATTTATTATGTGTTTATTTATTTTTAGCTGTAACAGTATTTGCTTAGTTATTCTTTTACCCCGAACACCTGTTACACCTATAACACTAATTCCCAATACTGGTAGTTGTGGAATTGTCTTCGTGGTTTTATTTTTTCAAAAACTTTATCATCTATAGCGGTCAGTTCATGAATCTACTAGAAAAGTGTATTTGGAATTAAACACTTCGGCTTCGAATTCTGCCATGCTAAAATTACTGCTACTCTCCCCTACTTCTTCATCAGATAATTCATTATGTATATTGGTAATAAGTGACCCTATTGTTATGTGATTTCTAGACGGCTGGGGACTTTCCTTTTCAACCGTCCTTATTAGTTTAACTGTACTGGAGGTGGTGGTTTGCTGTAAACTCCCCTATGATCCGCTCTACTGTTGTGATTATTAGAAGGTGCTTCAACGCCCCTAGTCTCGTTTAGGTTACCAACATATCCCCCTCTCCCTCTGTGGTTCAAACCTCTCGGCATTCCCCTATTACTGGTAAAACCTCTCCCTCTATTACTACCTCTAAACTCGTTACTATAAATTTCCCTTCTATTGTACTCGCCATTGTCAAACCCTCTATTATCATTATCTTCTCTCCCTGGGGCACCACCCCTAGGACCCCGACACCTATAACACTGATTTCAAGAACTATTATAGTTGCTAGCTCTACAATTAGGGTGTGGACATAACCATGCACCCCCTCTGATCTACTCATATTATTATCATGTCTAATAAAATGGTCTGGTTGTCTTAATTCGGTATTTATTGGTCTCGATTCTCTATCTCTAATATTTATTGATTGATATTTATTGTTTTCTTTTTCTTTCATACTCTGGTAAGCTTCTAAGATTTGCTCTAATTCAGCTATATCAGTAAACTTCTGGGTTCTAATTGTGGATCGTTTGTCTTTAGGTAAATGTTTACTGACATACCTTATAAAAGATGAAAGAGGCATTGGTGGTTCTAAATATTTAACCTGACTATATAGTCGCATCACATACGACGTAATGCTCATATGTTTAATATTGAAACTACCCCATCCCCTTATTGTGCTGCGTAAACCCTCTTGTTTTTCCTCTGACCAATATTTATTTTTAAACGCTCGCTCAAATTCATCAAAGTCTACCCAATTATCATCATGAGCGTCCGCCCAAATTTTAGCATCCCCTTTAAAATATTTCAAAATTCGTACTAATTTTATTTCCCAGCTTTCTTTGTTATACTTATTAAAGCTCTTTATAGAATTTAAACATTGTATGGGGTTCACTCCCTTACCCTCATTACTGAAATAACCTAATTCAACATCAACATGCACTCTCTCACACATATTGGTTAGTTTTTGATTAATCGCTAGGCTTAGATATTCTCTAACTTTAATTATTTCTTGTTCATGTTCTGTGTGTTTACTTTTTAAGCTAGTTACACTATAAAATGCATATTAGTTATTGGTATCCAAGTCACGTATGAACAGTAAATTATTATAAATAAATCACCTTATATCCGTCGTGTGACTTTGTTACGTCGATTAAAATGACGCGTTTCGGAACATCTGTTCCATCATCAGATAAAATCGCTCTATTGAGGTCATTAAACGTTAAACACACATGTTACACATAATTGTCCACTATGTATTCACTTGCTTCCTAAATGGTGCGCACCACGCACCACGGACAATTATGTGTAACATGTGTTTTTAACGTTTAACGACCTCAATAGAGCGATTTTATCTGATGATGGAACAGATGTTCCGAAACGCGTCATTTTAATCGACGTAACGAAGTCACACGACGGATATAAGGTGATTTATTTATAATAATTTACTAGTTACACTAGTTTTAATTGTATTATGTTGTTCAAGTTACTTTTAAATTCATTATTCACATTCTCTTGTAACTTATTTGCTTTTTTAATCTGTTCACATTCATCAATCACACCTTGAACATTACCGTCAATTTCGTCATTTTGTTTTTTAAATTTATTGTTAAATCTACTAGTTAACGCCTCGATTTTTTTTTTATCTGTCTCTAGCAGTTTCTTATCCTGGTTTTCGCTAATTATTTTTATATCATTTTTCATCTCCGTTTGTATTTTGTTTATACTTATAGTCATCTCACCTTTCACTCCCGCAATAGTTTTACTCTGTTTCTCTAGTTTCTTATTTACTTCCATGAATTTCTCACTCACTCCATTAAAATTCTCATTTATACTTTTAAATTGGTTATTCATACTTAATTTACTCATTTCTATTTCGCTTCTTATGTTTATAGATTCGTTATTTATTTCTCTTAATTTTTCGTCTTGTTTGTTTATTTCCGTTTTCAGCTCTATGTTACCAGCATTTATCTCTGACTTGATTTTAATTTTAAACTCATTCAAGCTCGTGTTCAAATTATTATTTTCTGACTTCATTTCAGTTTTGAATTCATTTAAACTCGTGTTCAAATTGTCATTATTCTTATTCTGTTGGTCAAACTTATTATTCATCTCTGATTTAATTTTGGTTTTAAATTCCCTTAAACTCGTGTTCAAATTATCATTATTCTTATTTTGTTGTTCAAACTTATTATTCATCTCTGACTTGATTTCAGTTTTCATTCCTGACATCATTTCCATAATCAATGCTAATTAGTTAAATATATTTACCTCGTTATTCCTACTACCCCCTTGAACCGTTTCATTTACATTCAATATTTCGCCTACGCTCTCGACATTTTTATGCGTGGTTACCATACTATCTTGCGTAACATCCAACACTGCCCCCACATCTGTACTTTCATCTAAATTTGTATTTGTGTCTTTCTCTGCTATTTTTCGACTAAATTGTAAATCAATTTTAATTTAAATAATGTAAATTTACAATGTCACTGTTACTCGGGCACCATTTGTAGTACTATTAACGTGTACTGTTATTAAATTTGTCCCTTTTCAGACGTCAACTGTAGTCTTATCGGTTATTAATAATTAAATGAATATGATTATATGTAATGTTTAGTCCAGGGAATCGTTCAGTGTACTTTGGCAGAGAACAGTGGGCAAATACAAATAACAAAATGCGTACATCAAGTAAAATATAACGTTATTTATTTTCTCTCGAAAAAAAAAAATCGTGAACACACTTATTCCGCCTTAAGGCGTAAAACTGATTATCAATAAACTACGACATCAAAATACTACTACGTATATTATGCAAACTCAACACTTCTTGTTAGGCCTATATTTTTTCATTCACTCAATCACGCACACTGTCACACTTCTACATTTCTTTTTTATTGAGCTCAATTTAAAAATGCCAGTATTTAATTATATTTACTTTTCTTTAATGGTGCGTAGGTTTCATCCTTGTGGCATGCACTGTTTGTTGTTTTCACTTTTAACGTTTTTATGGCCGAAACTGTCACTCCAAATATTTTACTGTTCGCTGATTATTATTATGATGATTTATAATATTAGGTAGAATTTCACATTGTTTGATTTACGTTTTCTGCTGTTTATGCGGGCGCCCGCGATTGCTACTGCACAGCGCAAAAGATGGTGGTCGACTAACTTCTTAGTGTTAATAATTTCCGTTTGTTTTGTCTTCAAACTGCTTCACCCCGCTCCCCGCTATTCGTCTCGTCCTCAGTATTGTAACGTTCCGCTGAGTTTAGTATCACCTTTTTAACTTGTAATTAACTGTTTCTCGTCAACAACATTCCTTCGTTATTAATCACAAACTACAAATAAACTGCATAACCATACATGGTCATGAAAATATTTACTGGCTATCGTCTCACCTCAAAGGGGCCTCATCTTTACATGTTATAGAATTTATGAAATTACACAATAATATTTAGGTAAATTTGGACCCATTACAAACTATGTAAAGGCACCTCATCAAACTATCATCATCATCTTCAAGGATTAATCCAAGGATTGTTTGTTCTGGTCTCAAATAGGCAAAGATTACATCTGGTCACTCCAGCGCTTCCTCGGATGTCCCACGCCTCTCCGTCCCCTCGGCTTATAGTTCCATAGTTGTTTGGGGTGTGGCAGTCAAGCTATATCTGGATCACAATAAATGTCATGTCAGAAAGTGCATGTATAGGGACAGTAACATGAAGTCTCCTTGGCCAAGAATGGTACTTAATCCTGTAGTTGATTTCAAGTATTAGTGTTAATGTGAAATGATGTAAATTTTATATTGACAGTATGTAGGGTTAGGTGGGGTAATTGTAAACAAAATATGAAAGAATGAAACAGTTTTATTGATTAAAAATCATGGATAGGTTTTAAAACTGAAATTACAGCAAATAATAGTTATCTCAATCTTTGTTATTATGTTGCATACAAAAATTTTTTTAAATGTCAATAATAAAGACCTCAAAAATTCAATTTACAATTACCCCGTTCATTTCCAATGACCCCAGCATCTTAGGGGTAAATTATAAACAAGTGTTTTCTTTAGTGTTTGAAATATTGAGACAAACATTGGAACAATTGTAAACTAGTTGACATTGTACTATTTCATGTTGTGCTTTTAAACCTAACTGCATGTTTACAATTACCGTATTTACAATTATGCCATTGTGGTCTGTATATAAAATAAATGGAAACAAGATACTTCAGATACTATGTTTATTAAAAAATCATAAAGAAATGTTGTTCTGTTGCATAGTACAACAAGTAAGTAGTACCTAACATAAAAGTTTTATCATTTTTCAAACACAGAAAAACATCATAAAGAAATGTGACATAAGCAAATAAAAGAATAAATGTTTATAATTTTCCATACACAGATACACATCAAGGAAACTGTTAGCAAATTTGTCTGTTAATTTTCTTCATTGCTGGATTGGGCAAAACTGTTCATATTTGTTCAAAGCTGACACTACCTTTACCATTTTCTTGTAATATAAACTTTATAGAAATTTCATCTTTGCATTGATATCCTACAACATTAATAATAACATAGTACTCTCCAGACAAACCATCATCAGGTAGCATCACAGTGAGGAGTGGAACCACTATGTAAATATACTTTGTCTCTTGGTATTATACAAGAAATTCAGTTTGCTCAGGTTTGATTTGGTAAAATTCAGAGGGCAGTGTGTTAATTTCCAGGATACAGAAAATGATATAGTACTATGTTATTTATCATGGCTTGTTGTCACCTTCAAATTTTCAGTGTTCCATGGTTTATCGCTGGGCGTCTCCTGTGTAGCCATGAGTAGCCTACATGGTGAGTTAGTGAGTGAGTAGTTCTGTTATGATCCATTAGTTTACAGGTCAGTTTAAATCACTTCAGTTATGGATTGTAAGAGAAAATCACTTATGTAGTTTGTGCAGCTATACCTTTAAATGGAGTATGCAATATGAAGAAAAAAAAACAGTGACAGTGTCTGAAACCATGGCTTGCTGAAAAGGAAAAGTACAGTCAGAGAAATTGTGTGAAAGGAAATGAGGTGTAACAGTTCAGAAGACTTCAAATATTATTTAGAGGTGAACAGTGAAATTTTTCATGAGTTGTTTCAATTAGTCGCACCTGTCTGAAGAAACGGAACACACAATGAGGGAAAGTAGAAGAGAGGCTTATTGCAACATTCCATTTCTTCAAAAAAAAATATAAAAAAAATAACTTCAGAAACAGTGGTTGAAACTGGAGTTTCCAAATGGACAATCTGCTGCCATATTAAAATGAGGAGTAACAGTTGTCAGTGTACAGTCTCCACTTATTTACAATATTGCAAAATAAAGGAAGTCGACAGTGAGTGCACCGAGGATGCCACATCATAGAAAGGGTGAAACATTCATTGTTAATAATGGTGTCAATAAAAAGTAGTTAACAACCAAAAAAAAAACTTTGTTGGAACCATACAAGTGTAAGAGTTAAGAGCAAAGGTCAACAAACTCATAAATGGAGCAAAGTATAAACAGAATAGAAGAAGAAGAAGAATTTGTAATCTTACCAGATGAGATAAAACATGCCCAGCACTATACAAACTTGATGGAATATTTGAGTTGAGTATTTTGAAGGTACTTTGTCGTATTTGTGAAAAACAATTATAACTTTATGACTTAGCTGAAGAAGTTTAGTAAATGCATTCTGAGTATATAGCTCGCAACACCAGTTTAGTAGGAGTGTTACAGAAAGATGTGGATTCAATTTTGGCAGCTATGTGTCTTACTATTATCATAGCTTTTGTGTTGATTGAATCAGCCGCCTTAAAATTATTCAACTGTATACGTCTTTATAGCTGAAAATCGACGTTAATAATAATTATAAGTATTTATAACTTATAAGTTTAAAAGTTATAACAACAGAGTTTTGATCAGTAACAAAAGTTGGAAGTTTAGCTGGGATGTAAAATGTGTGCTCTCCATCAATCATTCAAAGTTGATGATAATATTTTGTAAAAGTGTTTCTTCGCCTAAATGCTGTTTTTCACATACTTGTGGTTCAGGACAATGGTGAGAAAGCGTGGCAGACAACAGAAGAAAGATACTTCTGGCAGAACTAAAATCAAAATCGAAGTGAGTTTCTGTAAAGACACTGGAGTAGTAAAAAAAAAAAAATTGTGTGTCTTATATAACAGTCTTGAGAATGCTACAGCAGTAGTCCATTGTTGTTATTGGTCTGTATAGGACTAGATATAATTGATGTGCTGGCTAACAAGTTATGCTCTGTTGTGAGATTACTTGTGGGCAAATTGTAAATGTATTTTCTAAGAATAAAGTCACCATGAAGTCTTTCAGCGCAAAATGGTATACAAGTGCTTAGTTATGAAAAGTTACAGGCAAATTCTAGTTGATCATTGACATTACCATTTACAACCTTACGTTGATCATTAATTTTTATACATTTTACTTTGGGCTGTAGATTCCCAAGTTCCAAAAAACGAATTTTTGTAAAGTTTTCCCTAAAAAGATCAAAGTTATTAGGGGGCCAAGGCCGTGAAGGCCTGTCCCATATCAGTTAGGTACATATATTTAAAAGAAAACATTCAAGATATCTTTGTGAAACTTTTTTCACTGAAAGATAAATACATAGAGCATGCAGTGAACCTAATACATGTATACATAAAAGAATAATTAGGTTGATTTTTCAAATAACGTGTTTTGAAAAATGGAAAATGTTTATTTCTTTTTGAAAAATACTAAATATTTACATGTCTTACTAAATTTTAGGTTCAGTACAATTTTATGTTATGACACAAAAAAAAATCATGTTTCTAGCACATTCCAGTGCAAAGTTATATGTACCTGCTTACAAAAAATAGACTTACAGAAAATTGCGTTTAAAGTTTTGTAATGTTTTAACCAAAGCGTACCTGCAGTATACACTTCTTCTTTATTACTCTCATCTCTCTTCCTTTTTAGCTGCCTTTTCTTTACTCTGTTCTCGGTATTTCTTCCCAGAACACTCTTATTTGCTTCCAGAATCCTCATTTTATAATATTATTATAAAATATTGAAATGTTTGTCTGAAGGAGATCAATGACATCACACTGGGTGACATCACATGAAATAAACATAAAAGCTGATAAGAAAAAAATGTTTGGTATAATAATATGTATATCATTTTAAACAGGAAGGGAAGGAGAATGGTTTAATGCTAAAAACAAAAACTCAAATTTTTTGAAATTTTTACGACCGGGTCTTCTTAAAAAGCTAAAGGTTTTAGTCATAGCTCATTAAAAAAATTGTTACTATATGTTTTGATGGCATAAGTGGCAACCATTATCAGTAGTAGGAACCAGATTGTTATGCCCATGACTGAAAACATTGTTGAAACAGTGAATACAACCTTTTTATATGAATGTGTGTTCTAATAACTGTGTCTGATTGATCTGCATACAAACAATCAAGTGGAGTGAGTGCAAGTCTTCCCATAGGATTACTGCTAACATTATTAGAACCTAGACTTATGTATACAAGGCAACCAAACTATATCAACGGTTAGGCTGTACTGTGCTAATTGATGCAGTGATCATTATATTCAAAAATTTCAATGGACAATCTGTTCAGCCAAGAGTACCCATAGTAATTCTGTATCATGGTTTCAGACTGTGTGCTAAATGAACTTACCCATTGAATTTTTAAATACCGATACTGAATGTGGCAGATAAGCTGATTATGTTCAGAATATCCTACTATGAACGGTTTGGTGACTGTATGTTCATGTCATTATTATGTTATTGTAATGTCTGTGCTAACATGCATAAACTAAGGTGATGACTACATCCAGTCATGAGGCTGATAAAGCGGAAATATGTCATGTGATTTACATCATCTCTGGAGCCCCAAAGCAGAACAACGGGTGACAGTGCGATGTCGCAGAAAGGAAACAAGGCCTGCAGAAAGATCGTCCATCGCATTAACGAAAAATGCATAAAAAATTTGCTGCAGTAAAATTTCTAAAAAAAATAAATTGTTGCATAAAAACAGATACGAATAAACGAATCAATTCAATAACAAAATCTATGTTTGTGACTCAATAATATACCGATAAATTTCAGATGAGAGGCCGAGTGGTAAAGGTTACATGTAATCTATTGAAGTGAGAGCGCCGGCTGCAGCCGGCAGACTGTCACGCGGCCGCACTCCAGCGTAGTAATTCACAATCCCCCTCCCCCTCCTTCCTCTCATTCCAAATGCTCCCACCACTCGATGTTTCCCTCTCCCTGTGCCATTATGAAACACCTGCACATGCGCTCAGCCTAGTCGCCTGCTTTGCTTTGCAATCAGCTGACACGTAATAATGCTTAGTACTCCAGTTTCAGAAGCCATAATATGTGAAAGCTGGGGTTCCGTTATTACCAACATAATGACCAAGCGCCCTGGAGCCAGCGATCTCACATATGACCAAATTGGCACTACTGATATGTTGGCTTTCATAATGATAAATGGTCCTCCTGCTGGTTACAAAGGAAATAGGAAATTTTTAAAATTGGCTCTTTGCAAGAAGTATGGGACTCAGTACTACAACCATTTCAAGCCACTTTCAAAAAGCAAATTAATGTCTGAATTGGTAACATCCAAAGTTATAAGAAGGATCCAAGAGGACTTAAATAAATCCTTGCCATGTTTTAAAATACTGGTATAAGAAAACTTCAAATGAAGTAAGTGTGTATTTACATGTTTTCAGTACCTATTAAAAAATGTTGTGTATTTACAAATTTATTCAAATAAATCCTGATAGACCTTATATTTCCAAAAACCTAAATCTAAAAATATCTCAATTTTTGTCTCCTGAAATTTTAAGGATTATTATTTTAATACTTATATAGAACGGAGAGAGCCGTTGTATCAAACAATTTTAACTATGTTACTACTGAAATGCTTGCAGAAAGTATTTGGTTTTCATAAAATCCGTTGCAGAAAGATGAAAAATATTGTGCTTTGGGGCTCTGGAGGAGGCCAAAGAAGAGAGAATTTGGTTGGAGAGAAACATAATTAAATCGGGTTTGAGTATGTGCATAATTCAATTGGAGGTCAGAAGAATGCTCTGAAGAAGCAATCCAAAATCGTATTGTGTGCTTAAAATTTATTAAAACACAAACATTGTGGATTGAGAAAAATGGTAAAACGTTTAGAAGAGAAAATTTAGAAGAATGGATAGTATGTAGTGTGCCAGTACTCAAGATTTTTTAGTGTTCCTTGGAAAGAAACGGTTTTACAAAACTATAAGAAATATTGGGGTGCCTTTTGATATATATTTAAAAAAAAGAAGCTTTGTTATTGGTTGTAGAACTATCTTTAGGCAGGAAGATTAAGCAAAATTTATCAAAAATAGACACTTGACAACAAATTTATTGGTGCATCAACCAAATGCCCCTGGCTTAGAAATCACAGTATACACCAACCAGAGCCCTCGCCTTGGAAAGAGAAAGTTGTTAGTGCAAGTGCAACGGTCTGACAAGAAGAATGTAGGAGTTTAGTTTCTTTGAATGTGCAGTAGGAAAATCTACATGAAGAAGGAAGCAAATCTGTCTAGAATTGTCCGTCCATTCAGTAAATCATACTGCTACACTATAAACCCATTAATGTGTTTTGTTTTTCTTGCTACTTTATAATAATTTTTTATGACTCTCTTCCAGGCAGACCATTATTTTTTTTTATTTTGTCAGCTGTATTATTCACACTATGCTCAGTTATTAGCTTTGTCTGTTTGCTGCCTGTTAGAACGTCCTGTTATTGGTTTTTCCCTTGCATATAACTTGTGTTGCATTTATATGTATTTACCAATTATATCAATCTCCAGCTTAGTTCAAACCAATTCTATCTTGTTTCTTGACAAGCAAGTTTTAGAATCATTTCGTCATTAATTACTCATAAAAATTTTCATTTCATATGTTTCATAATTATTAGTGGCTGCCTACAGGTTTATTTAACCAACAAAGCCCACTGGTGACTAAAAGCTGTCTTGATCATATTCAGGATGAGGATATTTGAAAATGAAAACATGTGGGTCAGAGTAATTGTACTAATCACGGTATTTATTGATGACTCATTGGGCACTTGGTGAAACATATTAATACAAAGGGTTTTAAAATATGTAAACATTTGGTACGCTTCACAGTTTTTATTTAATTCTAATAGCTGTTTATGCTTATTAAGCTATTGTCAAAGAGATCAGTGAACAACTAAACTAAACAAAGAATGTAAGGGTGGTGAACATGTGTTTAGGGCGTGTATGCGGACATGTGTGGGGTGTGTATGATGGTTGGCGTGTGAGTGTGAGGAAGCTAGTGGAAAGGTCAAGTGTCTGTAAAAACTAAGTATAATCAGAAGGCAAAATATAAAAATTAACTAAACTAAATGACAACTTTTAATAAAGGGGCTTCACAGAATTCAGTTTGATCATTTGTTAAACTTTTGTTACTTTTGATTGCTTTTCTAATTTCTAGAATTTCTAATAAATCAATTTTCTTACCTTTTTGTATGTTGTGCAGTAGTGTTATGTTTTGTGTATCCATGAAGTGATTGTGTTGTAAGCAATACTCTGCAAAATCTGTATTGGCTGTATTAGTTACAATCGTTTTCTTATATTCAGAAAGGTGATGTTTCAGCGCACGGCCGCATTGTCCGATATAAATAGCATTGCATTCTGCACAGTGTATTTGATAAACTCCATTTTTCTGTAGTGTCAAGGCCCTGAACTGAAAAGGGCCGTTGGTGTTTTTGGCAAGGTTCTTTTGTATCATTTTGGTCAGCGTGCTTTAGGCGAACCTTTGTTGATCATTCAGATTATGCAGGGGGCACCACATGCAGGCGATCAGCTTCACCCCCCCCGATCATTTTCCAAGATGAAGATGATACGGCAAGGCTCTCACGTCTCTACTGGTCAGCGCGCCGCCTAATGGCCCAACAGCCAAGGGTGGGCGTTGGCTAGTAAGTAAGTAAGTATTTTTCTGTAGTGTATTTGACTTTTCTTTATTGTTTACTAGTAATTAAAAAATATTACGTTTGTTTACTGATAACATGTTAAGGCCATGCTTTTTTTAACCTATTATTAATCCTATATATTACAAGCAGAATGTAATTTGTTAAACGAAATTTTTTTGTTACCCTGGTCTGGCTAAATGAAATAAAATTCTTTTAAAATAAGTTTCTTGTTTTTTTTTCAAATTAAGGAGTCTATTGTTCAGGAATAATTCAGGAATTGTAGTCTATTATTAATTGTAAGAATATTAATAAGGATTTGTAGTGCACCAGGTCTATAAAGGGATCTCACATTCCGTGTGTACAAACCCAAGTCATTTTCCTTTATCTTGCATATAGTTCCATCCAAATTTTTTCTCTTGAGCATTCGGAACAATAACTTTTTCATAGGGTGAGGTTGTCAGCTTCATGCCCAACCCCCAACCTGGAGGACCAGGTACTTTGATTTCAGGGTGTTGTTTCCCTAGCCAGGCTGCTTTCACCTCGGCTATAGGATCCTGTCCACCCTCACAGTTCACCTGCCTTATCACTGCCCTTCAGCTCCACCCAGTGATGTTCAGCTATGGTCCCAGCTGACTACTACTCCACTAGGGATGTTTCTCGACTTTCCACTCTAGATCCATACTGATCTGTGAAAACAGGGTCACCTTGTGTAGGATGTTACTCTTCACCATGTAGTTATTATCACTTCCTCCAACCCTGGCACTTGTAAGGACCAATCTATGAAAAATACAAGTTTTGTATATTAAGAATTGGAAAAGTCTGAGACTTCAAACGTTTACCTTAAATTGGCCTGTGGCAAGGTAGTTTACGGCTTAAAAATCATTAGTTATATCTTTCCCGTGTGTTGTGATAAAGACACCAAAACAGTTAAATTTTGAAGGTGCTTAGTTTCAGGACATTGTATCTCTGTTAAGGAACCTGCAAAAGTCTGAAACAACCTGGAAACTACTTAAGCTCAGGTCTAGGAAAATTAATGTTTACAGTATATCAGTTTTTCGTACTTTTTGTCATCTTATATTGTACAGGCTGTATACAGATACTGCAAAATTGTAATTTTACCTGTGTATTGGGTTGTTATTATCATTTTAAACTATTGGACTGTTTAATTAAGAACTGTAAATTAAAATCTTGTTATTTTTGTTATTGTTTATTAACATGTGTCTGTGTTTTAGTCACCTGCGTTGTCATCATGTACTAATACAGGTATCAAGGAGGAAGTTGACGTAGACAGTGAATACGTCTTTCCTATAGAAGAAGTAAGTACAATGGGAAGGGAAATATCCTGTTGCATTTTTATACACGTTTAAATCCATAGTCAGTATTTGACTGTGAAGAAAACTATTTTGGGATTTGTATTTCCATTTCCATTGTATAAAAAATGCATAAGTATTTTGGATAAAAATTTGTACCTTATTGCCTGAACTAGCTTTTGCTATTTACAAGCTTTGCTAGAGGCTGCCACTAGGAGCTCTGTCTATTCTTTTTTTAGAGGTAGTGCTGCTGTTTGGAAGATCATTGTTGTGTAATGTGATCTTGATTCCATATGTTTTTATATTTCCATTTGTTTAAACATGTCCAGTTTTCAGAATTTCATGTGTGCACGTAGATGCATATACAAACCATCTCATAGAAGCTGACCACACATCCACGAACATAACAACATGGTAATTATATATATCTATACACAAAAGGCTGAAGACTAGACATACTCAAACAATGGGAGTATACAAAACACATAAAAACGCATGAAAATGAAACATTCTAAATGAACGGATATTTAAATCAGATTTGAATTATTTGAATATATTATGTAAAACACACACAATCATTAATGGATCTTCCAAATGACAGCACCATCTCCAAAAACAGAATGGACAGGGCTTCTAGCGCCAGCCTCAGATGAAGCTTCCAATGAAGAGAAGCTGACTTAGGCAATAAGGGGAAAATGTTTATCCAAACTACTTGTGTTCCACATCGGAATAGTGTTTATTAGATCTTAGCAACACTTGCCCTTAGCATCAGATGAAGCTTGCAATGAGCAAAAGCTAGCTTATGGGCAATAAGGGGAAAAAGCATACATTATGGACAAAATAAATCCAAGGATTAAAATTGTTTATCATAAGAGTTTCTTCAATAATTAAAAAATTCAACTTCTTGAACTGTGTGCATATGATATTTATAATATTTCACTTAACAAATTTACAAACTTATAATGTTTCTCTTTGGTTATAATGTTTCTCCTTTTCTAGTTACCTTCTACATCCTTCTCAAGTCATGCAGTTAAGGATGAAATGTCTTTGGATGAACAGGAAGATGACGGCCTTCTTGGTTTTCCTACAGAGGAGGTATGATTTTGTAAACAGTAATACTTATACTAATGTAATTACATGTATGAAAATACTTAGCATGTTGCCTCATTGTGTTTTCATGTATTTTCCAGTTGTTCAGGTCTGCCTAGTTTTCAGCCTTTCATGTGGGCATGTTGAAGCAAATGCCATCCATTTCATAGAAGCAGACCACATCCACAAAACGTCAACAACAACATGGAAATTCCACACACACGCGCGCGCGCGCGCGCGCGCATGCGCGAAAGCTGAAAACTAGACACATTCGAAAAGCTGGAGCCATACAAATACACAAAAATGTATAGAAATAATATTCTAAGTGAACAAAGACAATTTAATTCACACATACTGTTTGAACACATTACACAACACACACATAGTAACACAGTATTTCAAATGACAGCACCATCTCCAAAAACAGAATGGACAGTGCTCCTAGCAGCAGCCTCAGATGAAGCTTCCAATGAAGAAAAGCTGACAGCGCAATAAGGGAAAACTGATTATACAAAATACTTGTGTTCCACTCCCACAGACCTGGAAAGTCAGGTAAATTCACTATCTGTCAGGGAATGTCAGGGAAGCTGTCCCTAAATTTTGTTTGTTCACTCATCCCGTGTTTTGCTTTCATTTCAACCCTTTGCTGTTATAAATTTTAAGTCCCCAAATACTCTCATTTTGTATTCCGCTTTACTTTTGCACACTTTCCTTGCACATTACACTTTGCAATCATCTCCAAATTATATTTGTCATTCTCCTTGGTTATGCGCCCGACATTAGTGTTTTATTATATCTAATCTAATTAACAACCCCATATTCTTTTCGTTTTAATAGGCTTCTAAGTAACTCTATGGTTTTCGTTTTTAATCGTAATCTTCTGATTTGTAAACTTGTCTACACACCTTTTCTTCTACCTCCATTGCCGCATGTCTTCCTCTAAGTGCTCCTGCACATGCTTCTATTCCCTTACCATGAACCTTCTCTCTTGAGCTCGAATAATTCATTACCCACTGTATAAACACAACTGAATGAATTTACTTTATCATGAAACCTTGTTTTTTATAAGTCTGTTACTTTTTTTTTATATTTTATTTTTTATAATTTTGATGTCACACCCAGATTATATTCTGTTGAAATCATACCGTATTGTTAAGTTTGCTTTACACGTCATGAAACACTATACACCTTTTAAAATTTTAATAAGTATTGAATTATTATTATTTTATTAAAAACTGTTAAACAATACGGCCCTTTATGCATACAATTAGGCAAATACTTAGGATATATAGAACGAATAACAGTGTCACTAAGTGCCTCTGAGAGACGAAGATACTCTTCTTTGTGAACAACTTTTAATTAATGAACACTACTCAATACCCCGTCCTGTCCTGTTCTTTTTTTAAATACCAACTAGTGTCGTCGTTTGATGAGAAGCCTTATCGGTAAATTATTGCAGATTTGGAGGGATGAAAGTAAGGAAAGCTTTTATTAAATTAAAATAATTAGCAGCAGCAGAGAAAAGAAACAGAATTTGTTGAAGAGGTGTGACATTCAGAATGCTACAAAAGGAGACAAACGACAAGTAAATAACGGAAACAGCCAAAATGACGTGACAAGTAAAGAGAATAATTTAATTCAGCAGCAACGAGACACGAGTCATGCTGCCGCAGCCTCCGTTAGAAATAATCTAATTCCTACGATAGTAACTTCAATATCGTTCACCTGTGGCAGTGTGCACGCATACTGTCTTCATTGTTTCTAAGTTTAGGTAGATATAAAATTAAAAAAAAAAATAGCATCAACATAGCACCACGTATGTTTGGTTGATACTAGATACAAAATATCCAAGGTAAATTGCTAAAACACAGGGGAAAACAATAAAACCGGTGAAAAGTCAGAGGAATTTCATAAACCATGAAACATACCCTAATTGTTTATAGTTTTATACATTGTGGAAATTTACATAGAAAGAGGGTTACACTGGATACAAACTTAATTTTTTAAAGTAATATAATACATTATGTTAGTGTATTACATTTTATATGTAAGGTAGGTTTGAAGATATTTGAATTTCCCTCTCTTATGTCAGGTGTCACTGCTCTATTATGTCACTAGGTTGGCAGTAATGCAGTGTTCCTCCTTCCTTCGTATGTTTTCCTTCAGATTAGTTAGTTGCTTTCTTGTAAGATTAAAAGTGTTTGTGTTTTTGTTAAGTCTAAACTTTAATAATTAATAACTTATTTATTTCTCTGCATATTGAAAGTTAAATGAAGCTATCCTGTCTGTATTAAAGAAGACACTTTTTGTTTTTTATGATCAAAACAATGTTTACTTTTTGATATTTAAATGTTAAGTATGTTTCCATTTTTAATAATACTGTAATTGTGTTTTATGTCTTACATGTAATATAAATGTATTGTAGGCCTAGTTAATAAAAATAATTATTTTAAAAATTTGTGTAATTTTTTGAACTTTCTGCATGCCAGGAAATTTATTGAAACCATCAGGGAATGTCTGGCAAAATGTCTATTTTGAAAATTTTGTGGGAACCCTGACCTTAGCAACACTTGGAGACATCATGGACAATAAACTGTGCCACAGCGTGTGTGTGCCGCTTTTTGTACTCTTGGACCCAAAGTTAGTAACGGAAAGAAGACAAATTTTAACTCATTACCGTGTCATGTGATTCTTATTAACGAATCACAGACCAAGTTGCCATGGATCAAGAAGGCATGGCTTTTTGTAGATGTTGGAGTAACAGCGTCTGTCGGCTAACCGCCGTGGGTGCGGCCGGATTAACATAATAGGCTCGCGAGCTGAAAATTCATTAAAATTTCAAAATTTGTTCTAAAGTTACGAGGAAGTGAATGGTGCAAGAACAGTAAATCTTCAGTAATTAAATCATCAGTGATGACTTGATTCGGACAAACCTGTGAACAAAAAGGAAATCTTATTATATACACATACCACCAAAGTCAGTAAAATTTCATTTTTTAAAATAATGAATAAGGCCTTTTCGAAAATATGGAAATAGTGGAAATAAACAATAATAAAAATGACATTATACAGTTAGAAAAATTATATATATACCTTCATAAAAAATATGACAAATTGATGAATCAACAGACATTATTTGAAAATGTTCAATTAGTTCAATACATATCTGGCTTGGTTTCACCCAATAATGATGGCAGTGGAAAGTTCAAAATGAAGAACAGTAAGAGGTAATACACACAGTTATACATTTAAAGGAAAACATCACAACAGGAACATTACAGTGTAATGAACTGATGATGAAATTTTAATATTTCAAAAAGGCCTTATCATTATTTTAAAAAATGGAATTTTACTGACTTTGGTGGTATGTGTATATAATAATATTATAACAAGTCAGTGGCATAATGTTTGGCAAAATATAAAGGAAATCAGTGCGGCACGTGGTCGGAAGGAATATCCATACCCAAGTAACTGTATAGTGTCCAATCAATCCTGAAAATTTAAGTAAAAGAGCTCTTTATAATAAATGATGGGGTAATAAATATTGTATGAGTGTGTGTGAGCAAGATGCTGGGTTACTTTTTATAATTTAATTAGCTATTTACGGTAAGGTTTTATTTACATTTACTACTAGAATGTTGGCCAGGTAACAGTAGCCTAGAGGTTTTATAATTTTGAGAAGAATATGATAAATAAGTAAATTTTAAAAGATAGTTAAAATCAATATTGAAATCGATCAATAAACAGAGGTTATTAACATTGACAATGAGCTTAGTTATTGAAATACGTTAACCGTAAGTCATGTTTATAGTTCACCGTTTGTGTGTCGAATCCTGGGCTAATACAAGGTAAGTTTGTGTTATACAATAATTAATAAATGTGTTAAAGGTGAGTAGCTTCTCAATGGCGCCTCGAACTTGGACAGTTTTATAAATGTAATTTTGTACAAACCATACCTATGAGTGAATATAAGCGTGATTTGGAGGTTAAGCAGTAATACGTATGAATTACGTACAGTGAGTAGTAAACCAATAGTAAGTGTGAGGTTTTATTAGTATACGAAAATTCCATAAAATATGGAGAATAAAACAGATGAGATTAACGTAATTGTCGGCGATGAGGCTGAAAATAAATCAATGTTGGAAAGTAGAGAAAATGTGTTAACTGATTTGGTTAATAGAAGCGACTCAAGAATTCAATCAAGTGAAATGATAACGAGTGAAAGTAATTTTACCGAGTCAAAAATAATGAATGAAATTGAAATTCATTCAACACCTATTTCAATTAATCAAAATAAAAAGGCTGACGACAGTGGTATGTTAAAAGATTTGTATAGTTTAATATGTAGTATGAAAGAAAGTTCAGAAAAGCAACACAATGAAGTCAATAATAAATTTGATAAATTAAGCAGTGAGATACATGAACAAAAAATAAAATGTGAAAATAATTTAGATGAATTGAAAGAGCAAAATAGTGATTTGAAAAACCATATTAATGAAATCAATAAAAATGTTGAGAAAACCAATGAGATATTTGCCAGTAAATTTAACGAATTAGAAGAGAAAATTGAGAAAATGGGAGTGTCGAAAATAAATACAGGTAAGCACAATACAAACGAAGGAATAAACGATAAGGTAAGAAATGTGGTTATACAAGCGAAAATAACGGAGATATATATGTTAATACTAACGGTGTTAGTTTAAATGCAAAACAGGTGACGGTAGACAAGGTAAGTAATAATGATAATAACAATGAGTCAACAAGTAGTAGCAAAATAAAGAGTGATAACAGTGGTATAAGTAAAAACGTGGTGTTAGAGAGTAAGGTTGTGAGCATAGAAAGTGTTGATGAAATTGTGAGAGAGTGTGAAGAGAGGTTAGGTGGGCAAAGGGCAAATTTTCCCCAAGTATATAGTGAAACAGAGTTTTCACAGATGTTTTATGAGGACAGAGTTTCCTCCCGTGGTTATAGAGACGAGGTGTCTCTAAGTAGGCCCCCTTTTGTGTATCATGAGTTCCTTGGAAAAGCCAAGATGTGTCATGATAACGTTGTGTTACCCTTTGCATGGAATGATAGAGACAAAGATTATGTATGTTGTGATGAGAAGTATTTTGAGAGAGAGAGAATAATAGAGATGTTCACGTTAAGTAGGAGTTATAAGGAGTTAAAAGAGAAGTTAAAATTTGAAAAAATAGATGATATGAAAGACTTACCTTGTTGTGAAGATAGTGCAGAAATAAATGATGATAACGTTGATAATTATATGGGAAGCTTACCTGTGCTTAGACGTGGAGTGTAGTAGTAAATGATTTTGAAGTTGAGAGGTTAAAATACTTAAGGGTGATAGATAATAATACAGACGGTGACCAGACCAAAACTAATGATGTAGACAGGCTATATGATTTAATAATAATGTGGAATAATCCAGTAGATTATTATGTGGATTTTACGGAACAATTTGAAATATTAACGGGTTATTATATAAATAACACTGATGTAAGGAGTGTAATTAAAGATGATAATGGTCATGTAAAAGTAAGACTAATGTACGATGATGGGGGTTAAATAAAAAATCAGTGAATGGAGATTATAATTATTTTAGTTTATGGTAATGACATGGCTAACTTATGAAATGAGGTGTGGTAAACAGAAAATTAATGACGAAGAATTGTAAATAAATTTATAGTGAAATTAATTGTGTTTGTGTTTTAAAAGGTATTTTATGCAAACAATGTGTGTATGTAGTAGAAATTGATTTAATAATAATAATAATATTTTAGCAGAGTAAATAAATAATGAGTTTGTAATAAATGAATTGTAATTGTTTTGGAGTAAAGTAATTAAAACAACCTGTGTTTTAAATAACTGATTGAATTAAAATAAATTGTAGAGGAATTAATTGATTTAAATATGGTAGAAATAAATTTTGCTAATGAATTTAAATGATTTTATATGATATAAATTAGGTAACAAATAATAAATGAATAAATGTAAAATGTGTTTAGTTGTGAAGTCATATGATTGTTATGTTTCAGAAGGTAAATATGATTGTACGTGATATTTGTGGTAATGAATGTTTATATTTGGAATTAATGACAGTAATCATGTGTTTATTAGATGGAGTGATTGACCAAATGTAAGTATGAAGTTTATAATGCAATTTAACTAAAGTAAAATGTTCAATGTTTGAATAATACATTTTAAATGAGTTTAAAAGGTTTTAAATAAAGTATTGAAATTAATTTGAGGTAGTTATGAATATTTTTTCAATGGTTAAAGTAATGTAAAAGGTTGTAAAAGATAAGAGTTTGGGTGATAATAATTGAGTATTTCAATAAGGCATTAAGACAGTCAATGGTAATTTAAATGAGTGTTAGACAAGATAAGAATTTTAGAATAAAAGTAATACAGAAATGAGGTAATAGTAGGGACACAGTAGCGATAGTGCATATATGTAGAGTAATGAGAGTGATGTAATTGGGGAATAAATAGATGGTGGTGAAATTTTGTAAAGAGGGTGGTGTGGTAAGGAGTCCTCAACGAAAGGCGTTGTGGCGGGAGGTGAACCGTATGAGCATTGGCGGAGTTACGTGGGGGAGACCAGGAACTAATAAGAGAATGAGTATAAAGGAGGGAACACACATCCTAGGTACAAAGAGGGTATCGGGTATTTTGTTATAAGTGTAGAATGATTTAAGTGAAGTTAGAGAAGTTAATGGAGGTAAATATTTTTGAGAGATTGGTGTCATCCTATGTAAATCTGTTAGTGATTGTTAGAAGGGGTAAAGGGGGGTAAGGTTATATATAAATGCCCATTCAATAAATTAGATCGTTGTGGATAACTGATAATCACCAAAACCAATTGATGATGAAAATGATTAATAGAAGTTCATAACTGAAATGTAATAATAAAATGTAACAAGATAAAGAGTTAATAGAATTTGAAACTAAACCTAAATTTGAAATGTTTGTAAATTTTATTCAAATGCAAATTAAATGTTTTTTAAATGGAAGGAGAGAGTAAATTTTCTTTATTAAGTGGTCAATTAAATTATAATTAAAGATGTAATCGTTAATTGATGCTCGATTGTGTAAGTAGGAATAGACTAGTTTAGGTGACAAGTAAAAATTTTGTTGTACTCACTATTTTAGGGTAATGAAAGTCAGAGTAGGACAAGTTAAGAAAGACAATGTACGGTGTTAGAGCACAGAATTAAGGCTAGAAATTTCATGCAATGTAAATTGTAACTTTTAAATGTAACTATATCACAAACAAATATCTTTTACTTGTGATTCCCCAACTTTCGGGCGGTCACGGAGTCACCGAACCCTGACCGTTGATTTGGATTATTGGTAGCAAGTGTGGTTGGGCAGATTGTATCCTAGCCATACTTGCTATTACTTTCAAAATTGGTGAATTTAGAAATTAACCGGGGGGTCAATTCAGGAACTATCACTTCAGGGGGGAATCACTGAACTATGGAACAGCGGCTATCATTGTAGGGGGTGATAGTGCCGAATTTTTCATAACGCTAAACCAAGAACGGTATAGGCAGAGTCTATACCCAATATATATATAAACTTCAGTTCTTGGGGATGCAAATGGGTGCTACAGTCCACCATCAGGAAACAATAGTGTGTGTGGAAAAGGAGCTGGGCGTTACAAGCCAGGGGGACAGATAACGCATCTGTGCATAAGGCAAATGCTCGATCCGGTTTATCTGGCGGGTGGTTACCTAATTGTAACTGGGTATAAAGGGGGGAATTAAGAAAATGATGTAGTAGGAGTGGTAACTGAGCAATCAGTGAGAAGGTAACGACCTCTGTAAACAGCGGGCCGACCAATTTCACTTACTCTAAAGAGAGAGTTTGTGGTTGGTGACCCAGTTCCTGTTCAGTAACAGTTGCTATAACTATGATTCGATGATTAGTGGTGTACTTCACTTATGAGAACAAACGATTTTAAGTGCTAGGTTCAATTGTAATGATTTTAATCTACAAGAACATTTATGATTGTAACTATATGATTTTGTGTATTTGTGATAGTTGTATGCAGTGTGTCTAGAGAAAGGGCATTCACCTGTTAGTAAGACACCAGCTGATGACTGGTATGAACTGTATAATGGTCAATGTAACCATATGTTCTTTTAATAATCAATGTAAGTTCAAGTTATATTTTATTTTATAATTTTCTTTCTATTGTCAGAATATACGTTTAATAAAACATTATTACATTTTATTACATTATTATTTAATTATAAAAAAAAATTATTTTGTTTGAAGTACAGATTGTGTTGTGTCTTTATGTTCAGGATATATTGCTGATTATGTGTATTGCTAATGTATTAACGGATTTATATTGTTCATAGTATATGTGTTGTAAACAAATGTAGTGATAAGGGAATTTATGATAAAATAAGGTGTTCATTTTATTTTGTTTATTATGACTGTTAGCATTTGGTTAAGAGGAGTTGTAAATTCATATAAAGGATTTTGGAAAAAAAAATTATGATTAAATTAATTAATTGAAAGAGATGATCCAATTAATTTTAATATGAATCTTTGGAAAGGGACTTAGATCTATTTCCCTAGGTGAACAAAATTTAAATGATTTAATTTGATTTGTTTGAGTTATTTTTTGATTTGAAACTGTAACGTCAAGCCAATAAAAGTTGAGAAATGTGAATGAAGTTTGTAGAGAAGCCAATATAAAATATTTCTGTGAATTTTAGAACAAGAATTAATGTGGAGATGTTGTGTTTAATGTAATAATGAGTATGTGTACGCACCCAGTACTTGCTAAAGGCAACCCAGTATGTATGTAAGGGGAGATATATCGGTTGAGGATCTGGTATGGTATAAGGCCAGTTTTGGGATTTTATTTGGAATGTTACAAGGTAAGGTGGTACTGTGGTGAGTACCTGTCCGATTTTATGGTGTTAGGATCTCGAACAGAGAAGTCCAGTAATGTCGTGCAGGTGCAGCCGTGGTCGCCGAGCTTGGGGGGTAGTTTACCCATGATGTGTTAAGAATTAAAAGGGGGATGTTGGCGCCATACCCTCACTGATCCTCTTAGGATTTAGCAATGAGAGTTTTTCTGTTTTGACAGAAAACCTCTCATTGGGGGGGGGGTATTGTAACGGGGCAAATAAGGCTGGGGGTATATTTTTATTTTAATAACAATTGTAATAATCTGGAGCCAATTGTGGCTGGGTAACATTTATTGTCAAAAAGGGCTTGATTTGTTTAACACCCTGTGTTTAACTCGGTACTAGGTAGAGTCAGGTATGAGAATGATAAAACGTTGGAATGTGGGTACGAGCGCGCGTGTGTGCCGCTTTTTGTACTCTTCGACCCAAAGTTAATAACGGAAGGAAGACAAATTTTAACTCATTACCGTGTCATGTGATTCTTATTAACGAATCACAGACCAAGTTGCCGTGGATCAAGAAGGCGTGGCTTTTTGTAGACGTTGGAGTAACAGCGTCTGTCGGCTAACCGCCATGGCTGCGGCCGGATGAACATAATAGGCTCGCGAGCTGAAAATTCATTAAAATTTCAAAATTTGTTCTAAAGTTACGAGGAAGTGAATGGTGCGAGAACAGTAAATCTTCAGTAATTAAATCATCAGTGATGACTTGATTCGGACAAACCTGTGAACAAAAAGGAAATCAGTGCGGCATGTGGTCAGAAGGAATATCCATACCTAAGTAACTGTATAACGTTCAATCAATCCTGAAAAATTAAGTAAAAGAGCTCTTTATAATAAATGATGGAGTAATAAATATTGTATAAGGTTTTATTTACATTTACTACTAGAATGTTGGCCAGGTAACAGTAGCCTAGAGGTTTTTATAATTTTGAGAAGAATATGATAAATAAGTAAATTTTAAAAGAATATTAAAATCAATATTGAAATCGATCAATAAACAGAGATTATTAACATTGACAATGAGCGTAGTTATTGAAATACGTTAACCCTAAGTCACGTTTATAGTTCACCGTTCGTGTGTCGAATCCTGGGCTAATACAAGGTAAGTTTGTGTTATACAATAATTAATATATGGGTTAAAAGTGATTAACTTCATCTTTTACCACCCGGATTTAGAGCTCTTATTATAATTGGTTTATGTATTTAATTCATTTGAAATTGAAATGTTTTTGATATCTGGTCAATTGCTTATATTATGTACTCATCCTTTTGTTGTATAGTCTACTTTCTCAAATTTTAACCTCTTAACTAACTCCTCATAACCTCTGTTTAAACTTTGTACTGTTTTGTCAGTTGTAAGCAGCCTACTAACATTGCACGGCACGCGCGGATGACGTCACGCTTTTATCAAACCTTGCAATCGGCCAGCCTAGCCGACTGCAAGCCAGTATTAGTTTTAGTTTATAACACGACTCCGAGCGCAACTCTCGTTAAACACTTCTCTTACAGCCGCGGCTTTTGGCTATTATACAGCATGCATTTATAACATTTCACTTTAATCGTCTACCTGCGTCCATCTGCAATGGACCACGATTTCATTCAAAATTAATCTCGGGCATTATCGCCTCAAATGCTTCCGCACGTGCCGATCGTAACTAACAAACCAAATTATTCAATAAACGCATGTTCAATATCTCAAATACAGTCCACTTCTTTCTAACAAACAATCCAGCCTTCCTTATTAGCGTCTTTGGAATAACTCGCGATTCTTCAAGAGCTTCCAAACCGCAACATTTTTGGTCCCACCGGACCGGATTTCACATTTCAGGCCAAAAACGACATCATTTTTGGTCCAATCAGGCAGGATTTCACATTTTCAGGCCAAAACAAACTACATCATTTTTGGTCCCAACGGCACAGATTTCTCATACCTGAGTACACAGGCGACAACATTTATTTATATACATCATTTCTGGAAAAACCAATCTGAAGTTAATCACGACAGACGGGCATCATTTTCGTCCTGAGCGACACCATTATCGTGAAGCACGTAGCAGTCATCTCGACAAGATTCAGCCAAGCAGTAGACCAGAGACGACGGGACGAAACAGGACAACATTTTCGAGATTCCACAGCTTTAAATGATGGAGGGTACAACATGAGGCAACGGCTAACCGGCAGAGACAGGAGGTGTAGCAGCTCCAAACGGGATCGAAGCCAGCTTCATCACGAATGGATCGACGGCCACGTGACTATAAACTTTACCTATATTTGATTTATTTTTAATAATATTTCACCCAGTGTGTATTTTTGACATATTTATATAAACAATTAACTTATTACACAATATAAATTAATAGATGGTTGGCAGCTCATTATCAGTCAGAACTTTAAAGATAAAGCTATACTTTGTAATCATTTAGATTTATGATTTCAATAATTTAACTGCCAACGAGTTTGATTAGTTAGAGAGAGTAAGTTTATGTTCAAACCAACGATCGCTAGCTACCAAACGTATTTAAACTCATTCAAAATTAAGTTTGTGGTTCACATGCTCGATGCTCAATTGTTTCTAAATATCTTTCCATTTTTTATCTCAAACTGTAATAATGGCCGATGTAAGGGCTCTGATAAAAAAACGAGGTACAATTAAGGCCTCAATATCCCGAATAAATACCTTCGCGGATAATTTTGATTTGTTAAACAGCGATCCTCATGCGCTCAAAATAAAACTGCGTCATTTGATGGAATTATCCACCAAATATGACGAGATACAGTCACAAATCGAGGCGGAGGAAGCAGACGTTGCGTCAACAAGTGATAGAGTGCAAACGGAGGACGATCTCTGTGCTATAGAATGTAAATTGCAACACTTGTTGGAGCAATCTGAGCACTTGAACCAAAAACCACTAATTAATACTGATGGTAAACAGCCTAAAACAACCCCCATTCAATTGGAACCAATAAAATTACCACGGTTCGAGGGTAGTATTGTGGAATGGCAACATTATTACCATATTTTTATGGAACTAATTCATGTCAGAACAGACCTGACAGATTTACAGAAGCTTCATTATTTACACTCGTCATTACATGGCGAGGCGCTTAACGTAATAAAATCATTACCCATAACACATGAAAATTACGCGGTGGCTATCGATCTGTTGAGGAATAGATATGATAGTAAGCTGATTGTCTCCGCTCACCACGTGTGGAATGTCCTAGACGTACCATTAGTTCAGCAGGAATCCCAAGGTAGCATATCGCAATTTATTGATCAAATCTCTGGAAACATAAACGCTTTAAATAATCTCAAACTGCCAGTCAACACGTTTGAAATTATTGTCGTAAATTATCTAGCCAAAAAACTTGACAGTTATACTTTACGTTTGTGGAAAGAGAGTTTATCGGAGCATAAACTCCCTGATTTTAATAATTTTATAAATTTTTTAAATTCACGTAGGAAACTACTGCAAAATATCGATAACGCGACTAGCCCAACGAGCAGGTTGAACAAAAGCGATAAGTCTCCTTATCGCAAGGCAGTTAAACAGATAAGCAATCCAAAGGGCGCATTCCACTCACATATTAGAAATAATTTATGCTGGCTATGTAACGGTGAACATAGACTTAGCGATTGCCCACAGTTTATATCGCTGTCTATCCCTGATAGAAAAAATGCGTTACTAAAAAACAAACTTTGCTTAAACTGTCTCCGTTCGGGACACGAGGGTTCAAAATGTCCCTCCAAATTTTCGTGTAAAAAATGTTCTAGGCGTCACCACACCATGATTCATGTCCCCAACAGGGACGTAACTTCTGTTAACAACCAGTGCTCACTGAAATCACAGACCAATAAATCGGTATTGTTATCTACCGCCGTCTGTATGACATACAATAAGGTCGGCAAAAAATTTCCCGTTAGGATATTACTGGATTCCGGTTCTCAAGCGAACTTTTGCACAATGGATTTCGCCCGCAGGATGGGCCTCCAATTAGTTAAATCGCAATTGCCCATCACGGGTATAAACAACTCGCTTTCCCAGGCTGAATTCAGCACTAATGTAAGGCTACATTCACGCTATAAACCCTTCACGTTAAACGTACATTGTGCCGTACTACCCAGTATAACTAATAATTTACCGGCGGAGTCATTCAATCTTACCTCTTTAAATTTACCCAAGCGCATATTCCTGGCGGATCCTCACCTACATTGCTCATCGCAAGTCGATATATTAATCGGCGCTCAATATTTTCTACAATTAATTGAACCTATGAAATATACGCGCGGACCACACTTTCCTATAATTCAGGAAACCAAGTTAGGATTTATTTTGGCCGGTGACTTACCATTCAACGTCGATATGACTAAAACGGTTTCTTCCTTTATGGTCTGTAGGGATGATAATCAGGTTTCCTCGCAACTAAAGGAATTTTGGAAGTTGGAGGAAATCTCTAGTCGCGAAACCCGATCTGAGGACTCACCGTGTGAAAGGCATTTCGTAAAAAACACTAGCCGCAATCGCGACGGGAGATTCGTGGTAGCCCTGCCCCGCAGATCTGATAAATCTTATTTGGGAGATTCTCTCCGCGGAGCAATACGAAGATTCCAATCGTTAGAATTCAAATTCAAGCAGAACCCTACCCTTTATAAGGATTATAGTGAGTTCATGAATGACTACTTAAGACTTGGCCACATGTCGCCGCTTAATGAATACGATCTGTCGCTTGACAGGTCAGAGATCTTTTATCTGCCCCATCACGCAGTCTTCAAAGACTCTAGCTTAACCACTAAATTGCGCGTGGTATTTGATGCATCCGCTAAAACCACCAATAATTTGTCCCTTAACGACACTTTAATGGTCGGTCCTACGATCCAGCAGGATCTGTTTTCGATAATGGTTCGGTTCCGCACCCACCGATACGTACTTATTGCGGACATTGAAAAGATGTATCGCCAGATCATTGTTAATCCTAAGGATTCAAACTTGCAACGCATTGTTTGGCGTGATGCACCGCATAAGGAATTGCGACATTACGCGTTAAGGACGGTTACATATGGCACTGCTAGTGCCTCCTTCCTTGCTACGCGTTGTCTGGCTCAAATAGCATATGAAAATAAAGCCGACTACCCTACCGCTGCTAAGGCCATAGCAAATGACTTTTACGTAGACGAGTAGGGGGAAAATGAGAGTTCTAACGCGGAAGTGACGTCACACGGCGGGAAATTCAAAAATTGTGGTGGTGGGGGTAACCATGCGGCAGTAGTCTGTCGGCCATGTTGTCGTCGTCGCCGCCTAAAGTGGGGTAATGTGTGCGTTGATTGGCGGAGGCGTGGCTATGTTCGCCGTTCGCCGTTCGCCGTTCGCCGTTGACGTCGTCGTTGACGTCGTCATCGTCGCTGGGCGGCGGCCTGGTGGTGGCTTGATGGCCGCCCGCCGTGGTGTGTCGCCGGCGGCCATGTTGGAAAAGGTGCGATGTTGTCGATTGGTGTAAGAGAGTAGTGGTTAAGGTACGGCCTGGTTGCCGATTCGTGCGTGTGTTATAGTGTATGGTTATGTATATGTAAGGGGTTTTTCCGGAAGTTCGGCCATGTTGGAAAAGCGTCGGTGTTGCCAACTGTTGTCGGTTCGGTGTTATAGTGTACGGGTTGAATGTATGTTTCGCCATTGTTGCCAACTCGGTGTTATAGTGTACTGGTTTCGTGTATATTTACCCTGCCGTGCCGATATCGTCGATGTTGTGTATAAACATGGTTATTCCCACCACCACAATTTTTGAATTTCTCGTCGTGTGACGGTCCAGGCTAGAACTCTCATTTTCCCTGTAAGAAATACACATGATATTCAGTGTTCGATTCACTTATCTGAACGATTGCATTGTTGACAACTGTGTGTCTATGTGTTAAGTAAATTGTAGTATGCGAAAAGGATAGTTGAAAATAAACACTTATACAATGAAAAAAATATGTACAAGTTTATTACAAATATAAACATAAAAGAAAAAAATATCTACAAGTTTATTTTACAACTATGTTTACACTGCCGCCATTGTTGCCAACTCGTGCGTGTGTTATAGTGTACTGGTTTCGTATATATTTACACTGCCACGTCGATATCGTCGATGTTGTGTTTATGTGTTAAGTAAATATATAAACAGATTGAAAAAAATACGTTCGCAGCAACCTGTTGGTCTGCGGCTCGCTATGTCGAGCCCTACTTGAAAGAAACACACATGATATGCAGTTGTCAATTCACTTATATAAAACACATGCACACGCAATATTTATGTAATATCTGAATAATAGGACGTTGCAAATGATGTAATCGGCTCCCACCATGATTTTCACATGTGGAGTTATTTTTTACAACAGAATGCTGACAGACCATCTGTTATCATTGGTGGGTATGTAATATTTAAATATTCTTTAATTTCTAAAGTATATTATAATCATGCAATTATTGTTTAATAAAATTGATTTTTTTAAGAATATTGTTAATTTTCCAAGGAATTTTGAAATTAAAAAACAATAAAAAGGTTAAAGCAATACTGTTTAATTACAAATAATTAAAATACATGTAATCAAAATATATTACAATTTAAAATACATAATATGTAAACCCACACAGTAGTGAAAATTACAAAACTCAATTGCGCTAATAGTTGCAATTATACTTTCTGGCACGTCTCTCAACGAATGAACGAATAACGCACGTGCACAGCGGAATATATAGGGAGGTAGTTGTGGAGGTGGAAACCGGAGAGGGGGTAAACCACGCAACGCACAGTAAGCGTTTATTTTTAACCGTGTGAACAGGACACGAGCTGATTTCTCACGGTTCGATGGGAAGGTGGGGAAGAGGGGAGTCGGTTATTTTTTATACGTGTAGACAGCACTCGTGCTTGTTCGAACATGTCGACGACGCTAATTTATTTTTAGACAGGTGATGTATTTAACTGTGTGAACAGGATACGACTTGATTTCTCACGGTTCGATGGGTAGGTGAGGAAGAGGGGTGTCGGTTATTTTTATACGTCTAGACAGCACATGTGCTTGTTTGAACACGTCGTCGACGCTAATTTATTTTTAGACAGATGATGTAATAGATAGAAAGGCGACGACTGTTATTTTTTACGTAAGCGCTAAACAATAATGTTAGTAATTGATCAGAAACTTATTGATTATTCTAAAATCTGATACAACCCACTCGCGTAAAGCGTGTACTCTAGTATTTGTACATATTTCCGGAAATAAGCGGTGCGCGAGACAGGCTGTTCCATGTATTGATTGTAATTGATCAAGTTTGGGACAACCGAAATCTTCTAAATTTATAATATTAAAATGCACGATACGCTTCTGTAGAAATCTTTTTTTGCAATCATTTTACGAACACGAAGTTGTAAGGAAACGTATACTTTTCTAATATCGGTACAAGATGTTCGTACGATGTGTCCCCGTCCGTCAACGTTAGTCCATGATAATGGTCTGTTAACCATCTGTTTGTACTCACATGTTTGTGATTCGAAACAATCGTCTCTATTGGATGTGTAAATATCCAATGCCTGCTGGCAAATGCGGTGACGTCCATAACGGCTAGTTCCTTAACGAGTTCGCTTCCATCGTTGTCGATGAAACAGTGAAAGTCAAGTTGACGTCGGTATGTGCGTGACTATGTTGGAAAAGCGGCGATGTTGTCGGGTTGTGCATGTGTGCTGGTTAAGGTTCGGCCACGTTGCCGATCCGTGGTGTGTTATAGTGTATGGGTATGTATATGTAAGGGGTTTTTCCGGAAGGGTGTCCATGTTGGGAAAGCGTTGTCGGCGTTGTCAACTAGTGCTGGTTTAGCGACGTTGTCGGCTCGTGCGAGTGTTATAGTGTATGGGTTTAAGATATATTTACACTGCCACCGGATATCGTCGATGTGAAGAGGTGAATTGCATTGTTGCCAACGCGTCGACCACGTTGTCGGCTCGTGCATGTGTTACGTGGTGTGTTATAGTGTACGGTTATGTATATATAAGGGGTTTTCCAGGAAGTGCGGCCATGTTGGAATGTTTACACTGCCGCCATTGTTGCCAACACGTTGTCAACTCGGTGTTATAGTGTACTGGTTCCGGATATATTTACACTGCCACAATTGTCTCGATATCGTCGATGTTGTGTCTATGTGTTAAGTAATTGCATTGTTGCCAACTCTGTCAAGTAGTGTAAGAGTGTGCTGGTTAAGGTTCGGCCACGTTGGCGATTCGAGTGTGTGTTATAGTGTATGGGTTTGGATATATACTGTGTTTTCCGGAAGGGTGTCCACGTTGGAAAAGCGTCGTCGTTGTCAACTTGTGCATGTGTGCTGGTTTAGCGTCGGCCACGTTGTCGGCTCGTGCATGTGTTATAGTGTACAGGTTTCAGATACATTTACACTGCCACCATTGTCCGGATATCGTCGATGTGAAGAGGTGAATTGCATTGTTGCCAACTGGAGAACTGTACTGGCATCGGTCACGTTGTCGACTCATGCATGTGTTATAGTGTACGGGTTTCAGATATATTTACACTGCCACCCCATTGTCCGGATATCGTCGATGTGAAGAGGTGAATTTCATTGTTGCCAACTCGAGAACTGTACTGGCGTTGGTCACGTTGTCAACTTGTGCATGTGTTATAGTGTATGGGTTTAGATATTTACACTGCTGCCGTTCGGATTTACTACTGCGGTGCAAAATTGAATATCATTTCACTTGTAAAAATTGATTATCGTGCATTTGTGCAATTGTTCTGATTGACATTTCACTTATGAAACATGCATGATGGAAGGAAAAAAGGATTGTTGAAAATAAACTACTAAGCAAAGCAAAATTTACATACACTGCCGCCATTGTTGCCAACACGTTGTCAACTCGGTGTTATAGTGTACTGGTTTCAGATATATTTACACTACCACAATTGTCTC
Organism: Magicicada septendecula; assembly: GCA_034769895.1. Classification (NCBI taxonomy): domain Eukaryota; kingdom Metazoa; phylum Arthropoda; class Insecta; order Hemiptera; family Cicadidae; genus Magicicada; species Magicicada septendecula. The sequence continues at coordinate 28,468,256 of CM068375.1, forward strand.
GATATCGTCGATGTTGTGTCTATGTGTTAAGTAATTGCATTGTTGCCAACTCAGTCAAGTAGTGTAAGAGTGTGCTGGTTAAGGTTCGGCCACGTTGGCGATTCGAGCGTGTGTTATAGTGTATGGGTTTGGATATATACTGTGTTTTCCGGAAAGGTGTCCACGTTGGAAAAGCGTCGACGTTGTCAACTTGTGCATGTGTGCTGGTTTAGCGTCGTCCACGTTGTCGGCTCGTGCATGTGTTATAGTGTACAGGTTTCAGATATATTTACACTGCCACCATTGTCCGGATATCGTCGATGTGAAGAGGTGAAATGCATTGTTGCCAACTGGAGAACTGTACTGACATCGGTCACGTTGTCGACTCATGCATGTGTTATAGTGTACGGGTTTCAGATATATTTACACTGCCACCCCATTGTCCGGATATCGTCGATGTGAAGAGGTGAATTGCATTGTTGCCAACTCGAGAACTGTACTGGCGTTGGTCACGTTGTCAACTTGTGCATGTGTTATAGTGTATGGGTTTAGATATTTACACTGCTGCCGTTCGGATTTACTACTGCGGTGCAAAATTGAATATCATTTCACTTGTAAAAATTGATTATCGTGCATTTGTGCAATTGTTCTGATTGACATTTCACTTATGAAACATGCATGATGGACGGGGAAAAGGAGAGTTGAAAATAAACAACTAAGCAAAGCAAAATTTACATTATCGTGCATTTGTGCAATTGTTCTGATTGACATTTCACTTATGAAACATGCATGATGGACGGAAAAAAGGATAGTTGAAAATAAACAACTAAGCAAAGCAAAATTTACATATATTGTAATCAAACACACATAAAAATATACAATACACTACACACACACACACACACACACACACACACACACACACACACACACACCACCGCCGCAAGATTTCGAACGATGTGTCCCCGTCCGTCCACTCTAATCTATAATAATGATCCGTTAACCAACGGTTTGTCCTTACGTGATTGTGATCCGAAACGATTGTGTTTACTAGAGGTGCAAATATCAAATGCCTGGTGGCATATGCGATGATGTCCATAATGGCTAGTTACTTGCCGAGTTCGTTTCCATCGTCGTCAACAAAACAGTGAAAGTCGTCAAGTTCATTGAAAGCTGTCAGACTAAGGTACAGCATGCCATAACCGATCGTAACGATATACCCATAACCGCAATGTCAACCTGCCTATCGTTAACGAAAACATTGCCACGTTCATTGAAAGCTGTCAGACCAAGGTACTGCATGCCATAACTGATCGTAACGATATACCCATAACCGCAATTTCAACATGCCTATCGTTAACGAAACCATTGCCACGTACATTGGAAGCTGTTAGACCAAGGTACAGCATGCCATAACCGATCGTAATGATATACCAACAACCACAATGTTAACCTGTCTACTATTAATGAAACAATTGTTACGTTCATTGAAAGCTGTCAGACCAAGGTACTGCATACCATAACCGATCGTAACGATATACCCATAACTGCAATGTCAACCTGCCTATCGTTAACGAAATCATTGCTACGTTCATTGAAAGCTGTCAGACCAAGGTATTGCATGCCATAACCGAACATAACGATATACCCATAACCGCAATGTCAACCTGCCTATCGTTAACGAAATCATTGCAAAGTTCATTGAAAGCTGTCAGACCAAGGTATTGCATGTCATAACCGATCGTAACGATATACCCATAACCGCAATCTCAACCTGCCTACGGTTAAAGAAACCATTGCCGAGTTCATTGAAAGCTGTCAGACCAAGGTACTGCATGCCATAACCGATCGTAACGATATACTCATAACCGCAATCTCAACTTGCCTATCGCTAACGAAACAATTGCCAAGTCCATTGAAAGCCGCCAGAACAAGCTACTGCATGCCATAACCGATCGTAACGATATGCCCATAACCGCAATGACAACCTACCTATCGTTAACGAAACCATTGCCACGTTCATTGAAAGCTGTTAGACCAAGGTACTGCATGCCATAACCGATCGGAACGATATACCCATAACCGCAATCTCAACCTGCCTATCGTTAACGAAACCATCGCCAAGTTCATTGAAAGCTGTCAGACCAAGGTACTGCATGCCATACCAGATCGTAACGATATACCCATAACCGCACTTTCAACCTGCCTATCGTTAACGAAACCATTGCCAAGTTCATTGAAAGCTGTCAGACCAAGGTAGTGCATGCCATAACCGATCGTAACGATTAAAACATAACCGCAATCTCAACCAGCATATCGTTAACGAAACCATTGCCACGTTCATTGAAAGCTCTCCGACCAATGTACTACATGCCATAACCGATCGTAACGATATACCCATAACCGCAATGTCAACCTGCCTAACGTTAACGAAACCATTGCCAAGTTCATTGAAAGCTGTCAGACCAAGGTACTGCATGCCATAACCGATCGTAACGATATACCCATAACCGCAATGTCAACCTGCCTAACGTTAACGAAACCATTGCCAAGTTCATTGAAAGCTGTCAGACCAAGGCATTGCATGCCATAACCGATCGTAACGATATACCAATAACCGCAATATCAACCGGCCTATCGTTAACGAAACCATTGCCACGTTCATTGAAAGCTCTCAGACGAAGGTACTGCATGCCATAACCGATAGTAACGATATACACCTAACCGAAATCTCAACCTGCCTATCGTTAACGAAACCATTGCCAAGTTTATTGAAAGCCGTCAGAACAAGGTATTGCATGCCATAACCGATCGTAATGATATACCGATAACCGCAATGTCAAACTGCCTATTGTTAACGAAACCGTTGCCAGTTCACGGAAAGCTGTCAGACCAAGGTATAGCATGCCATAACCGATCGTAACGATATACCCATAACCGCAATATCTACCTGCCTATCGTTAACGAAACCATTGTCACGTTCATTGAAACCTGTCAGACCAAGGTAGTGCATGCCATAACCGATCGTAATGATATACTTATACCCATAACAGCAATGTCAACCTGCCTATCGTTAACGAAACCATTGCCACGTTCATTGAAATCTGCCAAACCAAGTTACTACATGCCGTAACCGATCGTAACGATATACCCATAACCGCAATGTCAACTTGCCTATCGTTAACGAAACCATTGCCAATTTCATTGAAAGCCGCCAAACCAAGGTACTGCATGACATAACCGATTGTAACGATATAGCCATAACCGCAATGTCAACATTCCTATCGTTAACGAAATCATAGCCAAGTTCATTGAAAGCCGTCAGACCAAGTTACTGCATGCCGTAACCAATTGTAACAATACGCCCATAACCGCAATGTCAACCTACCTATCGTTAACGTAACCATTGCTACGTTCATTAAAAGCTGCCAGACGAAGGTACTGCATGCCATAACCGATCGTAACGATATACCCACAACCGCAATGTCAACCTCCCTATCGTTAAAGATACCATTGCCAATTTCGTTGAATGCCGCCAGACCATGTTACTGCATGCCATAACCGATCGAAACGATATACCCATAACCGCAATGTCATCCTGCCTATCGTTAACGAAACCATTGCAAAGTTCGTTGAAAGCCGGCAGACCAAGTTACTGCATGTCGTAACCGTTCGTAACGATATACCCATAACCGCAACGTCATCCTGCCTATCGTTAACGAAAGCATTGACACGTTCATTGAAAGCTGTCAGACCAAAGTACTGCATGACATAACCGATTTTAACGATATAACCACAACCGCAATGTCAACCTGCCTAGCGTTAACGAAATCATTGCCTCGTTCATTGAAATCTGTCAGACAAAGATACTGCATGCCATAACCGAGTTTAACGGTATACCCACAAACGCAATGTCAACCTGCCTATCTTTAACGAAACCTTTGCCACGTTCATTGAAAGGTGTCAGACCAAGTTACTGCATGCCATAACCGATCGTAACGATATACCCACAATCGCAATGTCAACCTGCCTATCGTTAACGAAACCATTGCCACATTCATTGTAAGTTGTCAGACCAAGGTACTGCATGCCATAGCCGATCGTAACGATATAGCCATAATCGCAATATCAACCTGCCTATCGTTAACAAAACCACACCAATTTCATTGAAAGCTGTCAGACCAAGGTACTGCATGCCATAACCGATCGTAACGATATACCCATAACCGCAATGTCAACCTGCCTATCGTTAACGAAACCATTGCCATGCAATAACCGATCGTAACGATATACCCATAACCGCAATGACAACCTGCCTATCGTTAACGAAACCATTTCAAAGTTCTTTTAAAGCCGTCAGACCAAGGTACTGCATGCCATAACCGATCGTAACGATATACACATAACCGCAATGTCAACCTGCCTTTCGTTAACGAAAACACGTCAGTCCATTGAAATCTGTCAGACCAATGTACTGCATGCCATTACCGATCGTAACCATATACCCATAACCGCAATATAAACCTGCCTACCGTTAAAGTAACCATTGCCACGTTCACTGAAAGCTGTCAGACCAAGGTACTGCACCCCATAACCGATCGTAACGATATACCCATATCCACAATGTAAACCTGCTTATCGTTAACGAAACCATTTCCACGTTCACTGAAAGCTGTCAGACCAAGGTATTACATGGCATAACCGATCGTAACGATATACCCATATCCGCAATGTCAACCTGCCTGTCGCTAATGAAACCATTGCCTCGTTCATTGAAAGTTGTCAGACCAATGTACTGCATGTCATAATCGATCGTAACGATATACCCATAACTGCAACGTCAACCTGCCTATCGCTAATGAAACCATTGCCAAGTTCATTGAAAGTTGTCAGACCAAGTTACTGCATTCCATACTCGATCGTAACGATATACCCATAACTGCAACGTCAACCTGCCTATCGTTAAGGAAACCATTGCCAAGTTCATTGAAAGCTGTCAGACCAAGTTACTGCATTCCATAACCGATCGTAATGATATACCCATATCCGCAATGTCTACCTGCTTATCGTTAACGGAACCTTTGCCACGTTCATTGAAATCTGTCAGACCAAGGTACTGCATGTCATAACCGATCGTAACGATTTACCCATAACAGCAATCTCACCCTACCAATCGTTAACGAAACCATTGCCAAGTTCATTGAAATCTGTCAGACCAAGGTACTGCATGGCATAACCGATCGTAACGATATACCCATAACTGCAATCTCAATCTACCAATCGTTAACGAAACCATTGCCAAGTTCATTGAAAGCTGTCAGACCAAGGTACTGCATGGCATAACCAATCGTAACGATATACACATATCCGAACGATATACCCATAACCGCAATGTCAACCTGTCTATCGTTAACGAAACCATTGCTACGTTCATAGAAAGTTGTCAGACCAAGGTACTGCATGCCATAACCGATCGTAACGATATACCCATAACCGCAATATCAACCTGCCTATCGTTAACGAAACCATTACCAAGTTCGTTGAAAGTCGCCAGACCAAGGTACTGCAAGCTATAACCGATCGTATTGATACACCCATAACCGCAATGTCAACCTGCCTATCGTTAACGAAACCATTGCCAGTTCATAGAAAGCTGTCAGACCAAGGTATTGCATGCCATAACCGATCGTAACGTTATACCCATAACCGCAATGTCAACCTGCCTATCGTTAACGAAACCATTGCCACGTTCATTGAAATCTGTCAGACCAAGGTACTGCATGCCATAACCGATCGTAACGATATACCCATAAACGCAATGTCAACCGGCCTATCTTTAACGAAACGATTGACACGTTTATTGAAACCTGTCAGACCAAGGTACTGCATGTCATAACCGATCGTAACGATATACCCATAACCGTAATATCAACCTTCTTATCGTTAACGAAACCATTGCCATGTTCATTGAAAGTTCTCAGACCAAGGTACTGCATGTCATAACCGATCTTAACGATATACCCATAACCTCAATCTCAACCTGTCTATCTTTAACGAACCCATTACCAATTTCATTGAAAGCCGCCAGACCAAGGTACTGCATGCATTGTCGGACCAAGGTATTTCATGTCATAACCGATCGTAACAATATACCCATAACCGCAATGTAATCCTGCCTATCGTTAACGAAACCTTTGCCAAGTTCATTGGAAGCCGCCAGACCAAGGTACTGCATGCACTGTCAGACCAAGGTACTTCATGTCATAACAGATCGTAACGATATACCCTTTGTTATGGGGGTTCGAACCCACTATCTTCCCCATGAGTGCGAGTGAGAGCGAATGACATGTGCAATGAGTGCGAGTGAGATGGAAGATGACACCACTACCCCCCCCATCCATCTCCACCCTCTACCGCAGAAGTGACGTCATACGACCATGTTGTCGTCGTCGCCGCCTAAAGTGGGGTAATGTGTGCGTTGATTGGCGGAGGCGTGTCTATGTTCGCCGTTCGCCGTTGACGTCGTCGTTGACGTCGTCATCGTCGCTGGGCGGCGGCCTGGCCGCGGCCTGGTCGTGGCTTGATCGTCGCCCGTCGTGGTGGGTCGGCGGCGGCCATGTTGGAAAAGCTGTGTGTATATTTTTGTGTGTTTTATTACAATATATGTAAATTTTGCTTTGCTTAGTTGTTTATTTTCAACTATCCTTTTTTCCTTCCATCATGCATGTTTCATAAGTGAAATGTCAATCAAAACAATTGCACAAATGCACGATAAACAATTTTTACAAGTGAAATGATATTCAATTTTGCACCGCAGTAGTAAATCCGAACGGCAGCAGTGTAAAAATCTAAACCCATACAATATAACACATGCACAAGTTGACAACGTGACCAACGCCAGTACAGTTCTCGAGTTGGCAACAATGCAATTCACATCGACGATATCCGGACAATGGGGTGGCAGTGTAAATATATCTGAAACCCGTACACTATAACACATGCATGGGTCGACAACGTGACCGATGCCAGTACAGTTCTCCAGTTGGCAACAATGCAATTCACCTCTTCACATCGACGATATCCGGACAATGGTGGCAGTGTAAATATATCTGAAACCTGTACACTATAACACATGCACGAGCCGACAACGTGGCAGACGCTAAACCAGCACACATGCACAAGTTGACAACGTCGACGCTTTTCCAACGTGGACGCCCTTCTGGAAAACACAGTATATATCCAAACCCATACACTATAACACACGCTCGAATCGCCAACGTGGCCGAACCTTAACCAGCACACTCTTACACTACTTGACTGAGTTGGCAACAATGCAATTACTTAACACATAGACACAACATCGACGATATCGAGACAATTGTGGCAGTGTAAATATATCCGAAACCAGTACACTATAACACCGAGTTGACAACGCGTTGGCAACAATGGCGGCAGTGTAAACATATATTCAACCCGTACACTATAACACCGAGCCGACAACGTCGATTAACCCCAACACAAGTTGGCAACACCGACGCTTTTCCAACATGGCCGAACTTCCGGAAAAACCCCTTACATATACATAAACATACACTATAACACATGCACGAATCGGCAACCTGGCCGTACCTTAACCACTACACACATCACAACAAGACAACATCGCAGCTTTTCCAACATGGCCGCCGCCGACCCACCACGACGGGCGACGATCAAGCCACGACCAGGCCGCGGCCAGGCCGCCGCCCAGCGACGATGACGACGTCAACGACGACGTCAACGGCGAACGGCGAACATAGCCACGCCTCCGCCAATCAACGCACACATTACCCTTGGTCTGGCGGCTTTCAATGAACTTGGCAAAGGTTTCGTTAACGATAGGCAGGATTACATTGCGGTTATGGGTATATTGTTACGATCGGTTATGACATGCAATACCTTGGTCCGACAGTGGATGCAGTACCTTGGTCTGGCGGCTTTCAATGAAATTGGTAATGGGTTCGTTAAAGATAGACAGGTTGAGATTGAGGTTATGGGTATATCGTTAAGATCGGTTATGACATGCAGTACCTTGGTCTGACAGCTTTCAATGAACATGGCAATGGTTTCGTTAACGATAAGAAGGTTGATATTACGGTTATGGGTATATCGTTACGATCGGTTAAGACATGCAGTACCTTGGTCTGACAGGTTTCAATAAACGTGTCAATCGTTTCGTTAAAGATAGGCCGGTTGACATTGCGTTTATGGGTATATCGTTACGATCGGTTATGGCATGCAGTACCTTGGTCTGACAGATTTCAATGAACGTGGCAATGGTTTCGTTAACGATAGGCAGGTTGACATTGCGTTTATGGGTATAACGTTACGATCGGTTATGGCATGCAATACCTTGGTCTGACAGCTTTCCATGAACTGGCAATGGTTTCGTTAACGATAGGCAGGTTGACATTGCGGTTATGGGTGTATCAATACGATCGGTTATAGCTTGCAGTACCTTGGTCTGGCGACTTTCAACGAACTTGGTAATGGTTTCGTTAACGATAGACAGGTTGACATTGCGGTTATGGGTATATCGTTCGGATATGTGTATATCGTTACGATCGGTTATGCCATGCAGTATCTTGGTCTGACAGCTTTCAATGAACTTGGCAGTGGTTTCGTTAACGATTGGTAGATTGAGATTGTGGTTATGGGTATATCGTTACGATCGGTTATGCCATGCAGTACCTTGGTCTGACAGATTTCAATGAACTTGGCAATGGTTTCGTTAACGATTGGTAGGGTGAGATTGCTGTTATGGGTAAATCGTTACGATCGGTTATGACATGCAGTACCTTGGTCTGACAGATTTCAATGAACGTGGCAAAGGTTCCGTTAACGATAAGCAGGTAGACATTGTGGATATGGGTATATCATTACGATCGGTTATGGAATGCAGTAACTTGGTCTGACAGCTTTCAATGAACTTGGCAATGGTTTCCTTTACGATAGGCAGGTTGACGTTGCAGTTATGGGTATATCGTTATGATCGATTATGCAATGCAGTAACTTGGTCTGACAACTTTCAATGAACTTGGCAATGGTTTCATTAGCGATAGGCAGGTTGACGTTGCAGTTATGGGTATATCGTTACGATCGATTATGACATGCAGTACATTGGTCTGCCAACTTTCAATGAACGAGGCAATGGTTTCATTAGCGACAGGCAGGTTGACATTGCGGATATGGGTATATCGTTACGATCGGTTATGCCATGTAATACCTTGGTCTGACAGCTTTCAGTGAACGTGGAAATGGTTTCGTTAACGATAAGCAGGTTGACATTGTGGATATGGGTATATCGTTACGATCGGTTATGGGGTGCAGTACCTTGGTCTGACAGCTTTCAGTGAACGTGGCAATGGTTACTTTAACGGTAGGCAGGTTTATATTGCGGTTATGGGTATATGGTTACGATCGGTAATGGCATGCAGTACCTTGGTCTGACAGATTTCAATGGACTTGACGTGGTTTCGTTAACGAAAGGCAGGTTGACATTGCGGTTATGTGTATATCGTTACGATCGGTTCTGGCATGCAGTACCTTGGTCTGACGGCTTTAAAAGAACTTTGCAATGGTTTCGTTAACGATAGGCAGGTTGTCATTGCGGTTATGGGTATATCGTTACGATCGGTTATGGCATGGCAATGGTTTCGTTAACGATAGGCAGATTGACATTGCGGTTATGGGTATATCGTTACGATCGGTTATGGCATGCAGTACCTTGGTCTGACAGCTTTCAATGAAATTGGTGTGGTTTTGTTAACGTTAGGCAGGTTGATATTGCGATTGTGGGTATATCGTTACGATCGGTTATGGCATGCAGTAACTTGGTCTGACACCTTTCAATGAACGTGGCAATGGTTTCGTTAAAGATAGGCAGGTTGACATTGCGTTTGTGGGTATATCGTTAAACTCGGTTATGGCATGCAGTATCTTTGTCTGACAGATTTCAATGAACGAGGCAATGGTTTCGTTAACGCTAGGCAGGTTGACATTGCGGTTGTGGTTATATCGTTAAAATCGGTTATGTCATGCAGTACTTTGGTCTGACAGCTTTCAATGAACGTGTCAATGCTTTCGTTAACGATAGGCAGGATGACGTTGCGGTTATGGGTATATCGTTACGAACGGTTACGACATGCAGTAACTTGGTCTGCCGGCTTTCAACGAACTTTGCAATGGTTTCGTTAACGATAGGCAGGATGACATTGCGGTTATGGGTATATCGTTACGATCGGTTATGGCATGCAGTAATATGGTCTGGCGGCATTCAACGAAATTGGCAATGGTATCTTTAACGATAGTCAGGTTGACATTGCGGTTGTGGGTATATCGTTACGATCGGTTATGGCATGCAGTACCTTCGTCTGGCAGCTTTTAATGAACGTAGCAATGGTTACGTTAACGATAGGCAGGTTGACATTGCGGTTATGGGCGTATCGTTACGATCGGTTATGCCATGCAGTACCTTGGTCTGACAGATTTCAATGAACTTGGCAATGGTTTCGTTAACGATTGGTGGGGTGAGATTGCTGTTATGGGTAAATCGTTACGATCGGTTATGACATGCAGTAACTTGGTCTGACAGATTTCAATGAACTTGGCTATGATTTCGTTAACGATAGGAATGTTGACATTGCGGTTATGGCTATATCGTTACAATCGGTTATGTCATGCAGTACCTTGGTCTGGCGGCTTTCAATGAAATTGGCAATGGTTTCGTTAACGATAGGCAAGTTGACATTGCGGTTATGGGTATATCGTTACGATCGGTTACGGCATGCAGTAACTTGGTTTGGCAGATTTCAATGAACGTGGCAATGGTTTCGTTAACGATAGGCAGGTTGACATTGCGGTTATGGGTATATCGTTACGATCGGTTATGGCATGCTATACCTTGGTCTGACAGCTTTCCATGAACTGGCAACTGTTTCTTTAACGATAGGCAGGTTGACATTGCGGTTATTGGTATATCATTACGATCGGTTATGGCATGCAATACCTTGTTCTGACGGCTTTCAATAAACTTGGCAATGGTTTCGTTAACGATAGGCAGGTTGAGATTTCGGTTATGGGTATATCGTTACTATCGGTTATGGCATGCAGTACCTTGGTCTGAGAGCTTTCAATGAACGTGGCAATGGTTTCGTTAACGATAGGCCGGTTGATATTGCGGTTATTGGTATATCGTTACGATCGGTTATGGCATGCAATACCTTGGTCTGACAGCTTTCAATGAACTTGGCAATGGTTTCGTTAACGTTAGGCAGGTTGACATTGCGGTTATGGGTAAATCGTTACGATCGGTTATGGCATGCAGTACCTTGGTCTGACAGCTTTCAATGAACTTGGCAATGGTTTCGTTAACGTTAGGCAGGTTGACATTGCGGTTATGGGTATATCGTTACGATCGGTTATGGCATGTAGTACATTGGTCGGAGAGCTTTCAATGAACGTGGCAATGGTTTCGTTAACGATAGGCTGGTTGAGATTGTGGTTATGTTTTAATCGTTACGATCGGTTATGGCATGCACTACCTTGGTCTGACAGCTTTCAATGAACTTGGCAATGGTTTCGTTAACGATAGGCAGGTTGAAAGTGCGGTTATGGGTATATCGTTACGATCTGGTATGGCATGCAGTACCTTGGTCTGACAGCTTTCAATGAACTTGGCGATGGTTTCGTTAACGATAGGCAGGTTGAGATTGCGGTTATGGGTATATCGTTACGATCGGTTATGGCATGCAGTACCTTGGTCTAACAGCTTTCAATGAACGTGGCAATGGTTTCGTTAACGATAGGTAGGTTGTCATTGCGGTTATGGGCATATCGTTACGATCGGTTATGGCATGCAGTAGCTTGTTCTGGCGGCTTTGAATGGACTTGGCAATTGTTTCGTTAGCGATAGGCAAGTTGAGATTGCGGTTATGAGTATATCGTTACGATTGGTTATGGCAGCAGTACCTTGGTCTGACAGCTTTCAATGAACTCGGCAATGGTTTCTTTAACCGTAGGCAGGTTGAGATTGCGGTTATGGGTATATCGTTACGATCGGTTATGACATGCAATACCTTGGTCTGACAGCTTTTAATGAACTTTGCAATGATTTCGTTAACGATAGGCAGGTTGACATTGCGGTTATGGGTATATCGTTATGTTCGGTTATGGCATGCAGTACCTTGGTCTGACAGCTTTCAATGAACGTAGCAATGATTTCGTTAACGATAGGCAGGTTGACATTGCAGTTCTGGGTATATCGTTACGATCGGTTATGGTATGCAGTACCTTGGTCTGACAGCTTTCGATGAACGTAACAATTGTTTCGTTAACAATAGACAGGTTAACATTGTGGTTGTTGGTATATCATTACGATCGGTTATGGCATGCTGTACCTTGGTCTAACAGCTTCCAATGAACGTGGCAATGGTTTCGTTAACGATAGGCATGTTGAAATTGCGGTTATGGGTATATCGTTACGATCAGTTATGGCATGCAGTACCTTGGTCTGACAGCTTTCAATGAACGTGGCAATGTTTTCGTTAACGATAGGCAGGTTGACATTGCGGTTATGGGTATATCGTTACGATCGGTTATGGCATGCTGTACCTTAGTCTGACAGCTTTCAATGAACGTGACGACTTTCACTGTTTTGTTGACGACGATGGAAACGAACTCGGCAAGTAACTAGCCATTATGGACATCATCGCATATGCCACCAGGCATTTGATATTTGCACCTCTAGTAAAAACAATCGTTTCGGATCACAATCACGTAAGGACAATCCGTTGGTTAACGGAGCATTATTATAGATTAGAGTGGACTGACGGGGACACATCGTTCGAACATCTTGCGGCTGTGGTGTGTGTGTGTGTGTGTGTGTGTATGTGTGTGTGTGTGTAGTGTATTGTATATTTTTATGTGTGTTTGATTACAATATATGTAAATTTTGCATTGCTTAGTTGTTTATTTTCAACTATCCTTTTTTCCGTCCATCATGCATGTTTCATAAGTGAAATGTCAATCAGAACAATTGCACAAATGCACGATAATGTAAATTTTGCTTTGCTTAGTTGTTTTTTCAACTATCCTTTTTTCCGTCCATCATGCATGTTTCATAAGTGAAATGTCAATCAGAACAATTGCACAAATGCACGATAATCAATTTTTACAAGTGAAATGATATTCAATTTTGCACCGCAGTAGTAAATCCGAACGGCAGCAGTGTAAATATCTAAACCCATACACTATAACACATGCACAAGTTGACAACGTGACCAACGCCAGTACAGTTCTCGAGTTGGCAACAATGCAATTCACCTCTTCACATCGACGATATCCGGACAATGGGGTGGCAGTGTAAATATATCTGAAACCCGTACACTATAACACATGCATGAGTCGACAACGTGACCGATGCCAGTACAGTTCTCCAGTTGGCAACAATGCATTTCACCTCTTCACATCGACGATATCCGGACAATGGTGGCAGTGTAAATATATCTGAAACCTGTACACTATAACACATGCACGAGCCGACAACGTGGCCGACGCTAAACCAGCACACATGCACAAGTTGACAACGTCGACGCTTTTCCAACGTGGACACCTTTCCGGAAAACACAGTATATATCCAAACCCATACACTATAACACACGCTCGAATCGCCAACGTGGCCGAACCTTAACCAGCACACTCTTACACTACTTGACTGAGTTGGCAACAATGCAATTACTTAACACATAGACACAACATCGACGATATCGAGACAATTGTGGCAGTGTAAATATATCTGAAACCAGTACACTATAACACCGAGTTGACAACGTGTTGGCAACAATGGCGGCAGTGTATGTAAATTTTGCTTTGCTTAGTTGTTTATTTTCAACTATCCTTTTTTCCTTCCATCATGCATGTTTCATAAGTGAAATGTCAATCAGAACAATTGCACAAATGCACGATAATCAATTTTTACAAGTGAAATGATATTCAATTTTGCACCGCAGTAGTAAATCCGAACGGCAGCAGTGTAAATATCTAAACCCATACACTATAACACATGCACAAGTTGACAACGTGACCAACGCCAGTACAGTTCTCGAGTTGTCAACAATGAAATTCACCTCTTCACATCGACGATATCCGGACAACGGGGTGGCAGTGTAAATATATCTGAAACCCGTACACTATAACACATGCATGAGTCGACAACGTGACCGATGCCAGTACAGTTCTCCAGTTGGCAACAATGCAATTCACCTCTTCACATCGACGATATCCGGACAATGGTGGCAGTGTAAATATATCTGAAACCTGTACACTATAACACATGCACGAGCCGACAACGTGGCCGACGCTAAACCAGCACACATGCACAAGTTGACAACGTCGACGCTTTTCCAACGTGGACACCCTTCCGGAAAACACAGTATATATCCAAACCCATACACTATAACACACGCTCGAATCGCCAACGTGGCCGAACCTTAACCAGCACACTCTTACACTACTTGACAGAGTTGGCAACAATGCAATTACTTAACACATAGACACAACATCGACGATATCGAGACAATTGTGGCAGTGTAAATATATCCGGAACCAGTACACTATAACACCGAGTTGACAACGTGTTGGCAACAATGGCGGCAGTGTAAACATTCCAACATGGCCGCACTTCCTGGAAAACCCCTTATATATACATAACCGTACACTATAACACACCACGTAACACATGCACGAGCCGACAACGTGGTCGACGCGTTGGCAACAATGCAATTCACCTCTTCACATCGACGATATCCGGTGGCAGTGTAAATATATCTTAAACCCATACAATATAACACTCGCACGAGCCGACAACGTCGCTAAACCAGCACAAGTTGACAACGCCGACAACGCTTTCCCAACATGGACACCCTTCCGGAAAAACCCCTTACATATACATACCCATACACTATAACACACCACGGATCGGCAACGTGGCCGAACCTTAACCAGCACACATGCACAACCCGACAACATCGCCGCTTTTCCAACATAGTCACGCACATACCGACGTCAACTTGACTTTCACTGTTTCATCGACAACGATGGAAGCGAACTCGTTAAGGAACTAGCCGTTATGGACGTCACCGCATTTGCCAGCAGGCATTGGATATTTACACATCCAATAGAGACGATTGTTTCGAATCACAAACATGTGAGTACAAACAGATGGTTAACAGACCATTATCATGGACTAACGTTGACGGACGGGGACACATCGTACGAACATCTTGTACCGATATTAGAAAAGTATACGTTTCCTTACAACTTCGTGTTCGTAAAATGATTGCAAAAAAAGATTTCTACAGAAGCGTATCGTGCATTTTAATATTATAAATTTAGAAGATTTCGGTTGTCCCAAACTTGATCAATTACAATCAATACATGGAACAGCCTGTCTCGCGCACCGCTTATTTCCGGAAATATGTACAAATACTAGAGTACACGCTTTACGCGAGTGGGTTGTATCAGATTTTAGAATAATCAATAAGTTTCTGATCAATTACTAACATTATTGTTTAGCGCTTACGTAAAAAATAACAGTCGTCGCCTTTCTATCTATTACATCATCTGTCTAAAAATAAATTAGCGTCGACGACGTGTTCAAACAAGCACATGTGCTGTCTAGACGTATAAAAATAACCGACACCCCTCTTCCTCACCTACCCATCGAACCGTGAGAAATCAAGTCGTATCCTGTTCACACAGTTAAATACATCACCTGTCTAAAAATAAATTAGCGTCGTCGACATGTTCGAACAAGCACGAGTGCTGTCTACACGTATAAAAAATAACCGACTCCCCTCTTCCCCACCTTCCCATCGAACCGTGAGAAATCAGCTCGTGTCCTGTTCACACGGTTAAAAATAAACGCTTACTGTGCGTTGCGTGGTTTACCCCCTCTCCGGTTTCCACCTCCACAACTACCTCCCTATATATTCCGCTGTGCACGTGCGTTATTCGTTCATTCGTTGAGAGACGTGCCAGAAAGTATAATTGCAACTATTAGCGCAATTGAGTTTTGTAATTTTCACTACTGTGTGCGTTTACATATTATGTATTTTAAATTGTAATATATTTTGATTACATGTATTTTAATTATTTGTAATTAAACAGTATTGCTTTAACCTTTTTATTGTTTTTTAATTTCAAAATTCCTTGGAAAATTAACAATATTCTAAAAAAAATCAATTTTATTAAACAATAATTGCATGATTATAATATACTTTAGAAATTAAAGAATATTTAAATATTACATACCCACCAATGATAACAGATGGTCTGTCAGCATTCTGTTGTAAAAAATAACTCCACATGTGAAAATCATGGTGGGAGCCGATTACATCATTTGCAACGTCCTATTATTCAGATATTACATAAATATTGCGTGTGCATGTGTTTTATATAAGTGAATTGACAACTGCATATCATGTGTGTTTCTTTCAAGTAGGGCTCGACATAGCGGTGTGTTTCTTACAACATCAAATGTAGGGCTAGACATAGCGAGCCGCAGACCAACAGGTTGCTGCGAACGTATTTTTTTCAATCTGTTTATATATTTACTTAACACATAAACACAACATCGACGATATCGACGTGGCAGTGTAAATATATACGAAACCAGTACACTATAACACACGCACGAGTTGGCAACAATGGCGGCAGTGTAAACATAGTTGTAAAATAAACTTGTAGATATTTTTTTCTTTTATGTTTATATTTGTAATAAACTTGTACATATTTTTTTCATTGTATAAGTTTTTATTTACAACTATCCTTTTCGCATACTACAATTTACTTAACACATAGACACACAGTTGTCAACAATGCAATCGTTCAGATAAGTGAATCGAACACTGAATATCATGTGTATTTCTTACAGGGAAAATGAGAGTTCTAACGTGGACCGTCACACGGCGAGAAATTCAAAAATTGTGGTGGTGGGAGTAACCATGTTTATACACAACATCGACGATATCGGCATGGCAGGGTAAATATATACGAAACCAGTACACTATAACACCGAGTTGGCAACAATGGCGAAACATACATTCAACCCGTACACTATAACACCGAACCGACAACAGTTGGCAACACCGACGCTTTTCCAACATGGCCGAACTTCCGGAAAAACCCCTTACATATACATAACCATACACTATAACACACGCACGAATCGGCAACCAGGCCGTACCTTAACCACTACTCTCTTACACCAATCGACAACATCGCACCTTTTCCAACATGGCCGCCGGCGACACACCGCGGCGGGCGGCCATCAAGCCACCACCAGGCCGCCGCCCAGCGACGATGACGACGTCAACGACGACGTCAACGGCGAACGGCGAACGGCGAACGGCGAACATAGCCACGCCTCCGCCAATCAACGCACACATTACCCCACTTTAGGCGGCGACGACGACAACATGGCCGACAGACTACTGCCGCATGGTTACCCCCACCACCACAATTTTTGAATTTCCCGCCGTGTGACGTCACTTCCGCGTTAGAACTCTCATTTTCCCCCTACTTAGACGATCTCATAACGGGTTCGGATGATCCGAACAGCTTAGCTGAAATGAAAGGCGAGATCGAGAAGTTGTTGAGGAGTTATGGTTTTTCGTTACACAAATGGTTCTCTAACCACCATAAGATTATGACTCTTCGCGCCCAAGTAACCCGTGACTTCAGCAAGGGTCAAAACGTGCGTACCTTGGGCATACAGTGGAATGTTGAGGGGGATAACTTTTTGTACACCGTTAGGGGTGATGACAATCTAACCGTTCTCAACAAGAGAAGCGTGTTGTCAATCATTGCCGGGATCTATGATCCACTAGGTCTAATTGCTCCCATCACATTTTGCTGCAAGCATTTCGTGCAGCAGTTGTGGTTGGCGGGCACTGATTGGGACGAACCCTCGTCCGGGTCACTAGCCAATCAATGGTCGGAATTATACACCCAATTAGTCTCCGACACTCATTTTGAGATTACGAGGTCGGTTAAGAGTTCGAACAGTTGCCCAGTTAGTTCATTGCAGCTGCACGGATTCGCCGACGCTTCGGTTAAAGGTTACGCGTGTTGCATTTATGTGCGGGCGGTCTATTCGAACGGCGCCATATCATCAAACTTGTTGTGTGCTAAATCTAGGGTCGCTCCGCTGAAACAGATAACGCTTCCTAGACTTGAACTTTGTGCTTGTTTATTGTTGGCTCAATTAACGTCCAAGGTTTTAAATGCCGTCGATTACAATTTTGACGGATTATATCTTTATTCGGATTCGATGATAGCGTTGTACTGGATACATCAGCAATCTTCCCGCTGGAAGGTATTTGTGGCTAACCGTGTCGCAGAAATACAGCGTCTTGTTAGCAGCAGGGGAATTTGGCGTCATGTAGTATCGAATGACAACCCTGCCGACGTTTTATCGCGCGGTTGCCTCCCTCGTAGTCTGCACTGTCATGCTCAATGGTGGCATGGTCCCTCCTGGTTGGCTCGTGATGCGGCCTCATGGCCGGTCAGCGCGTTCGACATTAATACTCCCTGTACCTTTCCCGACATTGAAGAGGAGCGTCACAAGCAGGCTCAAACCTCACTAATTGTCGCGTCCTCAACACATAGTTACATTGAAAACTATTCATCTCTTACGAGGCTTATTCGCGTCTTCGCATACTGCCGTCGATTTCTTCGCAATTCTAGGCTCGCGGTGGTTGAAAGAGACACGTCCTTTTTGTCGGCTCAAGAATTGTCTGACACGCTCTTGGTTTTTGTCCGGCAATCTCAGAAGTTGCATTTCGACGTAGAGGTTAGGGAACTTGAGGCACACCGGTGCCTTCCACGCAGTAGTAAAATTCTTGCTCTCAACCCATTCCTGGATAAATCAGGCATTTTAAGAGTGGGTGGACGCTTGCAATTCTCCCCACTTAGCTACGAGACTAAACACCAAATAATTTTACACCCGCACTCTCATCTCACGAGATTAATAATTGAATACGAACACATCCGTTTGTTGCACGCTGGAGTGCAATCAACTCAAGCTTCGCTTAGGCGTAAGTATTGGATCATACACGATAAGTCCTATATCCGCTCAGTGATACATAAGTGTGTCACTTGTTTTCGTTTCCGGGCTAAAGGCGCGAATCAATTACTCGGTCAATTACCCTCTTCTAGGGTCACGCCGTCAAGGCCATTCTCACAATCGCCCGTGGATTACGCAGGTCCAGTGTTTTTGCGCCATGGCGGGCAGCGCTCTAAGTCCACGACCAAGGCATATATCGCTCTATTTATATGCATGTGTACTAGGGCCATCCATTTAGAATTGGTGTCGGATCTTACTTCCAACGCCTTTATAGCGGCTTTAAAAAGGTTCATATCGCGCAGAGGTATTCCCGCGCAAATATTTTCGGATAATGGCACGAATTTTCGTCGTGCCAACCACACGTTGCATGATTGGTACAAATTTTTAACCTCCAAGGAAGTTGAACAATCTTCTCTGGAGTTTTGCGGTCTCCACGGCATCAAATGGTCCTTTATCCCCCCTTCAGCCCCTCATTTCGGTGGTTTGTGGGAAAGTGGTGTAAGGAGTGTTAAATTCCATTTACGTCGCGTAATTGGCAGTACGATCTTGAATTTTGAGGAATATTCTACCCTTCTTTCTCAAATTGAGGCTTGCCTTAATTCACGCCCGTTATGCGCCGTGTCCGACGATGCTAGAGACCCTGAACCCTTAACACCCGCTCATTTTTTGGTCGGTGCTCCACTGACGGCACTTCCGGAACCCGACTATACACAAGGCAATAATACTCATTTGGGCAGATCGCTTCTGCTCCAAAAATTTACGCAGACCATCTGGAAACGGTGGTCTAGGGATTATCTGCACCAGCTGCAGCAGCGCAACAAATGGCGCACCCCATTTAAAAATTTGAAGGTCGGACAACTTGTCCTCATTTTGGATGACAATTCCCCCCCTCTAGAATGGAAGCGTGGGGTAATTACCAATGTTTTTCCGGGTCAAGATTCCTTAGTACGCGTCGCAGAAGTACGCACCGCGCTAGGTATCTTACGCCGACCCATCCACAAATTATGCCCCCTTCCGGTGGCAACAAGCTAGTCGTTTGCGTGCCGTACGGTGTGTGTGTGTGTGTGTGTGTGTGTATGCATGGGTGTGCGCGTGTCACATTACATGGAACACGCCCGGGACATTCCCCGGGGCGAGCATACAAGTCAATTGTATCATAAGCATTGTAACATTGTTAAGTGTCGCTAGCTATTACAGAAATAGTGACTGTGTCTCATATGTACTATCAATTATTATGAATGTTGTGTATCGTTAATGTGTTTGTGTGATTCAAATTCTGAGAACCACAAGTGTCAGTTATAGTGGCAATTATTCTATATATGTATTGTATTTTCTAAGGGTCAAAACATTATGAAATTCATTGGGGTTGTTATGTATATATCATGGGGAAATTATTGTATTTTTATGGTGTTATCAATTTATTGTATGCTTGGTGATTGTTAATTGAATTTATATTATGTCCATTATGCCATTGCTCTCTGGCCAGTGCGCCAATTATTGTATCGCTTACGACATGTAAGTCTAATTATTATATTGTTCAATTTAACCGTTAATGTACAAAATCGTCCCGATTTTGGCGGGCAGTATGTTTAAACTTTGTACTGTTTTGTCAGTTGTAAGCAGCCTACTAACATTGCACGGCACGCGCGGATGACGTCACGCTTTTATCAAACCTTGCAATCGGCCAGCCTAGCCGACTGCAAGCCAGTATTAGTTTTAGTTTATAACACGACTCCGAGCGCAACTCTCGTTAAACACTTCTCTTACAGCCGCGGCTTTTGGCTATTATACAGCATGCATTTATAACATTTCACTTTAATCGTCTACCTGCGTCCATCTGCAATGGACCACGATTTCATTCAAAATTAATCTCGGGCATTATCGCCTCAAATGCTTCCGCACGTGCCGATCGTAACTAACAAACCAAATTATTCAATAAACGCATGTTCAATATCTCAAATACAGTCCACTTCTTTCTAACAAACAATCCAGCCTTCCTTATTAGCGTCTTTGGAATAACTCGCGATTCTTCAAGAGCTTCCAAACCGCAACAACCTCTATTTAACTTAAACCACTCTACCTCTCTCTCTCTCTCTCTCTCTCTCTCTCTCTCTCTCTCTCTCTCTCTCTCTCTCTCTCTCTCTCTCTCTCTCTCTCTCTCTCTCTCTCTCTCTCTTCCACAATCACTTTCATCATAACACCTGTCACAACCCCCCTGAACTACTTCATTCCTCGCAAAGGGCACAACAAAATCATTATTACATCTCCTGGCTTTACCAGGTAAACCACAAAAAACTAGGGGACCATTTTGAGACACCATGTCTCCCACACAACCTCTGGAGGAACCTTTGTCCTCAAAAATCACATGTGGAGCCCTTACTCCACTGAAACCATGGGGAAAATTTGGCCTTTGCCCACCTAACCTCTCTTCACACTCTCTCTCAATTTCATCAACACTCGCTAACACTTCGTTATTAAATTCTACTTCAACTAAAACTTCATCCCCACTATTATTTTTCACTGTATCACTCTTAAATAGCTCATTTTCAACTATTTTACCGCTACTATTTATTAACTCATTTTTATAACTATCACTTATCTCGTTAATTATTTCTTCGTTATTTTTTGTCATCATATCACCATCATTATTTTTGATACCATTACAACCACTTACCTTATTATATGTACCATTTTCTACCCCCTCCTTTCTCTTTCTACTTTCGTTTACTTCGTCTTGTAATTGTTTGTTTCAATTTTTAAAATTCATTTAATTTTTTATATTTTGATCTTCGAATTTAACATTTAGATCACTCTGAAAATTGTCAAACTTACTATGGGTCTCAATTTTTTGTTCTTCGAAATTACTCTATATGTTTCTGAAATTACTATTACTGTCAATTTTGTGTTCTTCTAATTTATTATCGATCTTTAATAGCAACTGCATCATTGCCATTATTTCTTTATTTTCATCTGTTTTACTTTCGTGTCTGATTGAGATGGGGTTGACTGGACTGGTGAGCCATTTACTTCAACTGACTCGGTGGAACTTCCCTCAAGTTGGCTCACTGGAGTCGAGTGGACGCCCATCTCACTCATAAACGTTTCGTCAGTTATGCTGACTTCGTTATTTTTATCTGCCATTTTTTAAATTACCAAATATATCTTAAAAATCCTTATCTTAAATGCATTCAGTGGTATTCTATATAAGTATCACTTAAATATAACATAGTATAACATAACCTCATTTTTTTGTGCTTAATTTCTACGTAACTGCCAATAACATCTCTTACATCCATGAGTAGGCATAGCCTATACAAAAATTAATTTCTATAAACTGTCCCTGTTCGGAGCACCACTGTTAATTTACTAATAAATTTAAAATAACTTTATTTATTTTACCATGAATTAATTAAGCTTCACAAATATCAAAATGACTACCTGCACGTGGGGTCCAGGGTCCTTTTATGCGAACTCGTAACCTGTAAGAGTGGTTATTGTGTTTCATTGCGTAATAAACATCAACTCTCATTTACTGCGTTAACTAGCTTTGTTTATTAATTAAATTCAACATTTTTGGTTCTCTTTTACGTTCTTTACTACCAATCTGTTTCTTATTTCTGATAAATTTCCCCGAAGTTGTTTATGAACAACTGTTTCATATAATTTTTGATTCTACATTTAACTTTCCAAACATAAGACAAGAATTAATGAATTGAATTTCTTAAATTATATCTTAACAAATATTACATCTGTAGATTAAGGCAACCCAGCACTTTACTTATTCATTCTTTATATATATATATATATATATATATATATATATATATATCTTTTATCCCCCGGATTTAGAGCTCTTATTATAATTGGTTTATGTATTTAATTTATTTGAAATTGAAATGTTTTTGATATCTGGTCAATTGCTTATATTATGTACTCATCCTTTTGTTGTCGTATCCATGTGGTTACACCACCACTGTTAATTCCTGATTTCCGTAGCACACTCCGAAAATAAGTTTAAACTGTTAGCACTTGTATATTACGTCTAATTGATCACTATGACATGATTTCCTGTTGTATTAACTTAATTCACATGATTTAATGGTTGGCCGACCCTAATTTACTCGAGTAATGTTTTGTATGACCGCGCGGTCTGATGGTGTTCGTCGACTGATGCTTAAAGTCAACCGTCTTCAAGATGGCCAGGGATCCTCTGTGTGCAGCAACTTGCCCCGTGATTGGCTAGTAACATCTCGAAGAGTTTTTGTCGTCTCGTACCTGGCGAGAAGGAATTTTCGTTACGTGACTTTTCGTTGTGAACAGCGGTCCACACGTGTGCTCGTACGCATGAATACGCACCCTACTGACAATTCGCATTTTTGTAACATGCTGTCCCAGTCACGGAACTATAGTCGGTGACCAAAAATATACTCTGGTTAAATACAAAATGAAAAAAACTTTAAATTATAGACCCTCATTAGTTTGTACCGTTACAACATATTCCAAGCAAATTTTATTGTGTTTTTCAGAATACATTGCAAAGCATCAGCTGTGCTATATATTGTATCCTTTATAGTGCATCAAAAATTGTTCAATGTTTCCACAAAGTGCCAAATTTTGTAAAAACACTTTCTGTACCGCCTTGTAAAACACTGAATGACACCTTGGTCCATTGTTTGTAGTAAGCTTGCTGTGTTAGCAGGAAGAAACATACATTGGATGCGGTTTGAATCAGATGAACATTCTTCTAAATCATCAAGAGGATGGGCGGGAGCATTGTCCAAGATTTAGAGCCTTTTCTATCAGATTTTTGTTTTGTTAAAATAAAATAGTACCTGAGGACGAAAGTCCTCTTTCAGTCATTGGTAGAAAATTTCTTTGTACATCCATGCATTGTTTTGGGCATAATATTTTATAGGCAGTAAATTACAATTGATATTTTTAAAGCTCGTGTTTTTTTTTAACTTGCTGATATCAGCTAATGACATTTTATGGTTTCCGCTAGCATTGGAACAAACAAGAATTGTAATGCTGTCTTATATCCAGGGGCTGAATATTCTGAGCCACATGCCAGCATTTTTTGTGTGAGAGGTTTCCAGTACAATCCCATCTCATGACAATTATAAACTTGGTCTGCACACAAATCCTAGTATTAATGTGAGTACTTAGTTTTTCCGATATCATGACACTATTTCACTGAGTACACTGAACTTGTTTCTCCCCTTCGATTTGTAGCTGCCAAATACCATGGCTCTCCTTGAAACTATGGAGCCAACTCTGACTTGCTTTAAAATTTGGGTCACAATTAAATGTTTGATTGATTTGTACAGCTTTTTCAGTGACAATTGGCCTGCTTAATGGAATTCCTTGGGGATGCTGCTGAATAAACCATATGAACTTCATGATTCCATGGTGCCATTTTTGAAAATTTCTTGCATACGCATATAACATGTTCCCTTCTGCAGGCACTACAAGTGACTCAGGTTATCCCCCGTAACTCTTTGCCCAGCAGCATATACATTTCCCAACCATCAGCACCAATTTCCCCCCTACACTCAAAAGCAGTATGTGGCAGGGTGGATTATTCAGTCCACTGAAGGGCACTTCCCTTCACTGGATTATTCAGTGATGATACCAAACATGTTTCCTGTGGTCTAGCATGTGTCCCTGCCTGTGAGTTAGCAGCACTGTAACTTACAAATTAGTCATTCTTCCTACTCCTTTTAAATTCAAGTTACCAAACAACACTCATCATTGGATATTGTTAAATCCACCTGAGTAGAACAAATAAAGGTATGTTTATCAGAATTTGCAGATGACTAAAAATCGAACCATTCTATGTAGAAGATAATTTTTTATTCAGCTCAGAATTTTAAATAAATGTAATTTAAAATATTTTTTGCAATAATTGATATTATTAGTTCTACTAGTTACACTAAATATTTATAGAGCTTAAAATAAAGCCAAGGAAGTTGGGCTAACCATAAATACGGATAAAACAAAAATGCTTATCCAAACAAGAAGGGACCAGGTTCATAACAACATTGAGATAGAGGAGGACACAATTGAAGTGGTGGATAATTTCACGTATCTCGGAGTGAATCTAGCAAAGACTGGATCAGAGGAGCTGGAGATCCAAAGACGGACCACCATGGCTAACAAGGCATACTTCGCATTGCTGCCATCATTTAGGTCTGGGGATGTGCACAGGGAAACAAAAATGAAAATCTATAGGACTGTCATCAGACCAGTGCTATGCTACGGGTGTGAGGCATGGACAATCACACAGAAAACAGTCGACATAGTAGACACCTTTGAAAGGAAAATCCTCAGATGGATTATAGACCCAATACAAGAAAATGGGTCATGGAGACTCAGATACAACAACGAACTGTATCAAATATATAAAGAGATACCAGTCTCAAAATTTATAAGAATACAAAGATTGCGTTGGGCCGGACATGTTATGAGAATGGAGGATGGCAGGAACCCCAAGAGGGCTTTGTAGGGTACATGGGAGGGATAGAGACCTAGAGGTAGACCGAGGAAGAGGTGGGAAGATGGCGTTGCAGAGGACGCGAGAGACATGGGGATAAGAAACTGGAGGAGCGTTGCAGTGGATAGAGTGGATTGGAGCCGGAGATTGGTGGAGGCCAGGGCCCGACTTGGGCTGTAGCGCCATAGGAGGAGGAGGAGTTACACTAAATAATAATTGCTATATATTTTTATACTACATATAAAAGTTTTTCACTAATATTGTAATAATGTTGCAATAACTTATGTTCATAAGACATCTTCAAACATACTCCACCTGTCATCCTTGATCACATAACATTTTAATTTTCCGTAACTATTTACCTGGTCTGTAGCCCTATTGTTTGTGTACCCCACCCCACCTTGACACCTCTGTCGCCTCCCTCCAGCTTTGGCGATCTGCATTACTCATCCCTGTCTTGGCTGACCTCATGTTGAACTGTATGGCACTTCCATCAGCCACTTCCATTACCTATTTAGCTACACACTACATCTGCACACAAAACACACACATGTACTACTCTTACCTCCAGAGCGCCTCCATCTTCTTCGCTTTTGGCCTGGACTGGCGTGCGTCTCCTCACATCCTTCCATTTGGCTGAAGGGGGCTTGCCCCCAGATCAGCATGAATCTTGTCCTGTGGGACAAGTCTCAAACAACATGAAAAGAAATACTAAGCACAGTGTAGTTCTATATATAGAAATAACAAATGCGCCCTTCTCCTAACCCCATAGATTGATGAGCCTGCAACTTACTTTGTTCCAGAGCTAATATCTACCTTCTTGATCTCTTCCTACTATACTCTAGTTATGGTCTTCCTTTAGTGCTACATCGCCTTATCATTCCACCCATCAATTGTCCAATTTTCTCACAAAAATACTGTAGATCATAATTAACAATAACGTTCTTATTTCTACTTGCTACTAAAACAAAACGAATACACTACTCGCATATAAAACTATAAAATATTGTACGCTGAGTACTTGTATTTTGGTGTAATGTAACTGTCTCAATTACACCAAGCCACGTCAGTAACAGTATACATTGTGTTATGCTAATTTTTAATCTTTTTTTTTTATTCTTACAATGATGTTACAATTCTGTGTAGCATGTCAGCAATTGTAGTGACAGATTTGGAGAAGTCCTGTTTTGTGTAGACAAAATGATAAGAGTACAATGACCAAAATCCATAGAGTAAATGACTGAATTTCAAATGACGATCAGAAATTGCTTGAAAAATTTGTTAATTTCATAGTAAAGTCAAAAGAAGAAGTTAATGGAATGCTGGCACAAATTCTGGACTAACACACCACAATAAACAAGTATTAAAGATTGCAAGTAAAAAACAAGGGTGAGCCAAAGCAATCAAGCTCATGGTTAACAAGCTAAGCAAATATGGGTAGCAGATTGTTTAAAGATTAGGGAACCCAAACAACAAAGTGAACGGCAAGACAAAACAGTATAACACAATAATTAAATAATTATATTAACGGTAATAAAGAGAATATTATTAAGATCATTAGTGTAACATGTGAGGGAGGGGCTAAGAGTATACCTGATTTTTGGAGAGGAGAAAGAAGACAGATCATCAGAAAGAGGGAGAGAGAGAGAGAGAGAGAGAGAGAGAGAGAGAGAGAGAGAGAGAGAGAGAGAGAGAGAGAGAGAGAGAGAGAGAGAGAGAAGTGTATAAAAAACTGATTCAGAGGGGATGGAGATAGATAAAATGGAGAGGGAGAGAGACTTATAGGAAAAGATAGGTAGCAATTGAGGCGTTTAGTCGTAAGTGAAGGGGTGTGTGTTTATGCTGAAGTGCGTACACAAAATTCCTTAGATTCTTTTTTCATATATGACATGGACATGATAGATCCATTGACACTGTACAAAGTAAAAAAGATCAGTCAAATTTATTAGCTTTCAAAGCATCTGTGGCAGCTTCTCTTAATCAGTCTGGGTTTAGCAGGAGCAAAGTGACTTGGAAGACCATCAAAAGATTTAGCTGAAAATCAAAAAATAAAAGGTCAGCTCCCCCTAAAGTACCATTAAAAATTCAATATGATGGTATCGATCATCATCCTATTAAGGTTAAAACATCACAGACACCTTGTTGCTAAGACAGAAAATGCAAAAGTCGAACAAGCTATATAAGAGTATGTAAAAAATGCCACAAACCAGATGTTCAGAATGTGTGGTAAATTTTCATAAAACGACCTGACTTTATTCTGTTGTAATATTTAGTGCAGTGTTCATATTTTGTTTTAAGTATAGAAGTTCATTTTTTATTTTGAATAAAATGTCAAATATTTACGAAGAAGAAAGGAATCGTTAGTTAACATTCTTCCATTTCAGTAACTATGAGCATCCACTTATACACCAGTGTTAATTTTGTGTTTGTATCATTGTGTAACTTAGTTTTAGATAATATATCAAGTCAGGTCCATTTTGCGTATTATGTAAAAATGAAAGAAGTAGTAGAAACTCAAACTGACATGTTTTCTTTTTTTTGCATTTATTGCATTTCAAATTGTAATAAATTCAGAACATACATAAATTGGTTTAAGATAAATTTGTTTCAATGGATGGAAAGATGCAATCATTTATTATTAAAAGAAAATGTATTAGTTTAAAATAAAAATTTCATAAAACTATAAAGTTTGTTAAATTTTTTGCTGTAAGTAGTCATTTACACAATAAGTCTGGATTAAAAAAAAAAAAAAATTATCACTAACAAAAAGTACCAGTTATTCAGTTATATACTACAGGAAATCTAATTCATCTGTGACTTCTAATGTATGCTGTACTCAGTTGATGCCACCACTTATTTAAGCCTCTGGAGCTTAAACTGTTGTACAAATATTTGTTTAAGTATTTTCTCTATGTTTTTATCCTATTACGAACGTTAGGACTTTATCATTAAAAAATCGTATCTGAAGTAGTTAAAACTTCTAAGGGATGAGTTATTTCTATCAGTTAAATACCATATTTTGACTGCCTGCATTGTAATATTTTTTCAGTTCATTTTAATGCTTAATCATACTGGAAACACCACGTCACTGTAGTGAAAATTATGTTGAAGACGTATGTATCAGTATTTTCTGGTAAACTACAAATAAGAATTCATAGTAAAAATAAAAATAGCCATAGATGAAGAGGATACTCGTATAAATACTATACAGTAGAACATCAATAATCTGAACAGCCATTAACCGAACGATCTATTATCTGAACTCAATAAAAGTTTCAAATATGTTCAGTACTGTACTGTAATGTATTGGACACTTGTAGGCATGTTGGATATTTATTGAACATACAAAATTGTATACATTGAATTGTTACAATACTGTACAGTAATAAATAAATACTGTAGCTATACAGCCTTACAATCGATAAGCACACATCAATAAACTCCACATTTACAACTGATAAACAAACTGTGTCAACGGAAGTCTCTGTCACCGAACGTCTGTTTTTAAAATAATTTTATAGTATAGTGTTTGTCATTAAACTCTAATTTTGTTCAAATTAACCTTTGGTTTTTATTAATAACATTGAGTTTTAATTCTATGATTTTTAGCCTTAGTGATACAGTACACCATTCGCTGTAATTATATAACAGTATGTTAGAAATTATTTTATAATAAAAATCTTTGCTTTTGTAAAGAGAAAAAATTTGAATTTACACTCTATTAACCGAACGGGCCCTCGTTCCGAGAGAATTAGGTCGATGCTCTACTGTAGCCTACTTAATTTCGTATATATAAAACAATGCAAGAATCAATGATTACAAAACTGATAAATGAGTAAAGAACTGATCAGCTATTCATATTGTATTTTGAAATCTGAAGCCAAAAATCAATTTTTCGTATGTTGTAGAGGCAAATATAAAATATCGGTATGGAGAACCATACATGACTTCCATATTCTAAGATTTATATTTAAATCTTAATATCGCCTGCCAAGCGCGATATATTTTCTCTTATACATGATTTACATTAAAATGAAAAAATTTTAATTTTATTGCCTGGCAACAAAATTATTTTATTTTTAACAATTACCATTGTTTCAAAAAGTTTAAATAAATTTTCAAGTACTTTACTCTTGTTAAAACGTAAAAGGTTGCAGGTAAACTACCCCTTCCCCTTAACCGATCTTCACCAAAATCGAAAGTCCTTGAGACCTCTACAATTCAGGGAAGTATGCAAAAAATTATTTGATTCTGTTTGAATTTGCGGCAGTTATCGTTTGCCATAGAAAATACGCTTGATAAAAAAACGTTGCAGGTAAACTACCCCTTCCCCTTAACTGATCTTCACCAAAAACAATAGGTCTTGAGTACTCTACAAATTAGGGCTCTTTGCAAAACATTATTTGATTCTGTTTGAATTTGCGGCTGTTATCGTTTGCCATAGAAAATACCCTTGTTAAAAAAACGTTGCAGGTAAACTACCCCTTTCCCTCAACCGATCTTCACCAAAAACAACAGGTCTTGAGAACTCTACAATTTAGGGCTGTATGCAAATAATCTTTTGATTCTGATTGAATTTGTGGCTGTTATCGTTTGCCATAGACAATAGGTCGTGAGTACTCTACAAATCAGGGCTGTATGCAAAAAATTATTTGATTCTGTTTGAATTTGCGGCTGTTATCGTTTGCCATAGAAAAAAATCTACAGACACACAGACACACACACACACACAGACAGACACACACACAGACACTTTTCGGAAAACGACTTTTTTTCATGTTTTGAGCGTAGTACAATCAGAATCTGCAATATCTCGAACACGATTTTTTTTGCCATCACCATACTTCCATTCCTTAAGGAATATGGAAGTAAAAAACATACTGTAATTTCAAACAAGAAAGATCTTCCATTTAGCTTCTATGATTTCATTTTATACGGAACGCTTTGTATCTAACTTATCTCTTAAATCAAAATCTTAAGTGATGCCAGTACCTGGTATTAATATTGCGGTCTCACATTCTGGACTGAGTGTTAATCTCATTGTTAACTCAAATTATGAAGAAGTCAATTTTAATTTACAATGTCACATACTAGCTATGTTATGACTTATTGTCTAATCACTGTGGAGACATCGCTGACTAGAAATTTCGAACAATGTCATCTTTCTTCTCTTCTTCCCACGGTGCTACATCCCATAATGAATCTTGGTCATCTGAATTGTTCTTCTAGGCATCCCAATTCAATGTTCCAAATACCAAATGTTCAGTGTTCCAAAAAAAATACCAAAAGAATTTTACGTCAAGGTCTGTTACTTAGTATACCTCTGGATCCATTTGGAATGAGTTTCTGGAAGTCAAAAATTGACTTTTCAGATCGGGACCATATATGGTATGCATGTTGTTCCCCTCAGTCAAACGCGGCAGGACTTTGCTGTATCAGGACCAAATTTGGAACTTATATTTGCCTACACAAGACCACGAGGTATACCATACTGCCCCTAACAACCTGTTTTAAAGGGTTTTTTTTAAGTCTGCATTCCTCATAATTGCGGCCACATCTGGTACATAAGTTGTCCACAATACAAAATGACGTGCATTTTGTAAGTCTTCAGGCTCTATTTGAAAGTCGTTCCTAGAGGTTCTAATCCTGACGAAAGCAATCTATTTAGTAAGCAGGCGATAATCTCTATTAAGCCATTTAGCAGCACTTAGGAAATATAAAACCAAACACTTTGGTCTTTGTTCCTTCTTAATGTCAGTATCAGCTCAGAAGTTATTGGGGTTGAAATGCCGAGAGGATGAAACTGAAGTAGTCTGAAGAATTGGATGGAGAAGAGTTTTGGAGAGCTCTGAATGAGGGTATGAGGATGTGTGCATTGCCCACCCATGAAGCCCGAATTATTATCTGTACAAAATTATTTACAATGGACGAATTGTGAAGAGAAAACTAGAAATTTGCAGTAAGTCATAATATCAAGGTAACTAGGAAATCTCTGATACAGAATAAAGTTTGTTGGTATCAAGGTCTGTGCCTAGAGTCTTACACGACTGCAAACTTGGTGGTTCCTGATACCAGTTTCAAGGTGAGTTCCAAGAGATTGAATTGGACTTCCTCGGATCTGGACCAAACATGGTACTCGTGTCCTTTTGCTTGAGGATAACATGGCAGTATACTCGGTAGACGTCGGGATCCGTTTTAAGTGGGTTTATGAAAGTCCAAATTGGACTTTCTCAGAAAGGGACTCAATTTGGTACACGCATTGGTCCTCTAAAGGCTAGTACGATGGTGCACTCAGTAGACATAAACATAGCCATTGGCGCCACAGTATCGCCGCTTCTAATATACACATTGTAAATCTGACGTAACTGAATTCACTAAAATCCTGTTTGCACCTGCCATATTTGTGAATAACTGTAAAGTTTGTTTGATTAAAACACTAACTGTTATTATTGTAATTAATACCTAATTCATAATTTCCACCTTCGGCACAACACCTGAATGAAACACATCACAAAACTTTAACACCTGCGTTCCTGACTCCTGTTCTAAGCCAAGTGAGTCTACATCCTCTACTAATCTGCCATTCACCCGTTGTTTGTAAAAACCTCTATTTGATCACACACGTTTATACTTGTTCCAAACTTTGCAGCCTGCACGTAAACTAAGACACTATAAAAATTTGCCATCTTAACTCACACTCAGACCATCTTACTGAGGTAAAACTGTGCCGGGTTTTGAATTTTCCTGGCGTGATTTGAACGATCAGTGCCCTCAAAGCACGTGGCCGCTGGGCGGCACAGCTAACTCGATCATTAAGGCCGTGTCTGTACTACGGCGAAGCTATCTAGTAAACCGTATCAGCTGTTTGTGTGCAGCTTGGTGGGTTGCTTGCCAAAGGTTACGACCGGCAATTCGCAACAGGTTGAGTTTATGTCTCAGGGTGGGATCGAAGAATACGGGCTTCTTTCTCATTTCATCGCCAACCTTCCAATAGTGTTCAATGGTCTGACGGGCCAGGGATAAGGGTTTCGTGCATCTTTAATATGACTTCGTAAGCTAATAAAGGGTTTCAGGTGAGCTGAATAATTATATATATATATATATATATATATATATATATATATATTGCAACTGGACTTTGTTGGTGTGTTTTACTGGTATCGCCAATTTTGGGCAACAGTGAGTATTAATACTGTTCAGTTTACACACACAAAGACCAATGCAATTTTAATTAGACTTACCTTAACTGAATTTACTTTTACTTCTCTGCTATACTTATATTCTGTAGACCTGTGTGTGAGAATGTGATGGATGGGTGTTATTTTTGAAATAATTACTTTTAACTCTTTAGTTATTATAAAAATTGTGTTTAATGTTTGTCTTTTTATTTTACTTTACTTTAACTCTTTAAATGACTCTACTTCAATTTGCTCTGTTATCTTACTTTACTAATTACATAAATTTATTTTTTATAGTCTCTGAAATTGTTCTCTTTCTTGTCTACTGTCTTTTGAATTCAAACTTAAATATTTAATACTCTACTTGTTACTGTAGTTCCGGCGTCTATCTCATGGGCGTTTCTGGGTTTGAATGTTCCAATTGTTCCTCTTCTTGTTCATCCAGTCTCCGTGGTGTGGATAGTGGATATGTGTACAGCTTCCCTGATGTGGAATCGTACTGCCTCCCTGATGTGGAATTGTACTGCCTCCCTGATGTGGAATTGTACTGCCTCCCTGATGTGGAATTGTACTGCCTCCCTGATGTGGAATTTTTACGTTCAGATGCTATTTTTTTACACTATGGTTGATTTCTATGAACGGAGTCGCTTCCACGTTAAGTTCGAGTGTTTTTACGTTTAACTTGTCGCGCGATTTTTCTCACTACGCACTGCTCGGGCTAGTAATTCACAACCGATGTTCCGTATTAGTGTTTTACTGCAAACTATTCGAACTGGTTTGTTTAACATAGACTTTCCGAACTAGTGTTTTAAAGCGAACTACTCGAACCGATGGTTTAATGCAGACTGACTTGCTTTGAGCGCATTAGCGACGTCGCTCTGTATTTTCCCGCTAGTTTAATGCCACTCTACCCTAATTGGTTTATCACTGTCACGGGTTGTTGTTCACGCTCTGATAGGTTCTTTTTAAACTGTTTTTACATTTGAAATATTGATACACAATTACACAATTCTTATTATTATATTTTCTTAACTCTATTTACTTAATCTTATACATTGTTTCTTATTATACTAACGCAGAGCATTGCTTTATGCACTGTATTTTCTATTTTGCTATACGCATATGTGACGGTTGTCATATTGTGACTATTCGTCCTGTCACAATATATATATTAATTTTTTTTTTTGGGGGGGGAGAATGCGGTTATGGTCGGACCATGCACCCTCGTTGTTGACATTGAGTTTTGGATTTTGAATGATCCTTGAGTATTTTTAAATTCTCTGGATTTAGAGAATTGCTTAGATGATAATTTAATGGATTGTACTTGTTTATTGGGTGTCGTGTTATAGTATTTATTTTACTGTTATTGTTGTTGTGTGTTGTTTGTTTGGTGAATTCGGGGAGCTTGCTCTACCTTTCGTCTTCATCCCTTTCTCTTGCTTCGCTAGGGGACCCTGAAGCCACTTGCAGGAAGTCAAGTTTTTCCTCTTCTGTCGTCTGTTTGTAGTGAGTTGTTAATGTGTGGTATTTAATTGTGGTATCTGCCTATATGTTGACCTTAAGAAAGCGTATGATAGTATTCCGCACACCAAACTTTGGCTGGCACTTCAACGAACAAACATCGCCTCCACTTTAATCGAAGCGGTTAAGACTTTATATAAGGGATTCAAAGCGCACGTAAAAATTGGAAGTAAAGTCTCAAAAGGATTTAATGTTAGTAAGGGCCTGAAGCAGGGATGTTGTCTCTCACCGACGCTTTTTAAAATATACTTGAAACAAGCCCTCAAAACCTGGAGAAAGAAATGCCACAAAATGGGGATACCTCTAATTAACAACACAGTGTACACACTGTGTTTCGCTGACGACCAAGTCGTCGTAGCGCAGGACTATCATACATGACAAGAAAACTTATAGACGAATATAAGCTATGGGGCCTTGAAGTAAACACAAAGAAAATGGAGTATATGTGCATTGGTGGGGAACAGAAGAATTTAATTTTAGAAAACGATCAAGAAATAATAAATCGCAGTAGCTATAAATATCTAGGAACAACAGTTACACAAGATGGTAGTCTAGATAAAGCGATAAGAGAAAGAAATAACTTGGGAAGAAAATCAATAGCATTGCTGAACAACATATTGTGGGACCAACAAATATCAAAACAAAATAAACATCGTGTATACAATACAATTGTGAAACCAATTACGTCATACGGGTGTGAAATATGGCCAATAAGACAAAGAACAGAAAAGTTGTTGGAAGCTACTGAAATGGATTATTGGCGAAGAGCGGCAGGGAGGTCAAAACTGGAAAAAGTAAGAAACGTCAGAATCCGAGGGATAATGGGGGTACAGTGGTCTATTGTCGACGACATAAAAACAAAACAGCTAAGGTGGTTTGGGCATGTGCAAAAAATGCCGGATAATCGACTCCCCAAGCACATTTTGGGATTGACACCATATGGTCGTAGGCGAAGAGGAAGACCTAGGTTGAGCTGGAGAGAAGGCATCAATCGGGCAATGAGAGACCGGGAATTGGAAGAAGAATTTTGGTTAGATCGAGACCAATGGAGACTAGGGATCGGAAAACGTAGGGTAACGTTATGAACCGATTTTTTATATATATATATATATATATTTAATTGTGTAATTCTGGCAGGGGCTTGTTACCAGAAACTGCCCAACCCCCTTACCGGCATCATCCAGAAACTTCCTGTGGTTGATGGACAAGATGAGGGGAAATTGTTACTTTTCCTTGCGATTGTCTTACAGTTATCAGAGTTTCCTGGGGTGTCTGATGAGGCCCTCTTTGCACTCATATATCCGTATTGGCGGGGTCCAGTGGCTGAGCGGGTCACACACGTCATGCGATGCGGTGGCAATTTAGACTCATTCCATGGAGAGGTGTTGGACTCTTTTATACCCGGCCGGCTACGAGATCAATTACGCCTGAAACTGTTCTATCGGGTACAGGCCAATGACGAAATGTTGGTCGATTTTGTTTGTAGTATCAGAGATTCGGCCCGGATTTTGAAATTGGGATTGTCATAGCTGGAAATAGGTCAAGTAATTTTGGACTGCGTGACGCCCCTAGAAAGATCGCGCTTGGTTTTTGCGGAGCGTCCGCGTTGTTTTGCTGACCTGGACCGGTTGTGTGTAATGTCCAGGGCCATCCAAGCAAATGATGAATCAAGAGGTCCTATGGTTGCTCGTGACCCTAATTACAGGACTGGTGAACGACGCACCGTTCTATCACAGGACTGTCCTAGGGTTCCGAGTGTTGATAAGTCCGCTGGTGCGAGGGTTCGTAACCCCCCTAAGGTGATTTGTTTTAAGTGTAATAGGCCGGGGCACATTAGACGATTTTGTTCCCGGGTCAGGCCGAGTCCAACGTCCTCTCCCAAGGCGTCAAAGTCAAATTCAAAGAGACGGGGCAACAAGGGGAAGATAAGTCGGAGGTTGTCTTCTCCTCCCCGTCGCGGGTCTTCACAAGTACATGGCCCCAGGCAGGCAGTAGGTTCAACCTCTTCTGGCAACAAGGTCCTCCAAACCATCGGTAACGCCACCTCTGTGTGCCCCTTCCTGATGTTGGAGTTAAAAAGGAATCAACTCAGAGCTTTAGTTACTCCGGATCAGCTCGGTCCATCATTTCGTCCAGAGTGTGCGAGGACCTTGACAACAAAGGTTTATTTAAAGGGTCGGAAGAGTCCTCAATAGTGTTCTGGACGGCATCCCGGGAAATTCTGCCCATCTCCAGGGTAGTTTCCTTCAAATTCAAGATCGAGGGATTTTCTTGGGTGGGGAGCTTTTTGGTCTCTCCGGCTCTGGGAGTCCATTGTATTATTGGTGCCGACTACATCTTTAAGAGTGGTCTCATCCTTGACATCCAAGAGCACCAATGTTATTTTAAATTTAATCGGGGAGTGGTGATTCCTTTCCTTGGATATCAGGGAACTAGGGAGGATATCCAAGAGATAGAGTGCCCCGACACATCTAGAGACCATCTCAATCCGTCCCAGCAGTGCGCCTTAC
The DNA here is from genome assembly GCA_034769895.1 of Magicicada septendecula. Taxonomy (NCBI): domain Eukaryota; kingdom Metazoa; phylum Arthropoda; class Insecta; order Hemiptera; family Cicadidae; genus Magicicada; species Magicicada septendecula. The sequence goes on from CM068375.1 coordinate 28,505,102, forward strand.
ATCAGTTGTGTGAGCAGTTCCCGTCTGTATTGACTCCTACCCTTGGGCTCTCGCATCTCTTGGAGTATAAATTCCGCCTCACGGACTCCAAGGTGGTACGCTCCCAGCTGTACAAGTTTGCCCCTCCGAAAATGACCATTCAGAGAGAGAAGGTTCAAGAATTATTAGACCAAGGGGTAATTGAACCTTCTAGTTCCAGCTATGGCAGTCCAGCGTTCCTTGTACCCAAGCCTGGAGGTAAGCACCAGATGGTTGTCGACTATCGAAAATTAAACGAAAATATCGAACTATTTCTTTTATGAATTTGCTAACTGCTATAATTTTTTATTGTTCGACTAAGCTTTTCGTCATTACTGACATCTTCAGGTCTTAAACAACCTTCAGCAGTTAGCAAAAAAGTTAGTCTTAAAAAATTATAGCAGTTAGCAAATTCATAAAAGAAATAGTAAGGATGGCTGCTAATTTAAACAATACGAAGAAAATATCGAAGTTGATTCTGTCCCTCTTCCAGATCTGCTTTCGGCGTTCGATTGGTTCAGTGAAGCGAGGTATTTTACCATCATTGACCTTAACTCTGCATATCACCAGATTCCACTTGCAAAAGAAAGTAGGCCCTATACTGCATTCTGTGTTCCATGGAATCTGTATCAGTACACACGAGTTCCCATGGGCTTGGCCGTGGGGGCGCAAACCCTCACTCGCCTACTTGACACCGTTTTTCACAATGTCAAGTTCAATTTTGTATTTAATTATCTAGACGATTTGCTCGTGTACAGTGAGAACTTTGTGGAGCACATGGGTCATCTTCATGAGGTGAAGTGCAGGTTGAGGAGTGCCGGACTTACTGTCAAGCCGGAAAAGGTCAAGTTTGCCCAAACTCAAATTTCTTTTCTGGGGCACCTTATTTCACATAAGGGTGTCACTGTGGACCCAGAGAGAACACAGGGCATCAGGGATTTTCCCCCACCTAAGGATGCCAAAGGCATCGCGAGATTTGTGGGTATGGTAAATTTTCATCGACGCTTCATCCCGAATGCTGCAGAAATCGCTGCCCCACTCAATGAATTACGAAAAAAGGGGGCTAAATTCGAATGGGGAGAAAAGCAACAGAAAGCTTTTGAAGCGCTTAAGGAGGCCATCATGTCTCCACCGGTGTTAAGGATGCCCGATTTTTCTAAGCAGTTTGTCCTGCAGACGGACGCTAGTTCGGTTGCGCTCGGGGCTGTTCTTTCCCAGGTTGTTGATGGTGCTAGGCAGCCAATGGCTTTTATATCTCGGACTTTGACCCAACAAGGAAAGAAGTCATCTGTCTATGAACTAGAGTGTTTGGCTGTGGTGTACGCTCTAGATAAGTTCAGGCGTTTCTTGGAACGTGCTGAGTTCCTACAAGAGACCGATAATCAGGCTCTCTCTTGGCTTCTTGCTCATCCCCAGCAACTGGGTAAAATTGGAAGATGGGTGGTGAAGATTTCATCCTTCAAATTCAAAGTGCAACACATTAGGGGAATTCAGAATGTGGTTGCTGACGCTTTGTCCCGCATGTTTTCTCAACCCAGTGAAGTTCCATCTGAGCAACCCTGTGCCTTATTGTTAGACATTCCGCTAGCCATTACTGATGTGTTACCCCATGAGTTAGATGATGAAGAGTTGGGTCCTATCATCCATAAGTTAAAAGAGGGTAACGTATAGGTCCCATATTTCTTGTCCAAGGGCGTCCTGTGTTGTAAAGAAAGAAAAGGACGAGTCCCTAAAATCGTGCAGCCTAGCAAGTTAGTGCCCATGGTCTTCAGTTACTACCATAATTCCCTAGTAGGTGGACATAAGGGGATTTCGAAGACCATTCCCAGCATTAGGAAGCATTTTATCTGGAAGGGCATGGATAGGGATATTGCTGCTAGAGTTAAGGCGTGTTATCTTTGTGGGTTAAGCAAGCCTGCCCAAAACACTAAGTTAGGTTTCTTGTCATCGGACGTGGCGAGCAGACCAATGAAGTTCATCGACTACGTGGGACCTCTCCCACGTAGCAAGTCAGGTAATTCTTTCCTGCTTGTTTGTGTGGATGCTTTCTCTAAGTTTGTCTGGCTATTGCCCTTACGCCAGGCAAACGCTCTATTAACCAGTCTAGCACTCCAGGCCAATATCGTTCAGCATTTTGGACTTCCGGCCATCATTGTCTCTGACAATGGTCCACAATTCATTTCAGGCGAATTCCGGCGAATGTGCTTCGCAAATGGTATCCAACATGTAACCACTTCCACTTATTACCCTCAGCCGTCCCACGCGGAAAGATTCAACAGGAATCTCAGGTCTGCGCTGATTGGTTACCACGCAGAACAATAGAATTGTTGGGACCAGAATCTTAAGTGGTTACAGTTAGCCTTCAATACGGCCCTCCATGAGAGTCATAAGGCCGTTCCCTTTGAGGTAATGTTTGGATTCTCGCCCACACTTCCGTTGGCCAACTTGTGGAAAGTTGAAGATCTTCTGCCTAATACTCCTGACATTAGGACAGCAGACAGATGGAAAGAGGCCCAGAAGAATCTGCTTCGTGCGCACGAGTGTGTCTGTGTTCGTTACAATCAGGGGCGAAGTCCTAATCCCTTTAAGGTTGGGGATTTAGTCTATTGCCAGAGCCACCCGATCAGCTCAGCCGTGGATAAAAGAGCCGCCAAGTTGTGTTATCGTTGGTCCGGTCCGTACCGCATTCTGAGCTTTGTGTCACCAGTGACGGTGAAGTTGGGAGATCCCGACAGTGACATTGAGAATTCGACCACTCACATATAAAAGTTGAAGTTTTGGCATAGGGCATAGGTAGGCGAGTGGTGGTAGAAAGGTTGTCCTTGTTAAAGTATTGATTCTGCTCTTGGGTTCTCAGTTTGTGAGTTTGGAGGCCTTAGGAGACCAGAGCTCTAGTACGCGTACGACTTCTTGCCTTTTCTTCTTCTTTCTCTCTTCTCCTTGTGCTGGACCTGGCCAGGTCAGCATACAGTTACCGCACACTTACACACATACACACCCAGGTACACATGCACCCACACAGTTTCATTTCTTCCTTCTTGTTTCGTTTTCCTCTGAGTCTGTCTTCCTGAGAGCGGTCTATTTTTCTGAGACTCCCGAGGCAGCCAAGAGGACTGTGATTGTCATGGTGAAGTAACCAGGAGGCTGTGGATTGATTTGATATTTTTTTGGCAACCATGTTGCCCTTTTGGGGAGGGGGTGTGCCGGGGTTTGAATTTTTCCGGCGTGATTTGAACGATCAGTGCCCTCAAAACGCGTGGCCGCTGGGCGGCACAGCTAACTTGATCATTAAGGCCGTGTCTGCGCTACGGCGAAGACATCTAGTAAACCGTATCAGCTGTTTGTGTGCAGCTTGCCAAAGGTTACGACCGGCAATTCGCAACAGGTTGAGTTTATGTCTCAGGGTGGGATCGAAGAATACGGGCTTCTTTCTCATTTCGTCGCCAACCTTCCAATAGAGTGTTCGATGGTCTGACGGCCCAGGGACCGTTTGGCGGTGGTCCACTGTTTTCAACTAAACAGACGTTTCGGCAATAGCATCGACTGCCATCATCAGTGTAATATTCGAGATTTGCTAATGTAGGGTAAAGGTTAAAGACCACACTAATGTGGTTCATCCTTAACGACATACACAGCCATATATTAAAGCTGGCGGAACCACAGTACTGTGTTCTCTAACGTCTACCACCGTACGTTAGAAAATCTCGAATTTTACTCTGATGATGGCAGTCGATGGTACTGCCGAAACGTGTGTTTTAGTTGGAAACAATGGGCCACGGCCAAACAGCCCGGGAATGAATTTTAACAACATTGACACTCCGGCCGTGTAAGCCTAAACAGATATAATGTTTCCTGTGTGTTACCAACATGGCTGCGATTAGATATCGAGTCTCCATCATGCTACGGCCCCAGTCCCACCAACAACGTGCACAATTGAAGCACACGAATTTCTCCATAGTTAGCCATTGTCCGCTTTACTTCACAAGTCCCCGTACACCAGACTAGCTTCGCAGGTTCAGTCCGTCCAGTGATGACGTCCCAAGGGGTAATGAACTTCGCCGTTATGACATGTAAACATTTTCGTGTTACTTCAAAGTATAATGTAACTCTTGAGCTTGAGAACCCCATCGTACAGGCAGCGTTTCCAATTCTAACAGAGGCAGCGGTACCCGAGTTTTGGGCCTGTATACCTGTAACAGATATTTGGAACGATAATTTTGTGGTACGGATATACCAATGGACTGAAAAGTTGAAATACCTGTTCCGATTCAACAATAACTGAAAGTCGAAATACCCGTTACGATTACTCGCGGCTCCGAATCGCGGGACCCCCCTTCGCAACTAACGAGTAAACAAGTACACAAGTAAACGAGTACTACGAGTATTAGGAGTGTTACGGGTACACAAGTAACAACAATAAACGAGTACTACAATTATTATAAGTATTACGGGTACACAAGTAACAAGTAAACGAGTACTACAAGTATTAGCAATATTACGAGTACGAAGCCACTTTTTTGGTGCGGAATACTTCATTCTGCGCATGTACCGATTGGCATACTAGTACGAAACGAAGCGAAACAGCGAGGTTCAGAATATCTCTAGACAAAGAGACGAAGCTGTTTTTAGTAAATGAAAAATATTCATGCTGATGTTACGTTTATTCTCGTGTGTTATGGAGATATATAATACATATTATAATAACAATTTATATATTATACTAGTCACCAACTTGGTAAATTTTGAAAAAGCGAATTATATTGTGTTATAACCTACAGAGTCGCTGATAGGCCATATAGTACTTTTTTGTTAATGTGATTTCGGAGATGATTTTAACGTCACTGCACATCTCACGTAAATTTTTTTTTGACATTCTTTGTTGTGCCTGTTACGTGCACTCTACATTTCATTGCCCGAGTTTTGCAACTGATTTGTCTAACCAAAATGGAATCAATAATTTAATATTAAATCTATGTCAGTTTGTTCACTCCTAGTGAAATCTTAAATTAGTATTCCCAAAGGGAGATAGGCCTATACATTTCTTATTTTCTTTTAAACAGTAACAGCTTGATAAAGTCACAGTGTAAAGCAATACTGTTAACACTTTTTGTTTCAATTGATTTATATAACAAATTACATAATACAGATATATGTATAATAAGTATATAAGCAGGTATTTATACGTGTTATTTTTTTAAACGGTATCGTTCGTACCTGTTATTTTCAAATACTGGTTTAGCACATCTCTACTTCTTCTGCTTGTTCCTTTATTTGATACTTCACACTCTCAACATCGGTTGGAGGGTGCCTCCGTCAATCGTCTCCATCTATTGCTGTCCATGCACATAGCCTTCATGTCTTGTAAACCCTTACACGTCAATCGTCTCCATCTGTTGCTGTCCATGCACATAGCCTTCATGTCTTGTAAACCCTTACACGGTTCTCTTTCAATAGGTGACTGATATGTCATTCTTGGACTTCCTCTTTGTCTCTGACCTCATGGTACTATTTTACTTTTCTTGCTTTAAGGTACGACGCTCTCTACGGGAACCCAGACTCGCACCGCTGCAGTCCTACCCTTACGGCGATGCAGTCGAAGGGTAGTTTACCCCTGCAGTGTGCGTCAGTGCAAGGGGCTTCGGAAAGATAATACGTGGACCACCAACAATCCGCGGTATAACACCAAGTTTGTCATCTTATGGCCTAATAAGCCGAAGACCAAACAGCGGTGGTCCATCTGATACGTAGCGTAACCCGTACAAGCGAGTCCACGTTGTGGGGATGCGTTGCACGCTACTAGGGTTCACTGTGAGTCAGTAGCGGACTAAAGGGGGGGGGGGCGGCCCGCCCCGGGCCTCCAGATTTTGAAAATTAAGTTTAAGATACCAACAATTTATTTAAAACCTCTCATCAGTATTTTTTCTAAAAACAGTGGATAATTCAGAGTGCGGAAATCAGGTCAGTTACTCGAATGAACGAATTCACAAAAAAGCGCGTCACACATTGCGTGAGTGGACACAACTGTGAGTGACATCGAAGACAACTGCACGGTTAAGTAATATAGCGAGTGTTATGCATTAACACTGGTAACTGAGTTGAAAAAAAATTGCCAAGTATTGTTTTTACAGCAATCATAAATTTATTTTACAGTATATAAGTTTATGTTATATCATAAAGTAATGTAATAAATTTAATGCAATATATAAATAATACTACTTCTATTATTTCTTTAAACTTTGTATTTACAATATGAAAGTGGATTTTTATTTCAAACATTACTACAGCTTCGTACAAAGTTTCCTAACTAGATGTATCAATACAGTGATTAGACAAAAATATATGTAAAAGTAAAGCGTCTTTGCTATATATTAATTAAAGATAAATTGGATTATAAACACCCGTTTTATGGGAGGGATGCCTCAGAAAGAAATCCGCCCTGGGCCTCCAGTGCCTAGACACGCCACTGCTGTGAGTGACAGACATTGGCACTACGCGACTAGGTAGAACGCCGTCACAGCTGCTTGTCAGATTCTACATCATTCCCTTCACACGAGCCACGACGCCTTGGCCCAAAGAGTTCAGCTCTTATAAACACCTGAAGTACTGTAAAACAACTGGCGAGCTCTTAGGCTGTGGTCCAACATTATTAAAATTTTAGTTGGCTATAACAAAGCTGGGCCACACAGCAACCAGATCAACATAAACTATATATAAAACCAGGGGATTTCATTTCCGGGAAGGGGGGATTTTTTTCAACCACATATCGTTTTCTTAAAGTATTGTTTTTCTCATGTTATAATGAAAATTGTACCAAAAATAAGAGTGATGGGCAGATAATAGCTGTAATTCATTAATTTCATTAAAATTAATTAAAAACATACATCAGATAGGCTGTCAGTTTATCTTGCTAGCCTAATAATACCTTTCTGTGGAATTATTACATACTTTAAAGAGAACGTTAAAATTAAGAAAGTGAGGGTCACCAGCATGTATATAATTTTATTGCTATGGATATAAATGTATCCAACATTTATAAATTTGTGGATATAAATTTGACAAGGTGTAAAATAATGTTAAATAATTTTGTTAAAAAATATAATGATTGTCAGTCTTTTTCAATTAATTACATTAAAAAAAAAACACGCAACCAGTTACAGTTTTTGCTACAACATTATCGGATTTCGGTGGAGGGATATATCCCCTACATCTCCCCCCTAGGTTCGCCTCTGTATAAAACTGAACAAACGAACAACAAGAACAAAAACAGACGTTTTGGCCATGACCACGTGTCGGGCTTCTTCAGTGTAGTGTGAAAGAGGTTGTAAGTCCCGCGAGAGACTCAGATTGTGAATATGAGAGACTCAGCCAATCTTTCCCCTTTCCCCAATCGCTCCGTGAAGTACTGTTCCCCTCTGCCCGTCAAGTAGTGAGGTTGCTTGGCATCTTCTTAAGCAATCGGTACTATACGCTCTTGCCCTCCTTAATCTTGGGATTATGTTCCCGGGTAACTACAAAATACCGTGAATTAAATCTGTACCAAAATATTTGAAACACGACCAGCGAATTCGAGTAAGTTTTAAGTTAATAATCTTTACATTATACAGGTTTGTGTGTAAAAAAATTGTTTTCCACGTATTTCAGTTGTTTCAGATATAAACGACGCAAGTGCATACGAGTTAGTCCGACTGAACTGAACCATAAAGAATAAACTGCTGGAAATAATTCACAAGTTACTTTTTACTCAAGGAATTGTTATGACATTTACTAGTGTTTTATAAGCAACGTTGGTCAGATAATAAATTGCGACCATAAATATTGCGCCGCCGGCATGAGGAGATGTGTTGCCGTACCATAACTGGTGCCGGCCGTCTGGACTCCTTCAGTATACTGTGACCAAATAACAATATACAATAGTTTGCTATAAGCCTTAAACAATTGAATAGGAACAAAAATACTGTACACATTATTTATGAGACCGCCTCTTAAATTGTCTGTTTTATAGGCAAATTTCCTCTCTCCCTTTAACCGTGTCTTTTATTTCATCTACGTGACATTCCAGGCAGTAATTTCTGGTTATTTAATTCAATTAGAGGATTGTGTTCACAGTTGTGTTGACAAACTGTTTCTTCTTCTTCTTCTTCTTCTTCTTCTTCTTCTTCTTCTTCTTCTTCTTCTTCTTCTTCTTCTTCTTCTTCTTCTTCTTCTTCTTCTTCTTCTTCTTCTTCTTCTCCTCCTCCTCCTCCTCCTCCTCCTCCTCCTCCTCCTCCTCCTCCTCCTCCTCCTCCTCCTCCTCCTCCCCCTCCTTCTCCTCCTCCTCCTCCTCCTCCTTCTCCTTCTCCTTCTCCTTCTCCTTCTCCTTCTCCTTCTCCTTCTTCTCCTTCTTCTTTTTCTTCTTCTCCTTCTTCTCCTCCTCCTCATTCTCCTCCTCCTCCTCCTCCTCCTCCTCCTCCTCCTCCTCCTCCTCCTCCTTCTGCTCTTCCTCCTCCTCCTTTTACTTTCGATTCTCTACTGTCTTCTGAGCTGTTTCCAGTTCGTCACTTCACATTATCCTAGCTTATATATTTTAGCCCGTCATTTGTAGGGTGAACAGTAGCATCATATGTATGATACTGGTACGGGCTAATGACGGTCTATATACTTGTAGGTAGTTCCTGGAAGATTGAAAGAAAAATAGAATGATACTTTTGATTCTCATAAATTTTCTTCTGGAGAAAATCAGATAATCTCATTAATATGCAACGAAGAAAAACGTGCAGACTTAGTAGTAGATTATGGAGGGAAGCTCCGCACACACCGAAATATAAATAAGGAGTCTACACAAGGGATATAGAAGTTCAAAGAAGGAGAATAAGAAGCATTAGGAAGTAGTCGGGAGGCATTAACTGGTGTTTGTGTGTAAACATGCAGGGCGTATTTACGAGGGAGGATCGAGCCCAGACCGGACCCACTCCCGGGTCGAAAAAAGTTAAATTTTGTTGAGCTCTTAAATTTTAGGCTAGTTTATTATCTTTTCAGCCGTATGTATTTAACTAGCAACTCTTTTTTTTAAATATACAAACAGGTTTATTACACAACATTTGCATATACGTTTGAAATATAAAGTCTAGGAAAATCAATTCAGTTCAGTTTCTTCTAAACAGTGTTTTTAGCAGAAGTAACGCGAAGTAGTAAGTACGCGAAGTAACGCTTATTAAAACGTTTTTCTCCACTCGCTGTGGAGTCTGTCTGTCTGGGTGGAATCTTGCGATTGATTTTTAACTACCTTCCAGACTAGCTAGAGCTTTGAAATTTGGCACACTTATATATCTCCGATGACAATACAATAATCCATTGAAAAAGTTGTGAAGATTGAATTTTGCAAAATTGTGAAAATTTAAAATTTTGCACACTTATGTATCTCAGATGACAACAATACAATAATCCATTGATGAAAATGTAAAATCAATTTTAATAAAAAAATCAAGAAAATTGTCAATTTTGCAAAATTATGAAAATTTGAAATTGTGCACACTTTGGCATTTTGAAACCACTTTCAACAAAGTATCAATCTACTCACTGAAAACACAATTCAAAATGTAATATAAAACTTCACACATCAAAACAATAACAGTAAACAATATTTCTGCAGTAGTACACATGTTTTTCAGCTGTTTAACAAGTGTACCAACATTGGAAAGAAACATTATAGAGGTATAAATAAGCGTGAATGAATAAAAGACACTATTTACATTTTGCGTTACTATGGAAACAAAAATCAACGCTATATTGAGTCAAACAAAAAAATATTAAAAATACATATAGTTATCCGATTTTCATGATATTTATACCATTTTATTCAGAAAAGTGTAAAGAAAAATATAAAAATAAAAACGCAATTTGCTAGCATATAAAAACAAAAGTGTATGCTAGTGTAATATTAACGTATTCTGAAAGATGCTTAACTCGCGTGTTCGTGCACTTGTGTGGTTACAATGGACAGTTGTGCTTTAAGTACTTCTTTGTAAGAGCCGCTTCTTTGTAATGATGAAGGAGACGGCGACTCAAAAGAAACGACGATTGGAGAAGAAGCGACAACACTATCGGCTCAAGCGTTCGCAAGAAACGGCTTAAGTTAAATTGAAGCGACTTGTAAATCGTAAAAAACGCGTGTCACAAGCTCGTGCTATTGAAACCGACGACCAACACGCTTATCGTCTTGCTAAAGATCGAGAACGCAAATCGCAAGCTCGTGCTATTGAAACTAAAGACCAACGCGCTTATCGTCTTGCTAAAGATCGAGAATACACTTCTCAAGCTCGTGCGATGGAAAATGACGATCAACGCGCTTCTCGACGCGAAAGAGATAGAGTATACACCTCTCAAGCACGACTCTATGAGACAGAACAAAAGCGTAAGGATATACAGCAATGTCGCCGCGATGCTCGTGCTCAGCGTGCTGCTGATGCGCAAGACGCTAATCAAGTGGTAAAATATCAAGAGGTATGATTGCTGCCAAATCATATCTACCTCCGGAACTCACGAACAAAAATGTATTGGAAGTTTGCCATCGATGTCATTGTCATTCGAAAAACAATCGCAAGACTAAACATCCATCAAAGGCGTACTGGAATAATATGGAGCCCGGTGACATTCCAAGTGAAATTAAAGTTCTCACTCAGTTTGAGCAAAAACTCTTGTCTCGCATGATGCCTTACGTTAAAATAGTCAAATTCGACGGCAGATATGGCCAATACGGATTCAAAGGCCAGGCCACGCTGTTAGCACTTGACATTTTCGAGGTAAACGAGAAGCTGCCTTCTATGTTGCCTCGCGACAGTGATAATGCGGGAATGGTTGTAGTCACAGAGACTCTCGAAAATTTAAATATATCTCGTGAATACACAATTTCACGCGAACGGGTGTATGCTGCGCTTAGCTGGCTCTTGGCAAACAATCCGCTTTATAAGGACGTGACAATCAACGAATTTGCAAGACTCGACCGACAAGACATGATTCACGTTGTTCCAGCTGAGCCACAACAGAAGCAAGCTTATTGCAATGAGGCTCATAGCAACGATAATTTTGCCAATGATGATCAGTTGCAAAGTGCATATATGCCAATTTGTGACGCTTCAAGGATTGTTCGCGCTTCCTGGCATCAGGGTCGGAGTGACATTTTCAATTCCAGTTACGCTGGTTCGCAGTGCTTTGCTATGGTCACAGCAAATATTATTAGAGCCACCATTCTTCCTCCTGGTCGTTGGACCACTAATACCTTGAACCAGAATATGATTGAAGCGGATGGTTTTTTTGCGCTAATTCACTTTGAGACTGAAACAAGAGGTGGGGAGGCGTTTCCAATACCTCCTGATGTCTACCTGCAACTACACAATCTGGACGTAGTCAAGAACGATATTCTAATGTTTGACAATTCGTTCGAGCTCGTTTATGATGACAACTGGCTATGCCAGGGCAGCTTGATGGATTGCATGAATGATGGAATCATCGGCCGAACTTTGCAAAATGCTATTAGTCATTTGTTTGCAGAACATCAAGCTGGCGTTCTTGTTGTTGCGTCAAAGTCATTAGGCCTCATGCACTTCAATGACAAGTATTACTTTACCGACTCGCATGCTTGCGGCATCAAAGGTGCAAGCGCACGATGTGGTGACGGTAAAGCATGCATCATTGAATGCGACACGATTGAGGAATTTGTTCGCATTTGTCGACGCACCTTTCACTCGAAAAATGAACCTTTTGTGATTTACTTCATTGACGTGCGTGTGAAGGGCGTTGTCGTTCAGATGGATGAATGTTTGCGACAACATCAGCATGATATACCACAAGCAACTCATGATGATCCCGTGGTTGATGTGCATCCTATGGTTGATACACATCCCACACCTGAAAAGCATAGTCATGTTCAGACATCAGTCATGGCTCCTATCGATGTCGCTCAGCCAGATGTTGACGAAGTATTAGATGATGCATTTGTTGATGGCGAAAATTTAAACGAAATTAAACGTAAGACGAAGGACAATATTGTTAACATAAATCACGAATTAAGAGCAGAAGAATATTCGTGGTGGATGCTTTTTCGTATGGAAACAATGGTTTGAAGGAGAACCGTGAAGTGATTATTACGCCATTAGATTACTTTCAATCGAGAATCCTTGGTCGCGATACACGGTTCCAGCGCAATGACTATCTCTTCTATGCGCTTTCGATGAACGAATATCTCAAAATTCAGTCCACTATTTCTGCTTGCTGCAAGATGATAAGAGGACAAGAGGGAGCTGTCGAAGATCTTCACCTCTACATGCGAAACTTACGTGGGTCTGCAGCATACTGGCGAATGGCGCATAACGAATTGATAGCGCAAATTCGTTGCCTTGGACCACCAACTTGGTTCTTAACATTGAGCTGCAATGACATCAACTGGCCAGACATGCGAAGAGCTCTCTTGATTGCTGACAAACGATCGAATGAGGACCCAACAAATATCAGTGTTGACGAATCGCAGCGTCTGATTGAACAATACCCGGTTGTAGTCAGCCGTCATTTCAAGAGGAGATTTAATGCCTTCATGAAATATATTAATAACAACGCGAAGATTTTAGGTGGCAAAGTTAGAGATTATTGGTGGCGTGTGGAATTTCAAAATCGAGGCAGTCCGCACATCCACATGGTTGTTTGGATTGAGAATGCACCTTCATTCGAGACCGAAGAAGGAATTGAACTAATCGATGCAGTAATCTCATGCCGACTCCCATCTGAATCTGAAGATCCTGATATGCACAATTTGGTTAAGCGCAATCAAACGCATCACCACACTCATACATGTTACAAAAACAACTCTCAAACATGTCGCTTCGCCTTTCCGCGTAAGCCGTGTCAGCACACTCGCATTGTTGCTCAAACTTCAGACGAGTTCATAAGAAATGGCGGACGGTTCTGCATTCTGAAGCGACGAACTGAGGAAAAATTGATAAATAACTACTGCTCCGCGATCCTTCAATTGTGGGATGGCAACATTGACATTCAGCCATGTGGAACGAACGAGGCAATCGCCCATTACGTTGCGAAATATATCGCAAAGTCTGAGCCCGTAAACTTGAATCAGGATATTGCAGAGGCGATCAGACGAATTCGTCAAGAAGATTCAAATGTTGGTCGCAAGTTGTTTAAAATATGCATGATAATTATGAAGGAGCGTCAAATTTCTGCATGCGAATGTGTATTCCGGTTGTGTCACCTTCCATTCCGCGGAAGTTAGAGAAAGTGCGTATTCTTGAACACGCGTAAGCCTGAACAACGATATCACGTCCTGACGTTTGACGGCAATCAGGCAACGGGAGTGTGCTCCAACATCTTGGAGCGATACGAGAAGCGCCCTACAAATCATTCAGAATACAACTTCAAGGATATGAGTTTGGTTGAGTTTGCAATGCAATTTGAACCATACTACACCAACAAAGGCGACACTGAAGAAAGCCTTGATGAAGACGATGCGGAACAGTCACAACAAAGGCGAAAGCTCATTACTCTCACAGACAAATCAAAAATCGTTGTACAAAATTTCCCAGCGGTCGTATGAGTGCCATTCTTCATGATGCACACGGATCCCGAGAACTACTTCTATAGCCTTCTTCTTCAATATCAGCCTTACGAATCTGAGAGTGCTCTGCTCGGAGAGTTTGATATTGCGCGAGATGCATTCCTTGCCCGTGAACAAGAATTCAAGGAGAAGAGCAAACACATGGAGGCTTTCCGCAAAATAGATCGCCAACTTGAGATCGCTTTCAACCAAGCTCATGCATTCGATATTCTGCAGCGATCCCAATAGTTTGTTGAAGAAGAGCTCGAGGAAGAAATTCCCGACCAAGGTATGACTGATGAACAATTCCAATCGGCTTGTGCTGCGATGAACATCAAGCAGCAAGAGCTCTTCTCTGCAGTCACTCGCAGCATTCAGGAGCAGCTGAGCGGAAGCAAACAACGCCTCAGGCTGTTTGTGACTGGCGGAGCTGGAGTCGGCAAGACCTTCACTTTTAATGCACTGAAAAATCAAGTCAATCGCTGCTTCGGCAAAAATGCAGTGAAAGTTGCAGCTTTAACGGGTGTAGCTGCGAGACTAGTCGGTGGATCAACTCTACATACTATGCTCAAGTTACAGGTTCAAAAGGATGGCTTCATTGTCTCCAACATGCCGATGTTGACGGGAAATTACTTAAAGATTATGCGAAAGCAGTGGAAGGATATTGAATACATCTTCATTGATGAAATTTCGATGGTCCCTTACGAGATGCTTTGCATGATCGACTCGCGATTAAGACAGCTCAAGAATAAGGATGATGAAGCATTTGGAGGTCTCAACATCATGCTGTTTGGTGACTTGATGCAGCTTCCACCCGTTAAAGGAGCTCAGGTTTTTGAACAAAAAGTACGATTCTTGCCAGCACCACACCTCTGGCGCTACTTCAGATTGGTTGAGCTTACCGAGAATATGCGCCAGCAGGGCGACACGTGTTTTGCCGATCTGCTCAATGCTCTTCGAATTGGTGAGCTCAAGGGTCCCTACTTTGACTTGCTGCTGTCGAAGACGTTGGTGGATGCAACAGGCGAATTCGCTTTGAACAAGGCGATTCGCATCTATCCATTGAGAGCGCAAGTAGATGCTCACAATAATGCTGTTCTTGAGTACTACCGATCACAGGGAGAGAGAATATACAAAATAAAGGCGCAAGATCATGTAGCCGATGCTACGCGCAATGTCGAAAATGTCAACTTGGACAATATCATCCCAGCCGACATCAACAAGACTGGGGGCTTGCTCAAGGATTTGGAAATATTTATCGGTGCAAAAGTAATGTTACGATCCAACAACAATGTCGAGAAGGGTCTTGTGAATGGCCAATTGGCAATATCACCGAGATAATTTGGCCGTATTTCCGTCGCCACCAGATATACGACACAGATGTTTTCTCTGTTCGCATAGACTTCGGTAGGGATGGCATTCATCTAATTGAATCTCAATCTATTCAGTTTCCTGCTAAATTCAACTATGGAACGATCGAGAGACGAATGCTACCCACTGTCTTTTGTTGGGCTTGCACAGTTCATAAGATGCAAGGCTACACCGTCGATTATGCAGTCGTGTATCTTGGAAAATGCTTATTCCAAAAGGGACAAGCATACGTCGCTTTAAGTAAAGTGAGATCGCTGGATGGAGTGCTATTCGTGGATATGGAGTGCAGTAAGCTCTCGGGAAAGATACCCTGCAACGAAAAAGCCATTGAGGGAATGGAGAGACTGCGAAAATATAATCCTCCAGATGATCCTCAACCAAGTTGAAGGAATTGTACTCAGAAGTAATTTCGAGAGGTTGTTTAAATTATAATTACTCTGCTCTTTAATCTTGCTTTTGTTTATAACTGATGTACTATTGCGCTACTCATTCTATGTAATTATGTTAAATTTTGTATACTTATGCATTAGCCCTATGGGGTAAATCCCCACCGGTAAATATATAGTCTATCTATCTATCTATCTATCTATCTATCTCTCTCTATCTCGTTCCAGCACTCCAGAACATATTTGTCGAGCACATTTGCAGGACTCAGAGACTAAAAATGATAAAATAATATATAGTTAAAAAAAATTTAAAAAAAACCTTTTTCTAATGGGCTAAAAATATCAAAATAATTATATTTGGAAATACTTAAAACACCTGAGACCAAATATCAGCTACAATGAAAAACGTGGCGCGCATTTCAGAAAATACGATCGTCACTCATATCATAAGGTTTAATGGAATTCAGTAATTGTTTCTCTAATAATATATTCAGAGGTATGAGTTTGAAAATAGAAGTCATTCATGAAAATACTTGAATACATGGTAATACTTGAAACAACTGAGACCAAATAACAGCTAATACAATGAAAAACGTGGGGCGCATACCTCTTAATATACTTACTAGTAACGCGAAGTAGTAAGTACGCGAAGTAACGCTTATTTTTATTGTATTGTTACCGGTTACTTCAATGGGACTGATTCCAGGATATTATTACACATTTTGCAGTAACATTAAAGATAGTAATGTTGATTAGTCTTAACTTGTTTTTTCTTTTGTGTGAAGCCGACTCGACCGGACCCCGGACCCCCCTCCCAAGACCAAATATAGATACGTCGCTGTTTTGTACGGATTTTTATGATTTACTGTGCTCTCATGTTTCAGAAAATTTTCACGCAGAAATAGCGCAGAATTGTATACTGTAAGGTGACGTAAAATAAAAAAAAATAAAATAAATTCAGTAACACTGTGCACGTTTATTCTTTGACAGTTTAATATCAGGGAAAGTTTGGCAAGTCAAACAAAATGTGTCGCCGTCTGTCCAAAGTTATGTGAGAGTGACATAAATTTATGGTGTTCCCTCATGACATCACGCGTCACGGCAAAAGTTTAACAACGACTTGACGAACTTGAACACTCTAATGTTGGAATTTGTTGGTGAAACTTTTACCAAGGCACAGGTCTTACTTTAAGTGTTTTGAGACTGGCACAAAATAAAAGAAAGCACAAGCTTTCATTTTGCTAGGTAATGTATCTGTACAGTTCTTACAACAGTTTCGGAAAAAACTGCTCTAGTGTAGCACTGATGCGTAGTATGGATGTTCCTGGAATTTTAGCGGAGTACAAATGTAGGTATTCAGCGGCGCGTAGTTCAGTTAATGTAGGTTGATTTACAGCGCGGTTCAAAGTATTATGGCGAAGTGTTATCTGTTTTATAATTGTGCGGGACAATTGTGATACGATTGTGTTTTATATTAGTTGACATTATTGCGTGTGAACAATTTTTATTTGATTTGTTGTAAGAGACAACCTTGTTGATAACAAACTGTTTTATAGTGATAATTAAAGATGGTGATTAGTGACTTAATTGGTGTCTTGTATTTTGTTTTCCACTGTATCATACGACGATCACTAGACTGTCGTTACAATATTTTGTTTTCTTAACAGTACATAAGGACGTTGTTAGTACAAGGTCGTTAACGAAATAATATAGTTTACATTCGTGTGTTAATTTGTTTAAGACAATGGGGGAATTAAGAACAAATACATTGTCAGATGTCAACGTTGATACCTGATACTTCGTGTATCAACGTATTTTATTAAACGTGAGAAATGTATGTACAAAAAAGAAAATAAGAGGAATTCTATCTGTAAGACCGTAACACTCAGCGAAAGTTCTAATGGAAACCTTTATGTTAGCAATTATGGGGTAGAAATTTGTGTTGTAATCTTAAGTGTTGTCATGTTAAGTAACGTAAGTTCCAGACAGTGTGTGGGATAATCGATCGTGCTTTTAGAAACAGGGTAGGTCAAGAGACAGAATTAAAGCTTTACAAAGTTATGGCAGTCCCTGTACTGTCCTATGGGTGCGAATTATGGACAACAACCAAGAAACAAGAAAGGAAAATACAGGAAATGGCGTTCTTAAGAAGAGCCAAAAGGTGTTATAAACTTGAGCGTATGAAGAATGCCGCCGTAAGAGAAGAATTACAAGTTTTTAATTTGAATAAAATATTAAAAGATTAGAAACAGCAGTGCAAAGAACACTTAGAAACAATATCAGACTCAGGTGTGGACAAACAAATCTGGAAATATAAGCCTATAGGACACAGGTGTGTGGGTAGACCTAGGAAGAGTGGCTGGAGGATTTTTATTGTCATCCAAAGGCGGAACATGCAGCACCTTCCCTGTGCTGTGTTGTGAAGAAGATTAAGGTGATGCATTGTAATTTTTGCGCCACAACACCTATCCCTTTTCACACTGTTATTATCGAATCGACAATATTTTGAAAATTAAGGGAAAAAGCAAAAAGTGGTATAAGATTTGATAAACACTGTATGCAAAATAATTTATGGAGAGTCGTAAGATTGAAAAGAAGGCGGTGCGTGAAAGTTGCCGTATTCACAGTATTGTCAGCAACACTGATCTATAAGAAAAAATGTTGTTTTGAACAATTCTTTTGGCGGCGTGCCGGTAGAATGTGCATAGTTACAAGTACTCGAACGATCAGGAGTGCTACATGAGTGGACAGCCTTGACACACAGCCGGGCTGGTCGAGAATCGTGTACAACGACGCTCTCGTCTTTTCGAGACCGTTAAATAATTGTCTTAGCAATATTTTAAATTTTAGTTGACGAATTCAATTATAACAATATTATTTAATTATAAGCATGATAGTGATGAGAATCGTAATTGTTATTAATCTGATTCAAGTTGTTCTTAATAAAACAAACGTTTTCTTTACAACACAGCAATCCAGAACACATTATGCATATTTCACATTAATAGCATGACTTCACACTGAAGTTTAACGATCAGTAAATGATGGAACGAGAAACGTGTAGAACGACACTCTCGGCTGTTCGAGAGCGTTCCGTAATTTTCGTAACAATATTTAAACTCAGAAGACTCCATTGTAGGCAGCATAAAACGTATGGTGCTGACACCAGTAATCATGAGAAAATACACTTTTGTTCAGTTCTTTTTGTTCATTCCTTTTTATGAAACGAAATAAAATATGTCCGACGTGTATAACGCAAATGAAACCACACGATTTTCTGTACGGCTATCACGAAACACAAACGTACTTTACAAGATGGCGTTTCTGACGCACGTTATATCGTACTTTCTGCGCGTCCCCAAAACCGAATCCGAAATAACTTGAAACTGCGATAACAGACTCTGAATATAAATGATGTTATTAAAATGGATAAAATATATTGGAACGCGGTTGACAGATCCTATCAACGTGAATCATGTTACGAAATACGGGGATTCAGTTTCGCAAAATTTCCCGCGCTATAACGAAACGCGCGAATTCCTGATAACAAAAACGTTTAGTCAGCTTTATATGAATCGTTTCATTTAAAAACAGCACGAATCCAGTATTTTTAGATATTGCCATCTTTTTTATTTTTTATTCGGAGTCAAAACGTTCTGCGACGTTGTCCGATGCCTAATCTCCACTGTTGGCTATCGTTGCACTCTTAGTCGTTTGGTCCTCTATCGCTCATTGATCTTCTTATGCCCTATATCCATGTTGTCTTGGGTCTTCCCTTCTTTCTGTGGTCTCTAAGTATCCATCTCATTGTTTTCTTTTATAGTCGGTCTTGTCCCATTCTTTGTACGTGTTTGTACCAGGTTAGTTGTTTTTCTTCAACGCAGCCGACGATTGTCTTTTGTACGCCCGTTTCTTCCTTGGTCGTTTCATTTCGTATTTGCTCTAGCCTTGAAGTTCTAGCAACTCGTCCCAAAGCATCCATTTCTGTAGCTTCTAACTTTCTTTTTACCTGTTCTTTTATTGTCCATGTTTCGGATCCGTACATCAACGTGCTTTTAATCAATACTATCGTATATGCTTTTCTTCCCTTCTTTTCCAATTTCTGTGCTCCATAGAATCTCATATACTCCGTGTGCTCCATGTTGCCATCTACTTACTGAAAACTTTGTAAAGGATGTAATATCTGAAAAATGCGCGAGTCCCATTGCTCTGTGCGTTGTAAATGAATAGCATAGCATATGGTTTGTTTTGAAAACAGCACTAGTCCTGGACTCGGGTTGTTTTCAAACCTAACGCTAATGGTTTCCGCTAGAGTACGTTAGCGTTTGTTTGCAGTCTTTGCAAGAAAACAGTGATTTACGTTATTCATTGAATTGCTACCTTTGTGCTGTATTTATTTCGTGTGTTTAGTGTCAAATAGTTATTTATAATTAGTTAATAATGATTTCAGTGGCTAATACTGATGAGGATCCGATTCATAAAGCAAAGAGGAGGGGCCAAATAGACAGGGATGATTACAATCCTTAGCCATCGAAGTAGATAAGGTTAGGGGATTGTCACGTATGAATCATGTTGGGAACAACGTTCCAGAGAGGTAAACGGCCATCGATTGTTAACTGCAATTTGAAATGTTTTACAAAATTAAGTGATAGAGAAAACATTGAAATATTATGCAAGTTTATTAATATGCATATTTATTATATAAAGTTTATTAGTATCCTGATTATCTGTTTATTTATGTCAACAGATAATCAGGATACGTACTTTCAAGGCTTAATAGAACTGTATATACTAAAAATCGGTATGGAGAACCATACATGACTTTCGTGTTCCAAGATTTATATTTAAAATCATTTACTTGAATTCGGTTCGATAATTTCTAAAAAAATATTTCCCACCCTCTAACTATTTTCACTATTTATGGATATTTTTGTTAATATGGGATAGTCATTTAATATAATTTTATTTTCTAGTCACTTTATCTATAAAAATTAGTTACTTTATTCTTATAACGAAACTGAACTTCGCAGATAATCATTCACAAACACTTAGGAACATTTGGATTTGAGTAACAATTCCTTTTAATCTGACAAATAGTTGAATTTTGACTTAAAACAAAAATTGTGATCTCTTTACTGGTTCTTAGAGTCCAAATATTTTCAAATTTTAAAACTTGACATTACACTCAGATTTTAGTCAAAATCGCTTTGACTTAATATGACACATGAAGTTTTGTGATTTTATCAAACATTTCGCCAACCATTTTAGGCTCTGACGTCCAAAAACTTTGAAAATTTCAAAAATTAATACTGTTTTCAGATTGTGGTTTAAATTCGCTTTAATTTGATACCTCACATGGGATTTTGTGACTTTTTCACAATTTTGACTCAACGTCCTATTTTTTTAGATGATCAATCTCAAAAACAAAAAGGTTCTGTAAGTGTTCTCACGTAGGCTTCTGCGGCCGGTGTCCATTATTTTTTAAAAATCTTCTTCCGGTATGGACCGCGTCAAAAATGTCTTGTATGACAACGTTTCACTCATATTACAATGAGTATCCTCATGTCTAAGTGACTCACTTAGACCTGAGAATACTCATTGTAATATGAATGAAACGTTGTCATACAAGACATTTTTGACGCGGTCCATACCGGAAGAAGATTTGAAAACCATAAAAGTTCTGTAAGATAAAGTGTGGATATGTATGCCAAGTTTTACGAAAATCGGTTGATGTCTTCAACAACCCCCAACACGACGTGACGTCGGGGGGGTCGTTGGGGTCGATGACGTGAAATAAACCCCAATTAGTTAGACAGACAGACAGACAGACAGATAAATACCAAACGGTCATTTAGTTAAACTCGCTTCCTCGTTTAAAAAATTATAATTTTATTGCCTGGCAACAAATTATTTTATTTTTAACAATTAAATACCATTGTTTGAAAACATCTAAATGGATTTTAAAGTACTTTACTCTTGTTAAAACGTAAAACATTGCAGGTAAACTACTCCTCCCCCTTAACCGATCTTCACCAAAAGCAATAGGCCTTGAGTCCTCTACAACTCGGGCACATATGCAAAAAATTATTTGATTCTGATTGAATTTGCGGCAGTTATGGTTCTCCATAGAAAACATTCTACACACACACACACTTTAAAATTATTTTTCTTCATGTTTTGAGGGTAATAGAATCAAAATCAGCCCTTATCTGGAACATGATTTTTTTCGCGATCACCATACTTCCATTTTCTTACGGAATATGGAGGTAAAAACGAGCCAGATCTCGTTCTGACAATGTTTCATATAAATATTTTGTGAATATATTCAGCAGGACGAAACGCTTAGTCAGCTCTATATGTAGACAAGAAGTAGACAAGGAAATGGAAATGGAAGTATGGTCATGGCAAAAAAAATCGTGTTCGAGATAATGGCAGATTCTGATTGTACTACCCTCAAAACACGAAAAAAGTCATTTTTCGAAAAGTGTGTGTGTGTGTGTGTGTGTGTCTGTCTGTAGAATTTTGTCTATGGCAAACGATAACTGCCGCAAATTCAAACAGAATCAAATAATGTTTTGCACACAGTTCTGAATTGTAGAGGACTCGATGCCTATTGATTTTGGTGAAGATCGGTTAAGGGAAAGGGGTAGTTTACGTTCAACCTTTTACGTTTTAAAAAGAGTAAATTGCTTAATTTTGATAAATAAAGTATCCTTAAAAGAAGGTCATAATAATCCACTGTAGAAAGGTTGATGCAATATCTATAAATGAAAAGTGTAGTTGAAGGGGAAGGGGGTATTTTTCTATAAATTAAAATGTTAGTTGATGAGGGAGGAGATAATTTTTTATAAGTTTTATATGCGTACTACGTTATTGACAACAAAGAAATAGTTTCTATGGAAACATTTTATTTCGCTTTGACAAAATTCTATATTCTTTTTAGGAATTATCGAACCGAATTCAAGTAAATGATTGGAAGTGTATGAGTACCCGCAATACATTTCGATGTTTTTAATATGCGATTGTATCGATATATTACGGTGTGGAAAAGAAGAAGTGTACTAATTGTAAATTGCCCTATTTCTTAATTTAAAACAAAAATACGTGTTGTTTTAGATACGTTTGGTAATTAGGTAATATAGTGGTTTTGGGTTTTTAGTTTACTGCTAAAATAAATAAAAGCTGTGGTTGAGAAAACATAACATTAAACGTGTAGTACAATGCTTATAACAGAGTAACACTTAAAATAAAGAACCTAACGTTTTTAAGTTTACAAATTGGAAAAAACAACAGCAAATACAAAATGAAAAATACAAATATTTATGGTTAATGAAAAAACAAAAAACACTGTATTAAGGACTGACAACATATGCTCTACAAATTGTACATAATGGATGTTTGTTTTTTGTTAGTCACAAAACGAGTACTTGTCGGAAAACGAATTTGACCAAAAAACGAGTTCTGCCACAAAAAAGTGACATGTAGGCCTATAATAATAGACAAGGGGTTGACCCTTGGGGCACTTCCGCCTTACTTCGAGTTGGGTTTTTCGTGGTTTTAGAAAAAAAAATAGTTTTACATTACACACGTATTGGTTTCCATGTATAATTTCAGTTTTCATGTTAACCTAACATAATCAATTCTTGGTGTCACAGCCACGATCCGGTGAAAAATTACCACTACAGTCATTTACCATTAAAAAATGACAAACGAAATCAATTGCAATCACCAGCCAACTATTTTGCAACATAAAAATTAAAATTTCTATAATTCTTTCACTACATAAAATTATGTGCGATATTCACTACATATCTAAGCCAAAAAATCGCACTATCGAAATAACTGCGGGTACGCATAAAGGCAGTACCAAACGATTTTATATATAATCTGAGAGCATGGAAGTCATGTATGGTTCTCCATACCTATTTTTTTTAGAGCCAGTCAAACTTAAACCACGGGTACAACACCTCAAGCATTTCGCTGTATATTATTTTGTACTTCAAGCTCTGGTAAATTATATTATTTCTATAAACAATTCCCTAGTTTCTAGAAGTGCAATAAAAAAAAATGTTATACCACAATACGCACATTTACTTTCAGAAGTAACATTTAACATACAGTTCGTAACGAGCGTTTGCAAAAACCGGGCAAAGACAAAGTAACATATTTGCCCAAGTTTTCCATTCTATAACATTAGATTGCTCTATGTTGTTTTCTGCCATGATATTATGATGATAATCACTTTCGCCTCCTCCAGTATTTTCTATTTGATGATTACACTTGGTGCTTATTTTCAGAGGCTCCAGATTACACTGGTTTTGGAACTTCCTCCTCCTCCTCCTCCTCCACCTCCTTCTCTTCTTCTTCTTCTTCTTCTTCTTCTTCTTCTTCTTCTTCTTCTTCTTCTTCTTCTTCTTCTTCTTCTTCTTCTTCTTCTTCTTCTTCTTCTTCTTCTTCTTCTTCTTCTCCTCCTCCTCCTCCTCCTCCTCCTCCTCCTCCTCCTCCTCCTCCTCCTCCTCCTCCTCCTCCATTTTTGGTGCTGAAATAAATTAGATATGTTAATGAGTAATTAATAAATTTCAATAAAGAATTTTAAATTTCGTTTATATGTTCGCGGTTTAATGGAACACAAGGACCGTTTATTGCCCCTGTATCCTGTTGTTGCGGTTATAGTTCACTCTGATTAGGTGAAGGTGTTTATTTTTATGAAAATCAAAAAGCACTTAATGAAATTTCATTGAAATCATAGACTAATGAGCAAATATTAAACTACTCACTAACTTACATTTAAGGGTCACTCGTTGTTATCTATCAACTTTATGTATACGTATTAAATCAACCTTCATCTTGTTTACAGTGACCTGCTTTCACGTTTGACACTTAAGTTTATGCACTGATTTGAAGGATATTTTTTTAGTCCTATCACCATGTCTGAGTTGTTAATGATCTCGGCTTAAAAAGTAGATATTTGAACAGACAGATTATTACAATTAAATGCGCAATCCGATCTGAAGAAGTACTTACTGTCCTCTAGGTCACGCGACCATTCTGAAGGTATATATAAAAGTACCTATTATGTGCTGAGGAGGACCTATTATGTGCCTATTATGTCCATCACCTCGTGTAGGACGTGCCTTGTGTTCTGCACGAGGTAGTGTAAAGTCTGAATTGGTGAGCAGTACTGATTGACTACACGTTGGTACTGTTACTGTATGACTATTACGTGACTATGATTACAAGACTGCTATTACATAACCGTGTCTACTCTATTGAGTCTATGTGAATTATGACAATTAGTAGTCATAAATATAATAAGCAAACCAAACACCAAGAGGAGCATTGGTCGCCCAAGGAAGAGGTGGAGTGACAGCATGTAGGACCGTTGTTATATAATAGAACGGAGTCCTAATAAGGAAGTACTGTAGTAGTAGTAGTAGAAGAAGAAGAAGAAGAAGAAGTAGGAGGAAGAGGAGGAGGAGGAGGAGGAGGAGGAGGAGGAGGAGGAGGAGGAGAAGGAGAAGGAGAAGGAGAAGGAGGAGGAGGAGGAGGAGGAGGAGGAGGAGGAGGAGGAGGAGGAGGAGGAGAAGGAGAAGGAGGAGGAGGAGGAGGAGGAGGAGGAGAAGGAGAAGGAGAAGGAGAAGGAGAAGGAGAAGGAGAAGAAGAAGAAGAAGAAGAAGAAGAAGAAGAAGAAGAAGAAGAAGAAGAACTTGGAGTAGATACATTTTCAAGATGCTGACGGCAGAAACTTTCAAAAAGAGAAACTGACTTGGGATTTCGGGAAAAGATGTTACAGTTGTAGGATGTTTTGCGAGATGACAACGTAAGCACAAAACAGTAACAACTGTAAGAAGTTATGACAGTAGGCAGGGCCTGACGACAAACGTAAACTTTTCTAAGTGTTGCATTGAAAGATTGATTCAATTGTGAAAACTAGATAAAAGGTGAACTGTTATTCGTCAATAGACAATAACAGTTAGTCTGGATAATGGTTGCAAAACTCTTTGGTTTTTCATAAATAGTAGCCAGCTTATATGCTGATACTTCAGTGAATTTAGAAATCTTGTACTCAGCACATTTGCTCTGCACAAAAGACTGTAAATTTCCTCTGCACTTATTAATAATCAAATCTGTTAACATACAATATTTACATATAGATCACGTAAAATAAATAATCTCAACAAACCCTAAGGCAATGCACATTTAGTGATCAACGCACTGGTAATTAAAAGAGATAAATAGACAGATAGAAAGATACGTAAATAGAGAGAGAGAGAGAGAGAGAGAGAGAGAGAGAGAGAGAGAGAGAGAGAGAGAGAGAGAGAGAGAGAGAGAGAGAGAGAGAGAGAGAGAGAGAGAGAGACAGACAGACAGACAGACGGACAGAGACAGACAGACAGAAATAGAGGAACAGGGAAGGTGGAGTCAGACAGACGAAGACAGAAAAGAGTAGAACTAAGGGAGACGGCGAGAGAGAGCGAAAACGAGAAGGTCAGACTATGTAGGCGACCGAGAGAGGGGAGATAGAATTGTAATGATGGAACGATACAGATGCAAATTACCGTCTCCATGAACGGTGCAGAGTGTGAATATCAGATTAGTGTTCATTAGTCTGTTCATTAATAACTGCTTCGGTTTTAGACTTATACAAGTAGATGTACACTCTCGTGCTTAATAACAAGGAAATTTTACGAATTAATTAAAAACTGTCTAATACGATTACGTATGAGGGTTTGTAATTTGCTGGTTTGCAAAATTAACCCACTGTGAGCGTATAACAAGTGTAACGAGGGTAATGAAATTAGGCCGGATAATCGACTCGTCAGACTCGCCAGTCAGCAGTGACGAATCATATAGTATTAATCGTTCGTTGTGTAATTAAAGTATCGATGTTGAAGACTGTAAGTGTGGTTGAACAGGAATACGATAGTATTGATGTTAAATGACGTTTCTGAAAACGGCGCCGAGGTAATTAACTGTACTTCGTGGCTCACAAGCGTTGATAAACATTTATCCTTCTTTACGTTTTGTTTCTGTTAACGAAACGCCTCATTATCTGTACTCAAGTAATTGATTACTGTGTTGTAGTACTATACCGTTACCGTAAACTGTGTTGTATTGTCATTAAAACGTACAATTTACGAGATTTTTGTAACTGTTATTAAAGTAAGTGGAATAATGTATCAAAAATGTCAAAAAGAAAATATACACCACGGTAATCAGACCCATGGTAACATACGCAAGCGAGACATGGGTGGTGAAGTTGGAAGACATGAAACGCCTTGGTGTTTTGACAGGAAAATTCTGACAAGAATTTATGGACCTGTGTGGGACGGAAAGACGTGAAGGATAAGACAGAATCGTGAGCTAAGAGACCAGTATGAAGAAGCGGACATAGCTGCGGCAGTGAAGGCGTAAAGAAGAGATCGAGACCCAAAATTGGCATTGGAAAGGAAGCCGGAAGGAGTAAGGAGGAGGAGAGGATGTCCGAGGAGAAGGTGGTATAAAATGTGGAAGGGGGGATTTAAGGTAGATGCAAGAGGAAGATTGGAGGTGTAAGACTCTGCACAGAGAAGATTGGAGGAGAATCATTGAACAGGGCAGGGTTCTACAGGGACCGCCAGAAGAAGAAGAATTAAACTAATTGGACGTAGGTAGTACACTGATGGTAATCCGCTTGTTTACTATTCTAAACGTCCGAGTCCGAGATTAGATTCCAGGGCGTACAGTAAAATTAAGTTGCAGTT
The DNA here is from genome assembly GCA_034769895.1 of Magicicada septendecula. Lineage (NCBI taxonomy): Eukaryota > Metazoa > Arthropoda > Insecta > Hemiptera > Cicadidae > Magicicada > Magicicada septendecula. The sequence goes on from CM068375.1 coordinate 28,532,197, forward strand.
TTCAGTCCGTGGACGATTTAACCTGTGGAAACGATTACCTTGTATAAGATCCTGGGGTAACAATTGGCGGCTCAAACGTAGTGCTGGGCCTTTGTATGCCTCCCTTGTACGCCAAACGGCTTACATTAGCCAGCCTACCCTTCATAATTCCTAGACTGCTTGCTTAGACGATAAAAAAAGGAATCGTTATTATTTCAGTATTATTATTATTATGTAAAAAAATATAAGTTACGATATAACTTGAAAAAATATGTTTGGACAACCATACACGACTTGCACGTTGTACAATTTATATTTACAATCATTTAAATATAAATTGAAAATTTTGACAAGTTTTATAAACTGAAATGAAATACTTCCATAGAAACTATTCCTTTGTTGCCGATAAAGTAGTATACATATAAAAAATCGGTGTGGAGACATGTATTTGGTATACATGACTTGCATGTTATAATTAATTATAAAATTACTTTTAATATGTAGGCAAGGCCTACACTCAGAACGAAACCAAATATATCTGCATGCTTTTGGTAAAAACGCTGAGAAAGATAATCAAAATACGAATTGTACCTAGTTGTTAATACTTTAAAAATAAGTAATTAATTTAATTTAATTATGTTTTATTTAAACAACGCGAAAGAAAGTGAATATCGCCCAGCGTTTGCTATCTGTAAGTTTTTGAAAACAAAAAATTATTTTGTTTACGTATCCGTGGTGACATAGCATGGAACGATACCAATTGTTAATATTTTATTGACATTTTAAAATTTTTGTTGAATAAATTTATAACATCAATACATAAAATTACCCCTCCCTCTTCAACTACCCTTTACATTTATAAATATTTCATCTACTTTTCTACAGTGGATTATTGTGACCTTCTTTTCAGAATGCTTTATTTATAAAAAGTAAGTAATTTACTCTTGTTAAAACGTAAAACGTTGCTGGTACACTACCCCTTCCCCTTAACCGATCTTCACCAAAATCAATAAACCTTGAGTCCTCTACAACTCGGGCACCTATGCAAAAAATTATTTGATTCTGTGTGAATTTGCGGCAGTTATCGTTCACCATAGAAAAGTTCTACACAGAAATACACATTTTTCGGAAAATTACTTTTCTTCATGTTTTGAGGGTAGTAAAATCAGAATCAGCTCTTATCTCGAACACGATTTTTTCGCGATCACCATACTTCCGTTTCCCTAAGGAACGTGGAAGCAAAAAATATAATTTATAATATAACTTAAAATTAACTTGTTAAGTTAAAAATTGTTTTTGTCTCTTTTATAATGGTAGTCACGAATAGACGCTAACATGATTTGAAGAGCATAGTTATATTATATTGTTGATAGCCGAGATAAATAAAGTAAAATTTAAGATTAAGTTCCAAATGGTTTTTTATAAAGTAATAGTGGTACCAGTAGTGATGGACGGGAGTGAATCGTAGACACCCACCCAAAGTTAGAGACAACAAACTCAAGCTACTGAAATGAAATTCGAAAGGGGAGTCAAAGGATGCTGCTTAAGACATCACAGAAGACTTGCAGACATAAGGCAAGAACTGAATATATACTCAGTAAACGATAAAATTAAACAAAAGAAAGAAAATGGATACAACACATAAATAGAATGGGTGACTTGAGAATACCAAAAATGATAATCCAGTATGCTAAGCCTCTTGGAGAACGAGGCTGGCCAAGAAAACGGTGGTTGTGAAAACGGAACAGGCTGCAAGCCTAATCCCTGAAGTGAAGAAGATGAAGAAGTAGAAGAAGAAGAAGAAGAAGAAGAAGAAGAGGAAGAAGAAGAGGAAGAAGAAAGAGGAGAGGAGGAGGAGGCGGAGGAGGAGGAGGAGGAGAAGAAGAAGGAGAAGAAGAAGAAGAAGAAGAAGAGGAAGAGGAAGAAGAAGAAGAAGAAGAAGAAGAAGAAGAAGAAGAAGAAGAAGAAGAAGAAGAAGAAGAAGAAGAAGAAGAAGAAGAAGAAGAAGAAGAGGAGGAGGAGGAGGAGGAGGAGGAGGAGGAAGTTCCAAAACCAGTGTAATCTGGAGCCTCTGAAAATAAGCACCAAGTGTAATCATCAAATAGAAAATACTGGAGGAGGCGAAAGTGATTATCATCATAATATCATGGCAGAAAACAACATAGAGCAATCTGATGTTATAGAATGGAAAACTTGGGCAATATGTTACTTTGTCTTTGCCCGGTTTTTGCAAACGCTCGTTACGAACTGTATGTTAAATGTTGCTTCTGAAAGTAAATGTGCGTATTGTGGTATAACATTTTTTTATTGCACTTCTAGAAACTAGGGAATTGTTTATAGAAATAATATAATTTACCAGAGCTTGAAGTACAAAATAATATACAGCGAAATGCTTGAGGTGTTGTACCCGTGGTTTAAGTTTGACTGGCTCTAAAAAAAATAGGTATGGAGAACCATACATGACTTCCATGCTCTCAGATTATATATAAAATCATTTGGTACTGCCTTTATGCGTACCCGCAGTTATTTCGATAATGCGATTTTTGGGCTTAGATATGTAGTGAATATCGCACATAATTTTATGTAGTGAAAGAATTATAGAAATTTTAATTTTTATGTTGCAAAATAGTTGGCTGGTGATTGCAATTGATTTCGTTTGTCATTTTTTAATGGTAAATGACTGTAGTGGTAATTTTTCACCGGATCGTGGCTGTGACACCAAAAATTGATTATGTTAGGTTAACATGAAAACTGAAATTATACATGGAAACCAATACGTGTGTAATGTAAAACTATTTTTTTTTCTAAAACCACGAAAAACCCAACTCGAAGTAAGGGGGGAGTACCCCAAGGGTCAACCCCTTGTCTATTATTATAGACCTACATGTCACTTTTTTGTGGCAGAACTCGTTTTTTGGTCAAATTCGTTTTCCGACAAGTACTCGTTTTGTGACTAACAAAAAACAAACATCCATTATGTACAATTTGTAGAGCATATGTTCTCATTCCTTAATACAGTGTTTTTTGTTTTTCATTGACCATAAATATTTGTATTTTTCATTTTGTATTTGCTGTTGTTTTTTCCAATTTGTAAACTTAAAAACGTTAGGTTCTTTATTTTAAGTGTTACTCTGTTATAAGCATTGTATTACACGTTTAATGTTATGTTTTCTTAACCACAGCTTTTATTTATTTTAGCAGTAAACTAGAAACCCAAAACCACTATATTACCTAACTACCAAACATATCTAAAACAACACGTATTTTTGTTTTACATTAAGAAGTAGGGCAATTTACAATTAGTACACTTCTTCTTTTCCACACCGTAATATATCGATACAATCGCATATTAAAAACATCGAAGTGTATTGCGGGTACTCATACAGTTCCAATCATTTACTTGAATTCGGTTCGATAATTCCTAAAAAGAATATAGAATTTTGTCAAAGTGAAATAAAATGTTTCCACAGAAACTACTTCTTTGCTGTCAATAACGTAGTACACATATAAAACTTATAAAAAATTATCTCCTCCCTCATCAACTAATATTTAATTTATAGAAAATTAACCCCTTCCCCTTTAACTACCCTTTTCATTTATAGATATTGCATCTACCTTTCTACAGTGGATTATTATGACCTTATTTTAAGGATACTTTATTTATTAAAATTAAGCAATTTACTCTTTTTAAAACGTAAAAGGTTGCGGGTAAACTACGCCTTTCCCTTAACCGATCTTCACCAAAATCAAGAACCAAGAACTGTGTGCAAAACATTATTTGATTCTGTTTGAATTTGCGGCAGTTATCGTTTACCATAAAACAAAATTCTACAGACAGACACACACACAAACACTTTTCAAAAAATGACTTTTTTTCATGTTTTGAGGGTAGTACAATCAGAATCTGCCATTATCTCGAACACGACTTTTTTCGCCATGACCATACTTCCATTTCCATTTCCTTGTCTGCTTCTTGTCTGCATATAAAGCTGACTAAGCGTTAGTCCTGCTGAATATATTCACACATTTAAACAAACATAAAAAATAATAATATAAAAATAATGATCAATTCGCCATATCATATCCATTATCTGTGGTTTCAAAGTTTCTTTACTTGCCATGTTATCATCACAAACATATATCTTAAATTGTAGATATTATATTATAAATTGTATTTAATTTTCTTCATTATATTAAGATTTCTTGCCTTCTCAGTCTAAATGTGCTTTTGTTAACAATTATTAATACATCCTTAGTCTATATTTTCTTTATACCTTTCTACGACTTTATAATCATTTTAGCACACTTAATTGATTATTTTCAATGATTCTACGTTATGTTCTTTTACTAAGAAAAAGTTAAATAAATTAATTACTTGTTCATTTTCCCAGCAATGATTTAACTTATCGTTTCATTGACTGTTCATTCATTAAAGAAAAATAATTAAATAATTTTCTGATTACACATGAATGATTGATTTTGATTTTACACAATTGAATGATTACACAATTGATTTTATCTCTATCTACATAGGGTACTTAGTATTTACTCTTACAAAAATGTTTTGTTTTTGTTTTTCTTTTTTGTTTTATTAAAGTCTTTTAATGTCTTTCTCTTTGATAATTATGTATTGGTTTTTCGACACCTTAAATTCCGCAGAGTTGTCCCATGTCCTCTAGTGATTCCTTCGGTACGATCCTCCTGGATGTCCTCTTGTCCTCACTGCTCGTCCTCTCGTCTCTCGTCCTTCATGGTACATTGGCTGCTGTAGACTATGATGACATGTTGCTCTGGATCTGTAGCTGTCATGATAGAAACGTCTCTAGTCCTCTGCATCTCGTTCCTCTGCTAGTCGTGCTCTCGTCCTCTGTCAGGAGTTGATGTTCTTAGCTGTCGACTGCTTGTGGACGTCCGACGATTTCTTCGTTACGGTACTTTTTTAATTATTCTTTTCATTAATACTTTAAATTAAAACATTGCCGTAATACTTTATAAGTTAAGCTACAAAAATCATACTGATGTTAGATTTAGCGTCTAACTTTGTCCAAAGTAGTTTAAAAAATTCGCGTCTCGGACGGCCATAGCATACCGCCGCGACTGTGAGTGTTAGAAGAGAGAGATTAGCTCTCCTGGGCTTCTATTTATATCCACTCAGAAAACTGCACCTGTCGATTCAGGAATCAGCCTGTCGACAGTTGAAACATGGCATGATAGCCCCCACTCTCGTCTCATTTCACATAATTGCACTTTTTCGCCAATCCCACTGTTTAACGCAGATATCACGGCGATAAAATTTTGTCTAATTTAATGATCTATGTGATGTGCAATTTTCATGATGCTCGCACAACTAGTGTAAGAATAATGCTTTAAAAATCGCACTGGATTCGCACTGCTTGTCCGAATTACGTAAAATTCGCACTGCACTCGTGTCCGATTTTTACACATTTTTAGAAGTTTTTACCTTCTCGCTAACATTTTTGGTTTGCTTAATATTAAATATACTCTAAATTTAGCATTGACTTGGGGTGAGGTCTCAAACTTTCAGGATCAGACAGGCTTCACGCACACATATTATATACAAAATTGAATGCCAAGATTGCAATAAATGATACATAGGACAAACAAAAAAACAGCTGAAAAAACGTTATTTTGAACACCTAAATGCATACAAAAAACCAGAAATATATAAATCCAATTTAGCCACACATGCAATAAACACAGGACATGAATTTCCAGACATAACCAATGTAACACTAATAAAACATATACCACACAAAGGCACCATAATGAACATTTGGGAAAATTTACAAATATACAAACATAAAACACAAAACATAGAATACTAATACCTGAACAAATACAAATCAATACAAAACCTGACACAATATTCAAAGCACTCAACATAGAAAATACACAAAAAACTAACACATACACCACAATCACACACAATAAAACCAATTTGAAGTACCAGAAGCCAACAGGAAGCCACAATATTAATAGTCAACCAACAACACATATGTACTTCACCAGACACAAAAACCGGAAGGCTGAGGATGGGTACAAAATGGTACCCGAAACATGTTCCTAATAAGAAAAAAAAGGTATATCTTGAAGTAAATTTATTTACAAATATTAAGTGATATATATATATATATAGATATATATATATATATATATATATATACACACACCACCACCATGGCACAGCAAGCAGAAAAGTCACAGATGCGACGTTAGGGAAGTCTTGAATAATGTCAACTGTTAAAAAACGAAAACGGAATGTTATGCTTTCAAAGTCGACGTGGATATCTACACAGCCCACATAAAGAGGAGCATTTAGGCACCTGAAATACACACTTTAATAGACATATATCAACTTTATTTAATTTATCAACTCAAATTTATATTAATAATATTACATGTTAATTACTAAAACTACTATCAGTGCCGTAAGGCCGTGGTCTTCCATTTTCTTCGTGTCGAAATCTGTTAACTCGAACAGACGTTTCGGCCTGACCTGTGGAGGCCAACTTCAGTGTAATAAGACACAGTACTGTAGCCTTTGCCACAGTACTGTGGTTGTACTGACGGTTACCTTGTCAGTGTGTTAAGTCGTTATTACAATGAAGATGGCCTCCAGAGGTGAGGTCGAAACGTCTGTTCGAGTTAACACCTTTCGACACGAAGAAAATGGAAGACCACAGCCTTACGGCACTGATAGTAAGTTTAATAACTACGACGAGAGAGCCTAAGAAACAGTTTACAATTTAATATTACAGTAAACATTTAAATCACTAAGAAAAGTGTATTCTAATACTGTATTTCATTGTTACTGACAGAAATCAGAGAAACGGTAAATTTGTTGCTAAAATTTCTTTAAATGGTTATTATATATACCATTACGAAATTCGTGTCTTCAGATAATTTTACTTAATTATCACTGCCATACATAAAATATTGTACTTTATTTCAATTCCTCTGCAGTAGTGTAAATATTTGTTTAAACTAATTTTCTCTTCTTATCGACATGCCATGAATTTGACACGTGTTTCGGTACACAAGTTTTTGTCGTCGTCAAAACTTTTAAACTGTTTTTGTAACATACAAAATTCAAGCCATATTTGTAACATATTGTCACGACGGTCTCACCGATCATCGTTTTGTATAGTGCAAACAAAATACAGAAACTAATGACGTCGCTAATTACCAATTTTAATTAGTCGCAAATAACAATATTTCGAATCAACAAGGTACTCTCATACAATAATTCCAGTTAAATTTGTCTACACGCAATAATAATTGTCAACTATTAGTTCCACACTAATTATAACACAACAATCACTTTCCACTTGTTGCGTCTGGAAGCTCTTGAATGCTCTTGAGTTATTCCTAGAAACGCTAATTGGAAATGGCTGGTTAGAAAGAAGTTTAATGTGGACTGTATGTTTTTCATATAATGATAGTTTATTGAAATTTTGATGATGCGATTGCTGGCTGACACGTGCAGAAGTTAACGCGGCATGATGCCCGCTAATTGAATTAGAAATAAAAGTCGAAAGACATAATCGTTATTAATAAGGCAGGAATCGCCCAAGTAGAATCAGTGCATGTTGCACATACTAAATAATTTAAATAATGAAACCCAGTAGCCGCGGCTGGAAATGTTACGAGTGATCAGCTCGGAGTCTAGAGTATAACTAACGTAATTTTCGCTACAGTCAGCCCAGCTAGAGACCGGCTGTAGTTAGCTGATAAAAACGTGACGTCATCTGCACGTGGCGCAATGCGGTATTTAGATTACAGAGTTTACAAGGTTCAAAGTTTTACCACCACTAATCCGCAACAATCACTTGATCCGCACTCTAAAATTTCCAGGTGTAACTAACTTCTAATCTGGTCGCTGTTGATGTAGCCGGTTAACCGGCTTTATGGTTGTGGCTATGAAGAAGATTGCCGGTGGCTGGGGCCGAAACGTAAGCCGACCATGTAGGGCAACTGACCACGGCCTAACAGCCCGGTGTAAGAGACCTGATAACATCTGAATGCTACTCAAAATCTGTGAATGTCTATTGTCTCATTGACATTTGCAGACCACGAATTGTTTGCATTATGCAAACAGTAAAAGTCGTTAGGCTTATATTAGCCTGACTGTAGACAGCTCTTCCTAGTTTGTACACATTTTCATCTGACCGCGGTGGAGTTATGATACAACAGTTTGCGCATGCGCGTGACGATCTACTTTGCACTTTAGGCTAAAGAAACGGTGTAAGCGTGTGCCTACATAATCTTGTTGTTTCTTATTTCGATTTTGGAATTTATATTAACACTAGTTATTTACAAAATAACTAGAATTTACAAAAATACATCCAATGCTTTTGATTAGAACGGTACAAGCGCTTTATAAAAACATTAAAATTATAATTGACAATGGAACCGGCAAAGAGCTAACATAAGAAATTATGACCAACCAAGGTGTCAGACAGGGATGCACTTTATCGCCTACACTGTTCAATATATATATATATATATATATATATATATAGATATAGCAGCCCATCAGTTTAACCAATACCCCATAGAAATTAGCTGTGATTGTAGAACATTTTTGATGCAGAATAATTCGCCATCAGATCGGTGTTCAACAATCGATGACGTTGAACTGATGCCCTAAATTGAAGAAAATATATACAAACGTTTATACAAGTAACAATTCACCCATCAATTCAAACTCGTTTTATACACTTTTACTCGTTATGTCTATGTATATATATAAACTTTGTATATATGAATCTACATAATTACCCTCAGAAACTTGATGGCTTATCTTAATATAAAATAAAAGTCATTGTATATATGTATGTATGTATGTTCCACATCTCCTCCTAAACCACTGGACCGATTTCAACCAAACTTGGCACAAATATTTTACGCAACGAGAGAACCAACATAGGACAGGTGTTTTTTTTTCGATACGATCCTTTGGGGGGGGGGGTACTTTAGGACTTTAGGGTCTTAAAAACTATTAGATCTGGTTACCATGGCAACCCAATAGAATACATTGTGGTTGCCATAGCATCGGTGGAGGCATCCCGCGTAGACTAGCCCGGGAGTCATCCGACGGGCCTTCCCCGGAGTCCGTCCAGGGAACCCGGGGAATCTTATGTCGGATCTCGCGAAAAACGGCCGGGCCCGAGTTCCAGCGCCTCGCCCAGCATGTCGAAGGCTTTCCCGGCCTTCGGAGAAACTTCCGTACCCCGGGGAGGTCTCTGACCAAGTCCTAGCGCGGGAGTTCAACCTGCCGGATGCCGGACAATGCAGGCGGTGTCCCGGCATAGGTAGAAGCCTCCTGCAAAGGGAATTGCGCGCGAGTCGTCCGACGTACCTTCCCCGGAGTCCGTCCACGAAACCCGGGCAGTCTTAGGTCGGATCTCACGAAAAACGGCCGGTCCAGAGTTCCAGCACCTCGCCCGGTATGTCGACAGTTTTCCGGGCTTCAGAGATCCTTCAGTACCCCGGGGAGGTCTCAGACAATGTCCTAGCTCGGGAGTTCGACCGGCCTGGATGTTGGAAAAATCAGGCGGTGCCCCGGCATAGGTAGAAGCCTCCCGCGTAGGGAATAGCGCGGGAGTTGTCTGACGGGACTTTCCTGGAGTCCGTCCACGGAACTCGTGAAGTCTTAAGTCGGATCTCGCGAAAAACGGCCGGGCCAGAGTTCCAGCGCCTCGCCTAGCACGTCGACGGCTTTTCCTGGCTTCGGAGAACCTTTCGTACCCCGGGGAGGTATCTGACAGAGTCCTAGCGCGGAAGTTCGACCGGCCTGGATGCCGGAAAAAGCAGGCGGTGTCCCGGCATAGGTGAAAGCCTGCCGCGTAGGGAAAAGCGCGGGAGTCGTCCGACGGGCCTTCCCTGGAGTCCGTCCACGGAACCCGGGAAGTCCTAGGACGGATCTCGCAAAAAACCGCCGGGCCAGAGTTCCAGCGACTCGCCTGGCATGTCAAAGTCTTTTCCGGGCTTCGGAGAACCATCCGTACCAAGGGGAGGTCTCTGGCAGTGTCCTAGCGCGGGAGATCGACCGGCCTGTATGCCGGAAAAATCAGGCGGTGCCCCGGCATAGGTAGAAGCCTCCCGCGTAGGGAATAGCGCGGGAGTTGTCTGACGGGACTTTCCTGGAGTCCGTCCACGGAACTCGTGAAGTCTTAAGTCGGATCTCGCGAAAAACGGCCGGGCCAGAGTTCCAGCGCCTCGCCTAGCACGTCGACGGCTTTTCCTGGCTTCGGAGAACCTTTCGTACCCCGGGGAGGTATCTGACAGAGTCCTAGCGCGGAAGTTCGACCGGCCTGGATGCCGGAAAAAGCAGGCGGTGTCCCGGCATAGGTGAAAGCCTGCCGCGTAGGGAAAAGCGCGGGAGTCGTCCGACGGGCCTTCCCTGGAGTCCGTCCACGGAACCCGGGAAGTCCTAGGACGGATCTCGCAAAAAACCGCCGGGCCAGAGTTCCAGCGACTCGCCTGGCATGTCAAAGTCTTTTCCGGGCTTCGGAGAACCATCCGTACCAAGGGGAGGTCTCTGGCAGTGTCCTAGCGCGGGAGATCGACCGGCCTGTATGCCGGAAAAAGCAGGCGGTGTCCCGGCATAGGTAGAAGCCTCCCGGGTAGGGAATAGTGCGGTAGTAGCCTTACGGCCCTTCCCCGGAGTCCGTCCACGGAACCCGGGTAGTCTTGGGTCGGACCTAAGTACGGTTCTTATAAATAAAGATATAGGTTATGATATCGAAGGTGGTGTATGCATCTTAAGAAACTTCTTAATAGTTCGTGAATTCAGAGTTGTTTCAGTTTGAATTTAAAAGTGGATATGTTAAGATAGAAGTAAGTTATAAGCGAGTATAAAAAACAATGTTTTGATAGCGAATGTATTCAGATCGTAGTGTTCAGACAATATAAATGCGCTTGCTTCAGTTTGAATTTAAAAATTGATAAGCTGACATCTATAGAGGTATTGTATTGTTAGAATAAGTTTAGGAGAATTTTAACTAATACCTTATTTCACTATTAATACAATGAATTATAAAATGACAGTTAAGTACGCAGCGTATGCAAGTATTGTAGACATTTTATTGAAAACTAATTTAGCTGTTCGCCCTCTCCCAGAGTTAGAAATCGAGCAGGAGCATCACGCGCAACAGAATTCTTCTCCAGATATAAGAATAAAGTTTATGACATGTTCTTAAACAGGTGCGCTACAGAGTAGTCTATACCTCCAGTGAGAATGTGAACGTAACAGTATAAGGAAGATTATACAGTATAGAAGTAATATAACGTTAGAACAAGAATAGGTGCCTATGAGCCTATGAATATATTATGAACCCGAGCAACGCTGGGTAAATCGGCTAGAATCTAGTAAATGCCACGATTTTTGTTTGTTTTCGCGTTGTCTTTACGCTAATTTTTTTTTAACATTCTATACATAGCCTATCTAATATTGCATACATGTAAAATATATATAACATGTTGTCAAAATTACTAAAATACGTTACTAAAAGTGATTACTGTAACACATACGGGAACAAGGGTCTTTTCAAGTATTTGTCTACAAACAACTCTCACAGCGTTCACGAGCCCGCCAAGCTCCCCCACCAACGTTCTCGCCAGTCCCTTCTCCTACAGGAGCGGTGTGAAGGAGGAGTGATGGGCACACCACTACACACTAGGGATGAGCATCGCCAGAAAACCATCGATGTTAACATCGTGAAGAGTACATCGATGTTAAAAAAACATCGGTATGAAAACATCGACGTTTTAAGATTTCAAACATCGATGTTTTTATGACAATGTTGCAATTCAAATTAAAATCTATACTTTTTACATGTTTGTAATAGTACAAATAATTGGGGATGAATAATAAATAAAAATAATTAAAGAGAAGAATAATATACCCCGATACTTTACTCATTTACCTTATCAGAAGATTCTGAAAAACCAAATGCCCTTGGGTGACCACCACGTTTTGACAGGCGGAATGTGGAAACCTCAACACTGTACCCGAGAAAACAATTTAAATACTGTACATCTAACTTCCCCGTATCAGAATTTCCAGGGCCGTTGACAAACTCGTTGAGAATAGGTTAGGTAAAGGCGAGGTGACGTTAAAATAATTTAACTCACATTCATAATTAACTAAATCTGTTCATTATTATTTATTATTATAATGATTATAAAGTGTTTTGAACAAACATACATAAAACCACCCTTTAACAAAAACAGAAACCTCTTTACATCTATGTCAGGTTTGTTTACTCCTAGTGAAAGTTTAAATTAGTATTCCCAAAGACAGATAGGCCTATAAATTGTCTTATTTTCTTTTAAACAGTAAAAGCTTAATAAAATCACAGTGTAAAGTAACACTGTTAATACTTTTAGATTCAATTTATTTTTTATAACAAATTATACAGGTACAGTAAAACCTCTCTAGTCCGACCCCCCGGCTGGTCCGACCGCGGCTCAGGCACCGACTTGTCGATGACTCACCAGCTTGTTTACATACTTGTCAGTTGTTTTGCTGCCTCCGTGAGCCGGCATCAAGTGTCTAGTGCGCAGTGTTGCGCAGTGTTCCAGAAAGTACGAAATTTGGTGTAAATATTCCGAAATTTTTCCTAGTCTCGTTTCAGTGCTATGTCGCATTTCTAGAGTTTGTTTTTGCGTACGATATGACGTCAAATCTGGTCTTTCATTGCAACCGCAATTATAATTGCTTTCAATAAAAGTTTATAAGAGGTCTTGTCAAAAATTTTAGTTCCTTCCTCCTGTCACAAACAATAATTATGATAACCCATACACAATGATGTAATAAGCATTTTGCAATATCCACATATTGTATCATACTGCTATTCAAATAAGAGTGACTAATCGTTATAGTTTAGTCTCAAGCTGACAGAATCGCACTACATGACTGCACCTGAATAAACAGATATTGTAATGTCTAGCCTACACCAGGTCATAATAATAATAATAATAATAATAATACATTAATATTGTCTCTCCGGTTCTTTACGGATAGTTTACATCTGCTTGTTTTTTAACACACACACACACACATTTCGCGTACGAGGCTGTTATTACTGTTACTTCTTGTGCTTATTAAGTGGTATAGAAATATGAAATAAAGAAAGGTGAGTGTTATTGTTTGTTCTCAACTGGCCACATGTTATAGTACACTTTCACTTTTATCTTACTAACTTTTGGTGTTATAATTCACCACACAGTACACTATTATTAAATGTTTTTCAAAAAATGTATCACTCAAACTTTACAGTTGTATTAATAATTTACAAGGCATGAACAACACCATCAGAACTAAACACATATGTCTTAAAATCACACTCGCACTTCTAATCACTACAACACTCGATGTGAACTGATTACTACTAAAAGCCAGCTGCTGTTTACAAAAATCACTTATCTTCAAAAGTAGGTTCATTGCACAATGGTAGACAAAATTTTCCAAAAATATATATCAACTATACCATAACGAAGGCGAAGGCCAGTACACTGTTGGAGAGACAAACGCAGAGGAAAATGAAAACACATTTTCAGTTTAGAACAACTTCGACAAAAATAAAACCTAATACATTACATGTAGAAAGAATAATGGATTTTTTCAATAGATTTTACACACTTAACAGTTTGTATTAGGAACTAGATCCTGTCTTTATTTTTTCTGTAAGAAACTGATGGCTTGTTTCACTATAACTGTTTTCCATATTTTTTTTAATGTTTTGTAGCTCAGTGGTTTTCTGTATAAGCTACGGGAAAATTCATAGCATATGGCAGGATATATCACATGTAATAAAATATAAAGATGATATTTCAGCTTTAAAAAAAACAGTCATGTGATTTATTATGTAATGTGATGTCTGACCTGTACACCCAAGACAAATAAGTTAAAATCCATAGAGAACTAAGAATATTGATTTTCATATAATTTAATGCTATCTTGTGTTTTGCATATGGTTTTACTGTGGTTTAACTGTTAAGACCTGTAGAGATTTTTTTAAAGAAAATGTACACAGTAAAACCCCTATAGAGCTCCTTAACACACCATAAAAAAGAGCTTTATATGGTGGTCAAATTTCTACGGATGGGGGGGACACATTCTTAACAAGGATTGACACCAAGCATCTTTCTTCACAGTGTCAAGTGGAAAGGGGCTTTCAGCTCCTTTGACATTAAGTGATCAGAATATTTTAGGAATGTGACAACAATAAGCCAATGCGACCTAGATCCACTTCTGTTGCTGAAGGTCAGAGTGGCACTGGTTCACAGCAGAAAGAATACCCTATTATGACAAATTATTTTCGACGGCTACGTGCTATAGGAACCCTTTAAATTAAACATGAAAACTACTTTCAAATGAGCATGATACTTTAACCCAAACAAATTAGGTACCGGTATCTGTTGTTTTAACCAATTTGTAATTATCATTTTTTGACAGTCTAAAATAATCCAGACAGCAAGAACATAGGGCCTACAGTATATGTTATTAAATTATTCTTTAAATTTATTGGGTTTCTAGAACTGTTGTTTTTCCATATGCATTGTTTTGATTTTCAATCCCTGTCGTTGAGGTTTTACTGTATTTTCTAAAACCTTTCAGAAAACCGCTGTATTCTCATTCTCAGAACAGTAACCTATGTGTTGTTAGTAAAAATCATTAGTAAAAGTTGTGGTTAATTATGCATTTATTATGTATTAAATACTAGTCTACCGACTAATTAATACAGTACCATTTTTTATACAGAATCAGGCAAATTAAATTAACCTGTTTGAATCTGAGAGCCTGATGAAATCAAACAAAGCAAATTTTATACAACAGGTATGTGTAAGACAAAATTTCAAAGACAACCAGATCAACTAATAGTGTGTGTGTGCGCGTGTCTGCCCGTACGGGGGGGGGTGAGACAGTCTGTTTTACATCAGCAAAATAATTAAATTTCTTACATACAGTTTTACTTAAAAAGATAAGCATAATTATAATATTCTGAAAACCTAATTAATACAATATTACAATTTTAATTATTGATTGTATAATAACCCCCTTAATTATGTTTATAAATAATTGTAGGAGTATTCATCAGATGTATACTGGAATTGGTACAGGTAGCCAGGGGTGCCCATCCCCCCCAAGGCCTAATGCGCAAACCCCCCAAAAGTCTCAGCACCCCCACCACAATTGAAAAGTGCCCGCCGGTCTACAAGCTTACCACACGCACACATTTTTACATTCACGATTTATTATTCACGTACCCTCTGACTCATTGACAGGATGTTGCTGCAGGCTGCCAGGGTCAGTTTTCCAAATTCCAAAACAAAATTTACTACTAGTTGTACTGGTAGAGACATTTATGCCGCCAGTTCGTTAAAACAATCATAAAGATATGCAATTGCTTTAGTTTTTTACTAATAGCTTAGTTTGTTGCACAAACATGGTAAAAATTTCCATCAATGTTGGATTTAAAATGTTATTCTTGAAAAAATCCCCCCCAAAAATTCTGAAAGTTATTATTACTGTATTGGAACTGAATACATTTGTCCATAAATTAGAGAATTATAACAGAATTACAAATACAGTATTAAAAACCCAAAATTGTGTTAAATCAATCAGTCATGTAACAGTGGTTATTATTTGTTATTTATATTGTTGTAAAATAATATTTAATGACTATATGGTCTATAGAGTATAGTATTTTGTATTGCAAAATTATTTAGACGTCTACATTTACACTCTTCCCCCTCTCACTCGCATGCTCTCTCACTCACTCTCTCCTTTACTATCTACCACTCCCTCTCACTCGCTGTCTCACGCAGTCTAAAACACATACATAAATCTCTGTCTCTCTCTCTCTCTCTCACACACACACACAGCAAGATACACAGGCTAGCGCGCACACACACACAGACACACAAATACATATACGAGTACACTTACACACACCCGCACAGATTTCGTAATCTTCACAACACGCTCTCTCACACTCCCCCAGTCTCATTCTCTCTCTCTTTCTCTAAATTAAGGATTTTATTATATTTGTATTTAGTATTTTTAATATTATTTAACAATTATATACATCACACTTAACTACAGAAATCACAGTTTCATTCACAAATTACAAGTGTGTGTGTGTGTGTGTGAGGGGGAGAGAGAGAGAGAGAGAGAGAGAGAGAGAGAGAGAGAGAGAGAGAGAGAGCGTGCACCTGTCAATGAGAAATAAAATAACTTATTTCCAAGAAATCTTAAAAGTAATTAAGTATTTCAGGTCTACTGCTGTTTTTTAAAGGGACCTGATGAATATGGTCTTGTACATTTTTCAGAAGCCTGCAACTTTCACTTTGAAATTTTTTATTATGCATGTAATAGTGTCTTTGCACGTGCATCTTTAGCGAATAATCGTCTTTATTAAATCATGATTGCTCATTCGGTTGGGACGAACAAAGTTGATTAAATACAGCTGTAATTAAGAAAATGAAAATACGATTGTGAGACAGAAAGCTGAGCTGTAATGTTTATTTGGGGGTAAAGAAGTGAGATATTTTAGCGAAAATACAAAATCTGTATCCATATCCTCTGAATTTTGTATGTGTAGTAATTTGACAGAATTAATATGTCTCAACATTCATTTCAAATTTTGAAGCGCTTTCAAGAAGTTTGTAAACTATGTTAACAAAAACTATATTTTGTTATCAGTTATATATTATATTTATGAATATGGTTAAATACAGAGATCTATGGAAATATACACACAATGAAAAGCTACGACTAAACTATTTGTCATTTAGGTATTATGGTTACAAATTTAACTAAAATACTAACTACTAGCTCAGAACTTTTAATATTTATTTTATGATTGTCTGATCTACGGTTATGTTACTAATAACGTGTTAGTAAAATAGCAGAGTAGTTAGGTTTTTTAAATTTTATGATAATACAAGAATTGTCTCATATTATAATTTAACTAAATAATAAATCTAATATCTTCAAATACACAGCAAGTTTATTTTCACCTGACGCAAGTTTCACAGAAATTATTCTGTTTCTTCAGAGGTTTGTTTGAATTGTAATTGAATGTTCAATTGTAAGCGAAACATTCAATTGCAATTCAAACAAACCTCTGATGATACAGAATAATTTCTGTTAAACGTGCGTCAGGTAAAAAATAAACCTACTTGTAGTGTATTTATTTGAAGATATTATATGGAAGACCTGCAGGAAACTCACCGAGTTACTTACAAAGTATTATTAATAAATGTATTCCGTTCTGGTAGTTCTGGTCGCTTACAAGTGCTATGATAATGTCTTAGTGGTATGACTTGTACAAATGTTTATAGGACCGCTAGCGAATTATATTACTACTACAGAGTTAGCAAACAGCCGATAGTCAGATATGCAGCCAAGTGTCCAATGAAGCATAGATAAGATCGGCGCTTAGAGCACCCTACCCATGAAATACGTGGTTTGATTTTTTGTAGAATTTCTGTTGCTAACTGTAAGAAATTCCTAATACAGTCAACATAAAGCAGAGTACAAGTAGTGATGCTTACGCGTGATTTTACGTACTGTGAATTACGACAGATAATATTTGCTTTGATGCCTGTCATTCTTTTAACGGGAGAGTAATGAGTGGTACTGATCCCCTTTTGCTATTTATCTCTGTAGGGCCTACTATCACTGAGAGCCGTCGCTCTTATTTATGCGAACTGGCAACTCGAAATCAAAGTGCCGGCCGCATTTGATTAAAGAAGTGGCGGCTCCTTGAATAAAGACGCCAAGTTTATATCAGCAGACACTGTAAAATTACGTTAATGTTTATTGAATTGGTATGTGCATTTGTTTGTTAGCATTGGCACACCATAATCAACGCTTAGCACTGTCTCCGTTTCAACATCAGTCTTTTTTCGATTTCCCAAGAAAATGTATAGATATTGTTGAGCTAAATTTATCTCTATGCTGCGTTGTATCTGTGGTCTCTTCATACTTTAAAACCTGCCCGATAAGAAATTTTTATTCCTCGTTTGTTTTGGCAAACAAGAACTATAATAAGCTTGTGTTGAAAAAAAAAACATGAAAGTGGTCTCGTCACGTTCCAGTGTTCAGTGTATTGTATTGTGAGTGTCATAAGATTCAAGGTCAGTAGCCCCTGTTGTGTATCGCCTTACGTCACTCACGCGCATTACACTAAGAACACAAACAAAACGTCAGCACATTCTCGTACGATAGCCATACGCGCGCGCACACACACACACACCATGCCAAAACTCACTCATAGCAAAAGGACACTTGCACCTTGTTTACTGCTGACAGTCTACATGAATTTTTTTCTCATTGTCGTGCGGGTCTTTGCTTAGTTTGTGTGGTATAACCATTACGCTTAATTTTCTTAAAATTTTTCCAACGAATAAGAGCAAATATTTTAAAATATTCTGAACATTACTGATTAATAAGCGCATTGTGTTTTGCATATTTTTATTTATTATTTAATCTTGCATTAAATATAACAAAAGCTTATACTGTAAAGTACAAACGAAGAACGTATTTTACTGGAAAGGGTGCAATTATTTAAAATTATTATTTAGTTAGAGTGTCAATGACAACTATATTTTTTAGATAGTTTTGCGTATAATGAAGTCTGTACAGTTTTTGAATAATATAATAACAATTGTGTTTTTGTCCCCGTTGTTTAATTATTACAACGCTAATACAGAAAAATATTCTCATGATTGAAAACTCAGTGGTACAACGACAGTAGCTTGCCGGAAATGTACACTTTAGTTTATATTCTTTAAGTTATATGCGATTTTCAGATGAAGAGCGTAAAATTTTGTAACTAACTGGTGGTTTGGTGGAGCAATAACGACAATTTATTGAGAATGTTTAAAGTTATTTCAATGAAATGAGACACAAATTTATTAAGAATTCCTTTTATTTAATATTTCAATAAACTCAGAAACGAACTTTATTCCCACCACTTTTGCGCTGTTAGTCGTCGGTGATAAAAGTAGCCTAGGTGGTTGCGTCGTTCTTTAAAAGTATTTCTGTGTATACGACGTTCTTTGTATATGCCGTATCACCATCTTGGCATAGATCGAGTCTACACTGCAGTAGGCCTACTCTGTCAAAATCCCCTGAAAGTAAACACAGCACAGCTCTGGTTAATCAGGTTGCAGTTGTCGTTTAACAGACACTCAATAAATCGGGTTTGAGTTTCTAAAAATACTATTTTATTTTATTTATAAACTTATTATTTGAAATTATTTGCATTATTTCCATCCAATTAATTTTGCCAAATATATGGTTAGCAACTGAATACTTCTTACATATAAATTTGCTGGGAATATTAAAAATATTTCCATCATGCTGTGTTTCCATCACAGGAAAAGTTCTGTTCCCCAATCGAAGTTTCCACTCCACAAATTGTAGTTCATTAGCACTGGAACACATATTTTATGTCAAATAGAGTATGGTTATAAAGGTCAAAGTTTTGTTTGTTTGTCCCGCCTTTTGGACTAACCTTAAGACCTGTCTGAAATCTCCACTAAAAGTGTCACTTTTCCATCCGCCTGAACTTTACTTTATAATGGATGTCTCGAAGTATACACCGAACTATACACTTCATTATGTTTCGAAGCAAATGATCCATACTGCTACTGCAGAGATAGTTGACATCTCATCAATTAGAATAACTGACTCTTCGTGTGGAAATGTAGCTTTTCCTGACATAGCCTTAATGGAGAAAACTGAAGAAGGCAACACTGGAACAAGAAGACCAAATAATTAATGGAGTATAACTCCTGCATGCAGCCAAGAATTGCGCAGATTTGCATGTCCATTTTGTTGCTAATGCTAAATGAGCCTGTTCCCTAACAATATTCAGAATATTTGCGAATACGTAGGACATGCTACATTCTGCTGCGGTTTCTAAGAAGAACAGCTTCTCAATTGTCTCGCCTGCTATGGCCCACATAATTTTATTTACAACTAATTTCTGTTTTTCATTTAATTTGCTATGTATATTAGCACCATGACTGGCCTCTTCATTCACATTGCATACAGGGTTAATAAGCATTGGATTATTTGGTATTGGCAGGCCGATGCTCCTGCACTCCAAACCATTAATTCTTAAAATGTAATCTATATCCTGCAATGCTGCATTTCCTTCAAGTGCCTGCGTATCGTCTACATTAGTGTTTTGATAATCGTTTACACTTGAAACAGTGATGTTGGTTTGTAGAAGTAGCACATTAATGAGAACAACTCTCGAAGTTGACACGACATGTACAGTATGTGCTCTGCATCATTTCCAGTGGCGGCGATAAGGCCCCCGCAGACCCCGCGGCGCGGGGGGGCCCCGACCCTCATGGGGGGCCCCAGTTGGCCCAGTCATGGGACATAACTTGTAACATGAAAAATAAGCGTAAACGAGTTGTAAAACGCTTCTTTGTTGAATTATCAGTTGACCATAGAATTGACGACCCAGTGAAATCATTTGAAGTAAAAGTTTTCAATGCAACACTAGATATTGTAATAGCTCAGCTACAAATGAGATTCGAAGGATTGCATTGCATTGATGATAGGTTTTCATTCCTGACGCCTCAGAATTTAGTAAACTTCTCACAAGAGGCAAAAGTAAGGCTCTGGTAAATGTGTATCCTGGTGACCTTTCCACATCACTGCCTGACCAAGTAATATCCTTCAAAGCTCTGATGGCCCAAGAAATTGTACACAAGAAAAGAATTCGAGAAATGATGAATTTACTGGTTGAAGAAAACAGCTGCCTTATGAGTTGCCTCCCAGACTTAACTACAGCTTTGCAGCTTTATTTAACCATACGTGTCACAACAGCTACAGCGGAAAGAAGCTTTTCAAAACTTAAATTAATTAAATTAAGTCATACTTAAGAAGTACCATGGCCCAAACTCGGTTGAGTGACTTGGCACTGTTAAGCATTGAGCATGTGAGATACAGAAAACTAATATCAACGAAGTGGTTGAAAAGTTCTTAGCTATTAAAAAGGAGACTAGGCTTAGGAAAACAGTGAACTTTGGTTGATCCTCATCTGTAAATATTGTACATTACTTGAGTTCGAGTGTTATTGAATTGGATTAGACTTAAGGAGAACTTGTATAGAGTATATTCAAGAATTTTACAAATTCAGTTACAAACTAATTTAAATGTTTGAAAAAAGCTAGAATGTTACTTTGATATTCGTTTTTAAATAATAAATTTTTACCACTCTGTGTGGGGTACTGTTTCATAGTCTGAATTAGATCTTTGACGTAAAAATAAATCATTCTTTTTATTTTGTTTTTTTTATAGTTTGTATAGAACTTTGTCTATTTAGCAACAATGAATTTTAAGAGTTTGTACACGTGTATAACGTCCTTTGCAAATTGCAAACGCTTTGTGATAGACGAGAAAGTATTCACAAACCATTGTTGTGAAACACACGTAAATAGAAACTCATTTGAGTGTTTTTCCCTATTACGTATACAAAATTTAACCATATTTATAGGGCCCCCTAATTAGTTTCGCGGGGGGCCCCCGTTTCGTTAGCGCCGCCACTGATTTCCTCCCAACATTTGTGCCAATCTGTGTCAATTTCAAGTAACCCACATGCAAGAGCCGCTCCTTTGTATGGCTATAAGTTGCGTATGTACTGCTGTAGATGCGTGGACATCCGAATGATGTTCCTCCTTTAATATGAAGTAGTAACATACGTATATAAAATCTGTTATGATCATTTGGTGCGACGGCGTACATTCTCCCTATCATTTTGCAACCAGCTCTATTTCGTGGAATCCACTTATTGTCAGTGAATCTGTAAAGTCCTGAAATGCCACTATACAGGAATTGACAAGCACAGGGATCGCATTGATTAAAATCAAACCATGATTTCATCAGTGTTGTGCGTTTTATTGCAGGTCCATTGATTGCATTCTCATCCCCTGCCGTAATACACATTATAATATCCATCTTCAAGCACAGCTAAGCGAACAATTGTATGTGACTGATCATGAATTTATTTTGAATGAAGGCACAGAATATCTGATGAGATCTAAAGTATGGCACATTCGCGTATGTTATAGTTACAACATATCCAGTTAATGATCGTCACTGACGCATCTTACGAATTGCATACATGTTGAGTCACATTATTTATACTATAGGCTTACCATAATTTTTTCTTCTCAAACCGGGACACTTGTAAAATAATTTGTCATGCAATTTTGAAAATATCAAGTCTTAATTATTACGTAATTTTAAGCTTTCTACGCCTTAATTACACAATTAGGCCAACTTGGGTACATATTACAGAATACTAAAAGTGCGTTCACGCGTTCACAATCACATAGAATTACAATTACAAAATAGATACATATTTTATTATATGAGGAACAAAACTACCTTACGTTCTTACTGCAAAAACCTAGTTATCAGCTGGTTGAAACCATTCATATTTGTTGTTACTGGTGTGGACCTTTTTTAGAAACGGTTTGTCATTCTTAATTTTGTCATAAAATTCACCACAGCTGAGTTCAATGTTTAATTTACATATCATTAGACCTTTCACTGTGGATTCCGCCATTTTACCTCTTTCTTCAGACTATATATTATTCATAATTGAAAATGCCCTTTCAACAGGAGCAGAAGAGCCTGGCAGGCAGAAAATGTACTCGACAACGCGGCTGAGATTTTCCACAGAAATATTTCGATTCTTGAAATGCCGGAACAGTTGAACCCATTTATCTTGACAGTTCAAGTTATTGGTTTTCCAGTTGTCACAGTTTGAAGACCAAAATGCTTTGGCAACCACCACTTCATCAAACAGTTCATCCATTATTATGGCTGGTTTTCCAAGTGTTTCGTTGATTTTTTCACCAGCTATCTCAATTTCGGGCCATGTAATGGCATTGTTGTTTACCCACGTAAATGATTCTCCTCCACCAAAACTATTTTCCCACAGCTCAATATAGGAGAAACATCGGTCATAAAAATCTGTAAACTCTCTTATTATATTAATAGAATTGATACCACAATCCTCATCCTCAAGTTTCTTCAATAGTTTCTTAGCTTCTTGTTGTACAAATTTATTGTCGCGCTTTTCTTGAAGATTGTGTTTCAGATTTTCCAGTTCAATCACAATATCGGTTGCACTAGCTGCAGTTTTCTCCATAGCCAAGATTGTTTTATTAAAGCTGTCTACGAACAAACCACAAATACATTTCTCCACTATCACTCTCAAAGAACTCTTTTATCATTTTCGGGCACTGTTCTTGGGATAAAAAGTAAGACTTAAGTCCTTCATACATGAGAAGTATCTCTCAATAGCTGGAAGCAGGGAAAGGAACCGGGTGGTACCATGTTGTAGAACGTTTTTGTACTCAATGTGTACAAAGTCGCAGAACTCTTTTAATTCAGTCACTCGCACAGTATAAATGTAGAAATATTTGTATATTTTTACTACAAGAGCTTTTACTTCAATAGGTAGCACATCTACTGCAGTTTGCAGGCAGTTGTGGACTATATGAGCACCACAACCAATACCCACAATATTTCTTGCCAATTCTTTCTTCAGTCGAACATAAACATTATTAACTTCTTTGCGTTTTACGCCTCCAAAATTTGTGTTGCAATTATCACCACAATATCCAACGATTTTCTGTACTAAGTCATTTTTCTTTATAACTGACACTAAATAGTTTGCCAATATCTCGGAAGTTTCACCAGGAACTGACTGAAATTCTAGAAGCTTAACTTTCACTCCTTGTTCTGGCACAAAGTACTGCACAATACAGGGGACAATCTTAATTGCTTTTCTGTTAGAAACATCGATTGTTAGTGTCACAAAATTTGATGTACTCAAATCGTCGTTGAGTTCTTTAACTGCCATTGGTGCAATCATGTTTATAATGATAGCCTCACATTTCGTTCGGGCGAGACCAAACT